>CM053407.1:94222925-94378279 GCA_028644305.1 Xerus rutilus
TCATTATTGACTCCATTCAAATAACTGCAATTTCTGTTGTAGTGCTTTGGACTCTGTTGCTTTCATTGTCAGTTGTGACTGTCAGTTTTCATTTGTATTCTCCTATTGATCAGTTTTATATTGGCAGGTTTTTTATTATCAATGTTCCTTTAAAACTGGATATTATTATAATTATTAATGTGTTATTTGCACCAGCTTCTTTTTGTTTGGAGAAATGGCCTAGGAAAGCACATCCTTTGCATCTCAATAGTGCTTCAGTTTTGGTAATAAACCCAATTCTTCAGTTAAATAAACTCAGTTTGGGAGATTGACATTGCTTCTCTTTGGGTATATATATTTACCCTGAAGTCATCTTCTTTCAAAAAATTAGGAAAGCAAATATTATTTGTAGTAAAATCATAGTAGATAGTAGTGGAAATTAATTCTTCCATGTTTTCAACATGCCCATCCATCATCACCCAGCATGGGTTGGGTGATGACCAGAAACCAGCAAATAGGTTTTTCAAGGTGCCTCATGTGACAGTACTCTTGACAAATGAAAAAGTGTTATTAAAATTTTATGATTATTTCCCAAACTATAATTACCATCTGTTACTTTAGTTCCTGAGAAAGCAAATATCAAAGATAAGGTACTTTGAAAAGTTGTGATCTTGTGTTATACTCTTTTCAAAATGAGAATCATATTATATCTGAGTGGATCTGAGTTGAGGGGAATCTTTTGTCAGAATCACATTTGTTCATTTCCACTAATGGAATTGTTTTAAATAAGTGTATTATATGGAATCTTGTAAAAATCTCTTCTAGTAAGACAAAAAAGGAAGCCTTATTTAAAGACCAGCTCTATTAACCGTCACTAAGGCTTTTTGGTAAGTAGACATCTCCCTACCCCAGGCCATGATAAATGCTGCTTTAATATCCTGTGGCAGTCAAAGGGGTCCTTGTATTTTGGACCATAATTTACATGCTCATACCATCTTGATGTATAGGGCAGTTGAGTTGCTGATGCTTAGTTATACACAGAAAAAGGAAGAAACTGATCATTGGGATTTCTGAAGGTCCTTCCTACTGCATGTTTAGCTACAGCATTAGTAAGAAGAAGAGTGCTTTTATTCTTATTTTCCAAAAGCTAGGTTATGATTTAAACTTATGTAAATATTTGCATTTAGTTATAATTTATTAAGAACAGAATAAGCCAGGCATGGTTGTGCACACCTGTACTCCCAGCAGCTTGGGAGGCTGAGGCAGGAGGATGGCAAGTTTAAAGCCAATCTCAGCAATGGCAAGGCACTAAGTAACTCAGTGAGACCCTGTCTCTAAATAAAATACAAAATAGGGCTAGGGATATGGCTCAATGGTTGAGTGTCTCTGAGTTCAATCTCTAGTACCCCCCCAAAAAAACCCCAAAACCATTTACATTCATTTTAATTCCATCTTTACAATAGTGATATGAACATTAAGATACAATTAATATCACAGGATCAAATATATATAGCTTATGATTAGCAATTTTTATTTAAATGGTAAGGGGAAAGTAGTCATTATTTACTTAGTTAGATGAAATGGAATTAGCAATGATTAGTATTAGGATATTAACTTGTAAGCATTTTTTGATATTCTAGATATTTATTTATAAACTTAGTCAATCTTCTATTCAGACATGTTTTTGTTCCAATATTGACAATCAAGGCTCAATGCATAGTGAAGTCTGGATAAGATTTAATATTATATATCTGAGGGATGAAGTGTTTGGTACAGAAATACAGCACATGGTCTATTGTGAGAGAAAAGTGATGCATTTTTAGAGTTAGATGCAAAGTAGAAAGTGGTACTGAGACATGACAGAAGTTTCAAACCTTACACCAGAGTCAGGAAAACTTACCATAAGAGATGATTGATCTGAGAATTGATTAAGAAAAATATGAGCCACATGAACAAGCCAATTAAGACTTTAGGCCTATCAAGAAGAAGAGGGGCAGAAGATCCAGGACTGATTCTATCTGGAATGGGAGAAAACTAGAGTAGTTACATAATTTGTTACCATAAGGGCACTGACAAGAATCTGAAATAATTTTTAGGTACTTGATTGTCTCATATTTCTTTCTAGGGCAAATTAGTAGTGGATTGTATTAGTCAGGGTTCCTTAGAGGACAGGAATCAACAGGAAGTATGATTATAAAAAGGAGATTTATTAGATTGACTTACACAACCAGAAGCTGGACAGTCCACAGTGGCCTTCTGTAGGCTGTAAAGCTGGAGGAACCAATAGCTGCACAATCCAAGATGATGATGCCTCACAACAAGAGAGATCAATGATTCTATCCCAGCCTGAGACACAGGGCTTCTGGAAACTCCCTGGAGAATCACTGGCAGAGTCCACTTTGGTAGAGTGAAGGAGCAAGTCTGATATCCCCAGGCAATCACAGCATCAATCAAGAACCCATTCAAGAAGAATCAAGCTTGCATTTGCTTTCTTGTTCTTCCAGCTTTTATTCCATTCAAGCCTACAGCCTATTGGATAGTGCTGCCCAGCTTAGGGAGAGTCTCCACTTCAAATTGCTATCTCACATGCCAATCATTCTTAGACACACCCCATTGACACACCCAGAAGTCTCTTAATCTTCACCATATCTTAATCCAATCAAGCTGACAATTCAAATTAACTGTTATATGGGTTACATAGTAAGGTGAGTAATATATCCAGGTTGTTGTCTGATATCTTGGAAACAGACTTTTTTAGGTTTATATTTTGTGAACACTCTCACAAACAGATGTGGAAAATAATGTTTTACCAATTTTCTGGTCACTCAGTCCAATCAAGTTGACACACAAAATTAACCATCAAAAGAGCTAAACTAAAGAGAGAAGGAGTTGATATGCCTTAAAAGGTGTGTGTGTGTGTGTGTGTGTGTGTGTGTGTGTGTTAATTACCATTTTACGGAAGCCCTGAAGACTGGCTGTCTAGAACTTTTCTCAGAGTGAGTGGATCAATTGGAAGCAAGGAGGAAATGCTCTGTATGGGTTGCCATTCATAAGCAGCGTTCACCCCTGAATCCCCAATGTGTTGGCATTGTTCATTTGCATAAGAGGATAATTTTTGAAAGACAATGACTTTATGTTTGGCAATTAGAGATTGGCTGGGGCTAGTGTGGAGCCAGGGGAAGTTTCATAGGCATATATCCTGACTGTCTCAGGTTCAAGACACAAACAGGGTAAGTGTGATCTGGCAAAATTTTGAGTAGGACTTGGGTTATAAATAGGGTGAAAATAATTTGTTTACAATAAAAGTGCCAAATGCAACCATGACCTACTCAGTCAGAATTTCTAGGCCCAATATTAGATATTTTCTACATTGATGGAATTCCAAAGATACTAGAATGTGGATCGAAATTTGGAAATTACTAAAGTCTAGAAGCAGCATTTAGGAATATTGAATGAAATAATTAGTTTACTAGGGAAGGACAAGAAGAGCAGTTGTAGCCAGAGCAGCACCAGGGTCTGAATGTGTGTCCCCAAGTTCATGTGTTGAAAACTTATTACCCAATGCAACAGTCTTAAGTGGAACCTTTAAGAGCTCAATTGGGCCATATGGGCTCTGCCCTCAGAAATGGGTGAATGCCATTATCATGGGAGTGGTTTCTTGATAAAAGAGTAAGTTAAGCCCCTTTCCCCCTCACCCCTCATGGTTTCTTTTCCTTCTTACTCTCCACTTTGCCATGTGCCTGCACCTTGATGTTGGTAATCTTAGACTCTAAATCTGTAAGAAATAAATTCCTTTTCTTTATAAATATCCCAGCCAATGGTATTGTATGATAGCAACAAACTGTACTAGGACAAGCAGCAACAGCAGAATCACCAAAGGTAGCCCAAGCAGAGACGTGTGATAATGGCAAGAGTACTATCTAATCTCAGGCAAGAAGTGCTAAGTGGGCTAATAAGGAAGAAAAGTGAGAAGTGAGGGGCTGCCTAAAATACACTGAGTAATCATTAAATGTTGAGCAAGAGACTGGGCTATTTTGATTGCTTTGATGATGAATCATTGGTCTCTGTGATTCCCTCACTGAATAGTTAGAATTTATTAAGGTATTACACTAGAGTGGAATACATATGATGAAAGAAAAACATAATCACACAAGATTTGTCATTGCAGAATATTTGTTTGCCTCCCCAAAATTTTCATCTGGCTTTGCCAAGGAAGGAGCAGCAGGGATGTGGACAAATGTGGTATCTGGTGGCACTGGTGCATTTTGTTCACAGACTATAAGGTTGCAATCACCACTCTGCAGCCTCCTTGGGTGGTTAGCTGTCCATGACCCTGACACATGCAATGAACCACACTGCTTGTTAAACTGAACAAATCATTAGATTCATTTCCAAGTAGCATTTCAAATACTGACTCAGTCAGTCAATATTCTAATTAGATAAAATATGTCAGTTAAAAGTTTTGTCCCCTGTCAGGGCTCAGCACTCTGTTCAGAACATAGCATGTGCACAATAAATGTTGATTGAAGTGGGGCATTACCAAAATATCATCAGAATGAATGAAAATTTGAGCATAAGTGATACATTTCCTTGGTCATCACAGGAGTCAAAAACAAGATGTTAAAAGGAAAGTAATAGCTAGAGGAATTTACATAGGGATGGGGCCATGTGGGTATAAAATTAAAATCTCTCATAGCCGAGTATAGTGGTACATGCCTGTAATCCCAGCAGTTTAGGAGGCTGAGGCAGGAGGATCATGAGTTCAAAGCCAGCTTCAGAAAAAGTGAGGCACTAAGCAACTCAGTGAGACCCTGTCTCCATATAAAATACAAAATAGGGCTGGAGATGTGGCTCAGTGGTTGAGTGCCCCTGAGTTTAATCCCTGATATGAAAAAAAAAACCCACCTCTACTATCCAAATCCATTTTTCATAGACACATAATTTTGATTCAAATAAGAAAAAAAAAAGGCCAAAGGTCCAGACCTGGACTGGAAACACCTGTGCCCACACAGAGAGAAACACTGCACTGAACATGGCTCCCTATCCAACAATATGAGGTCCCACCCTAATGGCCTCCATCTTGGGACACTGCAGCCACTGACATAGTCCTTCCCATGTGGTAATCTACCCATGGACAATGGTCAGGGACAGTTGGCCATCACAGTATCATGGCCATCATCAAGCAGGCCACCCAATGCCTGCACACAGACCATCCTTCCAGCCCCACCTTTGAAAGTGATTGCCTCCAGCTTGAGGCACCTCCACTGCCATCTAAGGTTATCTCCACTATCACCTCCACCATCTTTAGTTGGGGCAGCTTTCATTTAAGAACATCAGCTAGGGCCAGGAAACCCAATATCAAGGTACCTACAGGCTTAACACTACTGCCAACAACAACTAAGGCCATGGCCACTTCAATCAAAGTACAAAAACCAAGACCTGGAAGACAATCTCCAAGGTCTATGTGGGACTGGTTGCATCAGAGGCATCTCTACTCAGTGTGCTAACAGACACCATCCTGTTGTAGAGGCAGCAAGGAGCTTTGCATGGAGTCACCTTTCTTTTTTTTTCCCTGCTAAGAGCCAACTTCTTTTGATTTCCCTTTCACTTGTTCTATAATTTCACACGTCTATATTCTCAGACCCTACATCATAAACATCAAATCCTAACCCCTACCCCAGTAGTCTTTCTTTGTCTATCATTAGAAATGGAAAACCTTATGCAAACCTACTGGATATATGGTAGAAAATAACCAAATTCATCATTTCTATTCATAGCAACAAAACTGTAAATGTCTAAATAGGAGCTAATTTATTTCTGGTTGCATATTGGTTGCATTGGGTGCTGTAAAGATTGATCTTCTCTTAAAGATGAAGTATTGGTAACCTACAGGAACACTTTAAGACTGCAGAGTAAAAACTGCAATACCTCAGATCTGCACAGTAAGACAGGAAAACACATAGACAACATAAAAAAAAGGTAGAAAAGTGCCTCAAACAAAATCAAGATACTACAATAATATAATCCACTGACAGCACAGTAGATGAAATGTCCAAGAAGCAGTTCAGAGTGTACTTAATTAAAATGATGTGTGAATTAAAGAATGACTTAAGTGAACAAATACAGGCAAAAATGGACCACTCCAACAAAGAGATAAGAGAGCAAACACAGGTAGCAAAAGATTACTTCAAGTGATAGAGATTTAAAAAAATAAATAAATAAACAGAAATCCTTGAAATGAAGGAAACAGTAATACAAATAAAAACAAAATATAAAGCATCACCAACAGAATAGATCATTTGGAAGACAGAATTTCAGACAATGAAGACAAAATATACAATCTTGAAAATAAAGTTGATTACACAGTGAAGATGATAAGAAACCATGAACAGAACATCCCACAATTATAGGATATAATCAAAAGACCAAATCTAAGATTAATTAGGATAGAAGGCACAGAATTTCAAACCAAAGGAATGCACAACTCCACAATAAAATAAAATCAGAAAATTTCCCAAACATGAAGAACAAATTGCAAAACCAAATACAAGAGGCTTACAGGACATCAAATGTACAAAATTACAACAGATATACACCAAGGTATATTATAATGAAAATGCTTAGCACACAGAATAAGGATATAATTTTAAAGACTGCAAGAGACAAGAATCAGATTACATGTAGGGGGAGACTAATTTGGATCTCAGCAGAAT
This sequence comes from Xerus rutilus, assembly GCA_028644305.1. NCBI lineage: Eukaryota > Metazoa > Chordata > Mammalia > Rodentia > Sciuridae > Xerus > Xerus rutilus. The sequence continues at coordinate 94,229,618 of CM053407.1, forward strand.
TTTCAACCCAAACTCTAAAAGCCAGGAGATCCTGGAACAACATGTACCAAGCTCTGAAAGAAAATGGATGCCAACCAAGAATCTTATACCTAGCAAAATAAGCTTCAGATTTGGCAACAAAATAAAAATCTTCCATAATAAACAAAAGTTAAAATAATTTACAGCAAAAAACTTCACTACAGAGTATTCACAGCAAATATACAATGATGAGGAATTAACAACCAGCAATAAAAATCTGCAAAGAAATAAACTACACTAAAGTAAAAGCCAATCAAAGGAAAAATCAAGTCAAGTTAAAAACCAAAAATAAGTCAAAATGACAGGGATTACAAATCGTATTTCAATAATAACCCTGAATGTGAATGGCCTAAACTCATCAATTAAAAAGACATAGAATGACAGACTGAATTAAAAAAAAAAAAAAAAAGACCCAACAATACACTGCCTTCAACAGACTCATCTCACAGGAAAAGATATCCACAGAGTAAGAGCAAAAGTGTGGGAAAAAACATATAACTCATATGGAACACATAAACAAGCGAGATTTCCATCCTCATATCAGATAAAGTGGACTTCAAACTAAAGTTAGTGAAAATAAATAAAGAAGGACATTTTATACTTCTTAAGGGAATCATACATCAACAAGTGATAACAATGATAAATATCTATGCCCCAAACAATGGAGCATCTATGTATATAAACCCTTCTGAATTTCAAGAATCAAATAGACCACAACACAATAATACAGGGTGACTTTAACACACTGCTCTTACCACTGGATAGATCTTCCAAACAAAAACTAAACAAAGAACTATAGAACTCAATTAAACAATAAATAATTTAGAGTTAATAGACATATATAGAATATTTCATCCATCGATGAGAGAATATACATTCTTCTCAGCAGCACATGGATCCTTTTCCAAAATAGACCATATGTTACTCCAAAAAGTAAGTCTTAGAAAATTCAAAAAAAAAAAAAAAAAAAAGAGATACTACCCTGTCCATAATGGAATGAAATTAAAAATCAATGATAAAATAAAAAATAGAGCTACTCCAACACCTGGAGACTAAACAATACACTATTGAATGATGCATGGATAATAGAAGACATCAAGGAGGAGATAAAAAAAATTTAGAGGTAAATGAGAACTTTCATACAACATATCAAAACCTTAGCAACACTATGAAGGCAGTGCTAAGAGGAAAGTTTATTGCATTAAGCTCATACATTAAAAGAAATAAAAGTCAACAAATAAATGACTTGACTCTTCATCTCAAAGCCCTAGAAAAAGAAGAATAAACTAACTTTAAAGTAATAGAAAACAAAAAATAATTAAAATCAGGGCAGAAATCAATAAAATTGAAACAAAAAAATTCAAAAAATTGAAAAAACAAATAATAGGTTCTTTGAAAAAACAAATAAAATTGATAAACACTTAGCCACTTTAACAAAAAGAAGGAGAGAGAAAACACAAATTACTAAAATTTGAGATAAAAAAGAAAATATCATGAAAAACATTATTGAAATACAGAAGACAATTAGAAAGTATTTTGAAAATTTATACTCCAGTAAAATACAAAACCTTAAAGACACCAACAAATTTCTAGAGGCATATGATCTACCCAAGCTGAACAAAGAGGACATACACAATTTAAACAGATACATTTCAAGCAAGGAAATAGAATACACCACCAAAAGTCTACCAATCAAGAAAAGCCTGGGACCAGGGAGATTCTTACCCAAGTTCTACAAGACCTACAAAGAAGAAGTAATGCTAATACTCCTGAAATCATTTCATGAAATAGAAAGAGTGAACCCTTCTAAATTTATTCTATGAGGCCACTATCACCCTGATACCAAAACCAGACAAAGATACATCAAAGAAAGAAAATTTCAGACCAATATTCCTGATGAATATAGATGCAAAAATTCTCAAGAAAATTGTGGCAGATTGCATACAAAAACATAGTAAAAAAAAAATGCTGCACCATAGTCAAGTGGGATTTATTCCAGGGATACAAGTTTGGTTCAACATATCAAAATCAATAAATGTAATTTATCACATCAATACACGTAAAGACAAGAATCACATGATTATGTCAACTGATGAAGAGAAAGCATTTGAAAAAATACAGCACCCTTTCATGTTTAAAACACTAGAAAAACTTGGGATAGTAAGAATATACCTCAATATTGTAAAAGCTATCTATGCTAAACCAAAGGCCAACATCATCCTAAATGGAGAAAAATTAGAAGCATTCCCTCTAAAAACAGGAATAAGAAAGGATGTCCTTTCTCACCACAGCTATTCAACATGGTTCTTGAAATTCTAGCCAGAGCAATTAAACAGAAAATAGAAATTAAAGGGATATGAATATGAAAAGAAGAACTCAAACTATCATTATTTGCTGATGACATGATTCTATACTTAGAGGATCTAAAACATTCCACCAGAAAACTTCTAGAAATAATAAATGAATTCAGCAACGTAGGAGGATATAAAATCAACATCCATAAATGAAATGTATTTCTTTCTTAAAAATTTTATTTATTTATTCTGTTTAGGTTTACATGATAGCAGAGTGCATTTTGATTCATTGTACATGAATGGAGCACAACTTTTCATTTCTCTGGTTGTATGTGCTGTAGAATCGCAATATACATGCAGTCATACATAGAGCTAGGGCTATGATATTCCACCATCTTTACTGCTCCCTTGCCCCCTCCCCCGGCTCATCCCTGTGACCAAAGTTCTTACATTCTTCCAGCGTCCTCCCCCACATTATGGATCAGCCTCCACTTATCAGAGAAAACATTTGGCATTTGGTTTTCTGAGATTGGCTTACTTCACTTAGCATGATATTCTCCAGCTCCATCCATTTACCAGCAAATACCATAATTTTATTCTCTTTTATTGCTGAGTGATATTCCATTGTGTATATATATACCCCAATTTCTTTATCCATTCATCTATCGAAGGGCATCTAGGTTGGTTCCAGTTTAGTTGTTGTAAATTGAGCTGCTATAAACATTGAAGTGATTGCATCACTATAGTATGCTGTTTTTAAGTCTTCTGGGTGCAGACCAAGGAGTGGGATAGCTGGGTCAAATGGTGGTTCCATTCCTAGTTTTCTAAGGAATCTCCACAATGCTTTCTAAATTGGTTGTACCAATTTGCAGTCCCACCAGCAATGTATGAGTGTGCCTTTTCCCCCACAACCTCGCCAACACTCATTGTTGTTTGTATTCTTGATAATCGCCATTCTGACTGGTGTGAGATGAAATCTTAGGGTAGTTTTGATTTGCATTTCTCTAATTACTAGAGATGTTGATATTTTTTATTATGTCTGTTGATTAATTGTATATCTTCTTCTGTGAAGTTTCCGTTCAGCTCCTTGGCCCATTTATTGATTGTTATTTTTGTTTTTTTGATGTTAAGTTTTTTGAGTTCTTTATATATCCTGGAGATTAGTACTCTATCAGATGTGTGGGGCAAGGATTTGTTCCCAGAATGTTGGCTCTCTGTTCACTTTATTGATTGTTTCTTTTGCTGACAAGAAGCTTTTTAGTTTGAATCCATCCCATTTATTGATTCTTAATTTCACTTCTTGCACTATAGGAGTCTTGTTAGAAAGTAAGGTCCTAATCCGACATGATGAAGATTTGGGCCTATTTTTTCTTCTATTAGGCATTGGATCTCTGGTCTGATTCCCAGGTTGTTGATTTATTTTGAGTTCAATTTTGTGCATGATGAGAAATAGGGGTTTAGTTTCATTTTGCTGCATATGGATTTCCAGTTTTCCGAGCACCATTTGTTGAAGAGGCTATTTTTCCTCCAGTGCACGTGTTTGACTCCTTTGTCTAATATATGATAATTGTATTTAAGTGGGTTCATCTCTGTGTCTGCTATATCATTGGTTTACATGTCTATTTTGGTGCCAGTACCATGCCATTTTTGTTACTATAGCTTTGTAGTATAATTTAAGGTCTGGTATTGTGATGCCTCCTGCTTCACTCTTCTTGCTAAGGATTGCTTTGGCAATTCTGGGTCTCTTATTCTTCCAAATGAATTTTTTTTTTTTTTTTGGTACTGGAGATTGAACTCAGGGTCACTCGACCACTGAGCCACATCCCCAGCTCTATTTTGTGTTTTATGTAGAGACAGGGTCTCACTGAGTTGCTTAGTGTCTTGCTTTTGCTGAGGCTGGTTTTGCACTCGCGATTCTCCTGTCTCACCAAATGAATTTCATGATTGCCTTTTTTATTTCTATGAGGAATGACGTTTGGCTTTTAATTGGAATCACATTGAATCTATATAGTGCTTTGGGTAGTGTGGCCATTTTGACAATATTTATTCTACCTATCCAGGAGCATGGGAGATTTTTCATCTTCTAAGGTCTTCTTCAATTTCTTTCTTTAGTGCCTTGTAGTTTGCATTGTAGAGGTCTTGCACCTCTTTTTTAAAATTGATTTCCAAGTATTTTATTTTTTTTGAGGCTATTTTGAATGGGTAGTTTTCCTAATTTCTCTTTCAGAGGGTTTATCACTAATGTATAGAAATGCAATTGATTTGTGGGTGTTGATTTTATATCCTGCTACTTTGCTGAAATCATTTATTAATTCTAGAATTTTTCTGGTAGAATTTTTGGGATCCTCTTAGTATCATGTCATTGGCAAATAATGATAGTTTGAGTTCTTCTTTTCCTATTTCTATCCCTTTAATTTCTTTCATCTGTCTAATTGCTCTGGCTAGTGTTTCAAGGACTATGTTGAATAGCAGTGAGGAAGGAGGGCATCCCTGTCTTGTTCCCCTTTTTAGATGGAATGCTTCCAATTTTTGTCCATTTAGGATGATGTTGGCCTTTGGTTTAGCATAGATAGCTTTTACAAAGTTGAGGTATGTTCCTACTATCCCTAGTTTTTCTAGTGTTTTGAACACAAAAGGGTGCTGTATTTTGTCAAATGCTTTCTCTGCATTGATTGATAAAATTATATCACTCTTATCTTTAAATCTATTGATGTGAAGGATTACATTAATTGATTTTCGTATATTGAACCAAACTTGCATCCCTGGAATGAACCCCACTTGATCATGGTGCACTATTTTTTTGACATGCTTTTCTATGCAATTTGCCAGAATTTTATTGAGAATTTTTGCATCTATGTTCATCAGGATTATTGATCTGAAATTTTCTTTCTTTGATGTATCTCTATCTGGTTTTGGTATCAGGATGATACTTGCCTCATAGAATGAGTTTGGAAGGGTTCCCTCCTTTAGTATTTCATGAAATAGTTTGAAGAGTATTGGTATTAATTCTTTTTTGAAGGTCTTGTAGAACCCGGCTGAGAATCCATCTGGACCTGGGCTTTTCTTGATTGGCAGGCTCTTGATAGCATCTTCTATTTCCTTGCTTGAAATTGATCTGTTTAAGTTGTGTATGACCTCTTGGTTCAGTTTGGGTAGGTCATGTGCCTCTAGAAATCTGTTGGTGTCTTCAGGGTTTTCTATTTTACTGGAGTATAAGTTTTCAAAATAGTTTCTAGTTATCCTCTGTATTTCAGTAGTGTCTGTTGTGATATTTTCTTTTTCATCATGAATTTTAGTAATTGGGGTTTTCTCTCTCCTTCTTTCCATTAGTGAGTCTAAGGGTTTGTCAATTTTGTTTATTTATTTATTTTTTTTGAAGAACCAGCTTTTTGTTTTGTCAATTTTTTGAATTTTTTCTTTTGTTTCAATTTCATTGATTTCAATTATTTCCTGTCTTCTACTTCTTTTAGTGTTGGTTTGTTCTTTTTTTAAGGCTTTGAGATGAAGAGTCAAATCATTTATTTGCTGACTTTTGCTTCTTTTAATAAATGAGCTTAATGCAATGAACTTTCCTCTTAGCACTCACTGCATTAATGGTGTCCCAGAGATTTTGATATGTTGTATCTGAGTTTTCATTTACCTCTAAGAATTTTTTTTATCTCTTCCCTGATATCTTCCATTATCCATACATCATTCAATAGCATATTATTTAGTTTCCAGGTGTTGGAGTGGTTTCTATTTTTTAATCTGTCATTGATTTCTAATTTTATTCCATTGTGGTCAGATAGGATGCAGGGTAGTATCTCTATTTTTTGTATTTGCTAAGACTGGCTTTGTGACATAACATATAATCTATTTTGGAAAAGGATCCATGTGCTGCTGAAAAAAAGTGTAGTTGCTTGTTGATGAATGGAACACTCTATATATGTCTGTTAAGTCTTAGCTATTGATAGTTTAATTGAGTTCTGTGGTTTCTTTATTTAATTTTTGTTTGGAAGATCTATCCAGTGGTGAGAAAGCTGTGTTAAAGTCACCAAGTATTATTGTGTTGTGGTCTATTTGATTCTTATATTTGAGAAGGCTTTGTTTGATATACATAGAAGCCCCATTGTTTAGGGCATAGATATTTATGCTTGTTATGTCTTATTGATGTATGATTCTCTTAAGAAGTATGAAATGACCTTCTTTATCACTTTTCACTAACTTTAGTTTGAAGTCCACTTTATCTGATATGAGGATGGAAATTCCTGCTTGTTTACGTGGTCCATGTGAGTGATATGTTTTTTTCCCACCATTTCACTTTTAGTCTGTGGATATCTTTTCCTGTGAGATGAGTCTCTTGAAGGCAGCATATTGTTGAGTCTTTTTTTTTTTTTTTTTAAATCCAGTCTGTCAGTCTATGTCTTTTAATTGGTGCATTTAGGCCATTCACATTCAGGGTTATTATTGAAATGTGATTTCTAATCCTGGTCATTTTGATTTATTTTTGGTTTTTACCTTGACTTGGTTTATTCTTTGATTGCCCCCCACCCTTTTTTTAGTGTTGTTCCTCTCTTTGTGTATTTTTCATTGTTGGTTGTCATTTCCTCTTCCTGGAATATTTTGCTGAGAATGTTGTGTAGTGCAGGCTTTCTTACTGAAAATATTTTTAACTTTTGCTTATCATGGATGGTTTTTATTTCATCATCAAATATGAACCTCAGTTTGCTGGATATAGGATTCTTGGTTGGCATCCATTTTCTTTCAGAGCTTGGTATATGTTGTTCCATGATCTCCTGGCTTTTAGGGTCTGAACTGAAAAGTCTGCTGAGATCTGAATTGGTCTCGCCTTATATGTAATCTGATTCCTCTCTCTTGCGGTCTTTAAAATTCTATCCTTATTCTGTATGTTGGGCATTTTCATTATAATGTGCCTTGGTGTATATCTGTTGAAATTTTATACATTTGGTGTCTTGTAAGCCTCTTGTATTTGATTTTCCAATTCATTTTTTATGTTTGGGAAGTTTTCTGATATTATTTCATTGAAAATATTGTGCTTCCCTTTGGTTTGAAATTCTGTGCCTTCTTCTATTCCAGCAACTCTTAGATTTGGTCTTTTGATGCAGTCTCATAATTCTTGTATGTTCTGTTCATGATTTCTTACCATCTCTACTCTATGATCAAGTTTATTTTCAGCATTGTATATCTTGTCTTCATTATCCAAGGTTCTGTCTTCCAGGTGATCTAGTCTGCTGGTGATGCTTTCTATTGAGTTTTTTATTTGGTTTATTGTTTCCTTCTTTTCAAGAATTTCTGAATTTTTTTACAACCTCTAGCTCTTTCTTAAAGTAATCTTTTGCTACTTGTATTTGCTCTCTTATCTCTTTGTTAGAGTGATATATGGTTGCCTTTATTTGCTCTCCTATTTCTTTGTTGGATTGATAAATTTTTGCCTGTAATCACTCACTTATGTCATTCTTTAATTCACAGATCATTTTAATTATGTATATTCTGAATTCTTTCTCTGACATTTAATCAACTGTGTTGTCAATTTATTCTGTCACAGTGGTATCAATGTTTATTTGGGGCACTTTCTTCCTTTGTTTTTTCTTGTTGATTGTGTATCTTCCTTTCTCGCAATGCCGATCTGAGGTATTGTGGCTTCTATCCTATAATCTTTATTGACATGACAGATTACCTGTATCTCACCTTGGAGTTACCTCCAGTCCCCAAATGGACACTACTGCCACAAAAGTTGGTGGTGGTGATAGTGGACGTACCTCAGGAGAGCAGTGGGAGTGGCCTTGGCTGGGATCCCATGGCGGTCCCTGAGAGCAGTTTTGGGCCCTCTCTTGTGCTCCTGCCAGGTCCACAGGAACTCTGGAGCAGAACTTGGGGTGGGCCCAGGCCTCACTTGGGCAATGTCTCAAGTAGGAGCCTCTATGTGCAACCCTTACTGTGGGTGTGGACTTCCTTGTGGCTGGCAGGTAGCAGTCTCTGGTCTGCCCTTAGCTGGGCACCCATGGAGATCCCTGAGGGTGGTTTTGAGCCCTCTGTTGCACTCCCACTGGGTCCACAGGAACTCTGGAGCGGAAATGGGGGTGGGCCCAGGACTCACTTGGGTAGGGTCTCAAGCAGGAATCTCTATGTGAGACCCTTATGATGGGTGTGGGCTCTCTTGTGGCTGGTGGCTAGCAGTCTCTGGTATGCCCTTAGATGGGCACCTGTGGAGATCCTTCAGGGCAGTTTTGTGCCCTCTGTTGCATTCCCACCAGTCCACAGGAACTCTGGAGTGGAACTCAATCAACTGCATTTGTATACATCAGTGATGAAACCTCTGAAAGACAAATTAGAAAAACTACCCCATTCAGAATAGCCTCAAAAAACAAAACAAAAAAAACAAAACAAAAAACCCTTGGGAATCAATTGAACAAAAGAGGTGAAAGACTTCTACAATGAAAACTGCACATACTACCCAAAGTGCTATACTGGTTTAATATAATTCCAATTAAAATCCCAATGTCATTCATTATAGAAATAGAAAAAGCTATCATGGTATTTATTTGGAAAAATAAGAGACCCAGAATAGCCAAAGCATTTCTTAACAAAAAGAGTAAAGCAAGAGTTATCACAATATCAGACCTTAAAGTATACTACAGAGGTATGGTAACAAAAACAGCATGGTTTTGGCACCAAAAATAGACATGTAGACCAACAGTACAGAATTGAAGACACAGAGACAAACTCACATAAATACAGTTATCTTATACTAGACAAAGGTGCCAAAAACATACATTGCAGGAAAGACACTCTCTTCAACAAGTGGTGCTGGGAAAGCTGGAAATCCATATGCAATGAAATGAAACTAAATCCCTTTCTTTCACCACACACAAAAATGAACTTAAAGTGGATCAAGGACCTAGGATTTAGACCAAAGACTCTGCATCTAATAGGGGAAAAGTAGGCCCAATCCTTCATCATGTCAGATTAGGCCCAAACTTCCTTAACAAGACTCCTAAAGAGAAAGAAAAAAAATCAAGAATCAATAATTGGGATGGATTCTAACTAAAAAGCTTCTCAGTAAAAGAAACAATGAGGTGAAGAGAGAACCTACATTTTGGGAGCAAATTTTTGCCACATGCATGTTAGCATACTAATCATCAAGATATATAAAGAACTCAAAAAAACTACACTAAAAAAATCACAAATAACCCAATCAATAAATGGGCTAAGGAGCTGAACAGACAATTCTCAGAAGGAGAAATACAATTGATCAACAAATATATTTTAAAAAGTTCATCATCTCTAGTAATTAGAGAAATGCAAATCAAAACTACTCTAAGATTTCATCCCACATGAGTCAGAATGGCAGTTGTCAAGAATACAAGCAACAGTAAGTGTTGGTGAGGATGTGAGAGGAAACACACAGTCATACATTGCTGGTGGGATTGCAAATTAGTGCAGCCAATCTGAAGTGCAATATGCAGATTTCTTAGAAAACTTGGAATGGAACCACCATTTGACCCAACTATTCTACTCCTTGGTCTATACCCAAATGATGTAAAAACAGCATACTACAGTGACTCAGGCACTTCAATGTTTATTCAAGCACAATTCACAATAGCCAAACTGAAACCAACCTAGATGCCCTTCAATATATGATTGTATAAAAAAACTGTGGTATATATATATATATATATATATATATATATATACAATAGAATATTACTCAGCAATAAAAGAGAATAAAATTATGGCATTTTCAGGTAAATTGATGGAGTTACAGAATATCATGCTATGTGAAGTAAGCCAATCCCAAAAAACCAAAGGATGGATGTTTTCTCTGATAAGTGGATGCTAATCCATAAATGATGGGAGCAAGGAATGAGTAGAGGAATTTTGGATTAGCCAAAGGGGAGAAAGGAATGGAGAGAGGAAAGATGACGGAATGAGATGGGCATCATTACCCTAGATACATATATGATTGCATGAATGGTGTAACCATAGTTTGTGTACCGAGATGTGAAAAATTATGCTCCATTTGTGTACAATGAATTGAAGTGCATTTTTCTGTCACATATGAAGGATTAGAACAACAACAAAAAAAAAAGCTCTGTACCATCCAAATCCATTTTCCACATACACATAGTTTGATTTAAATAAGAGTAATACATTTGACAATTGGATATATAGGTTATTATTATTAATGGTATTTATTAGTAGTAGTATACCTAGTAGCAGATGAGGAACAAATTTTGGAAAGTATTTTCAACAATAATTAAAATAAATTTAAACTTTCAGGGTGGAAATATAGAGGCATGAGATCATTCAAGAAGCAAACATGAGTATTTAGTTGCATTAGATCTAGCATATGCCGTGACCCAGCAATTCAACTCCTGAGAGTTATATATAAAAGAAAATTCAAAACATTTCATTGGAGAGATGTTTGTGGTGACAGACAGTTAAAGGCATTCTGGGTAAATAGGTAAAATATAGTAGGTACACAGTACAGACTACTATTTTTCTTAGATGTGCTTTCTAGAAGAGCTCGAGACTTCAAATCTCTTGCAATGAGGTATTGACTCTGTGTTCCCAGGGGAAACTCACTGAAAGTGAGACAAGCATGACAATGTAAAAGAAGGGCTGAGGAAATGTGTTTTAAGAAAGGATGAGCCTTAGTCTCGTTCCAGGGGAGTTTGGAATATAAATCATACCACAGTTTGTCTTAATCAGAGGTGAGGGACTGGGCTGCTATACCTGCACATTGATCCATGAAGACCTGCCCCAGTGGTAAGAAAAGGACATAATCTTCTATATACTTACAGTAAAATGACTCCCATCAGTCAAGAACACTGATCTGGAGAAGTGTAGAGATGTTAGATCTTCACAACCAACATTTTTAGGATGGTATAAGATAGATACATTTGCCCAGTTGAGGACAACTAGCAAGGGATACAAATAACATTTGCCATCCTCAAATTAGAGGAAATGGATTAGTTGTTCACATGGTAATATGCTTGTATTTTAAACACACTTCACTGATTGAAAAAAGTAAGAAATAGAATTGTTTGTATACATAGTATCATTCCCAAAAAATAAAAAAGAACATACACCAAATAATATGCATTTTATAATAAACAAACATGAAGGATATGCATGTAATAACATTTGAAATAGTTAAAAACTCTTTTGGGAAAGGTACTGATCAATCAGAGTAGAATACTTTCACCTGCTATATAAGAAAACCCATGCCTAGAGGAGGTTTCTACAGAGCAATGGTGATAACATAGAACAAAATGTAAAGTAAAAAGATGCAAATTAGCACTTAAGTTTCAAAAAGGAAATAAGAAACAGGAAGGGAGTTCTTTCCTTCTTCCTCTACAAAAGTTAAAGCAATTTTGAATGACCTTTCATCTACTGGGTGGATTTCTCTGCTCTTGAATTCCTTGCTAATGAATTTTAAAAGTTTTCAACATAAACTTGTCTCTGTAGGTCTCTCCAGGGAACATCATTCTCTAAAATAAAGAAGCACTTGGAAAAGTGCACAATGACTACCTTACCACATATCTATGCTCTTATAATTTCAAAGTGTTTGAGGTTTGCATTGAATGGTCAGGACTTTGGTGTTTTAGTTAGTTTTTTCACTGATGTGTCCAAAAGAGATGACAAGAATAATTTTAAATAAAATTTATTTGGCACTCATGGTTTCAAAGATCTCAGTTCATAGACAGCCAACTCCATTTCTCTGGGCTGCAGGTGAGGCAGAATATCACAGTAGAAGTTTTATGGAAGAAAGTATCTCAGGATGAGGACATGAGGAAGGAGATAGAGGGAGCTCTGCTCACCATAGACAAAGTATAAACCTCAATGACCTACTTCCTTCAGCCACATCCTGCCTGCTGACATTTACCATCCAGTTAATCCCTATCAGTGGATTAATGCAGTGATTAGGTTAAAGATCTCATAGTCCAATTATTTCACTTCTAAACTTCCTTGCATTTTCTCACACATGAGCTTTTGGGGAACACCTCACATTTAAATATGTTTTGCCCCTGGCTTCCAAAAGCTTATGCCCACCTCAGAATAGGTGTAGTCTATTTACAAGAGTCCTCATAGTCTCAACAGTATCATCACTGCCAAAAGTCCAAGTCCGAAGTCTCCACTGAGACTCAAGGAAAACTCTCAGCATGAGACTCTGGAAATAACCAAAAGCAAGTTACAAATATCCAATATATAATGGCCCAAGTAAACATTTTTATTCTAAAAAGAAATAGGGGCATAAAAAAAAAGAAATGGAACCAAAGTAAGACTGAAATCCAGCTGGGGAAACAAGGTCTCTAGCTCCATGTTGAGCATCCGGGACACTTGGTATTATGATGTTCTCCCCAAAGGATGTGTGCAGCTCTTCCCCTATGGCTTTGTTTGTTGTAGCCCATATGGTCTCTCTCTTGGCTAATCTTGACTGGATGTCTGCAGCTTTCCCTGTTAATATTCCATAGTACTGACATATCTTAATTTCAGAAGTCTCCATTACATCTTTAGCTTTCTCTTCACATCTCCACACATCATCCTTCAGAGGCAGCCTACAGATATTCTGACCCTGCTGCACTTTGCCTGACCTCCCAGACCTTCCTTTGAAATCTCACTGGAAGCCTCCGTGACTCCCTAACTCTAGCATTCTGCATGCCTGTAGAACCAGCATCACGTGGTTTATGCCAATGTCTACTACCAATGAAAGTGGTAATCAAGCCTTCTGGGACTCTAGCTGCAACAGCTTCTGAATGCATGGGTGGCTGGGCATGGTCAAACAACTTCTAAGGCTCTCCTGTGAAAGCAGAGTTCCCCATGGATTTCTGCTCAAAAGGATTTTCACTTTTACACCCTTGAGACTGATATGGATGTGGTCCTGACAATTTCCAAGATGTTCTCATATCATCTTTCCTGTTGTTTCTGGGTAAAGTATTTAGCATCTCTTTAGTGGATTTAATATCTTTAACAACTACTTTCCTTAGTTCCAGTTTCACTTGCAGTTTTCTGCCCACATTGAAAGTTTTTCAGATCTTTCACTTGTGCTTTCTGCTCCTGATTATCACAATAAATTTGGCTAAAAGCTTCCAGCAATACCCATGCCACCTCCTGAAAGCTGTATTGCCTTGAAATTTCCTCTGCCAGATTAAGTAGTCCATCATATTTAAATTTAATCTCACAGAAAGTCTCAGGACACAGGCAAAATGTAGACAACTTCTTTTCTAGAACGTAACATGAATGGCTTATAGTTCAATTTTCAATAGAGTCATTCTTTTTCTCTGAAACCTTAAAAGCCTGATCTTTATTATTTACAGTGCTATCAGCATTCTGGTCTTCTGGACTCCCATCCCAAAATTGCCCTTCAAACTCCACTTACAACAATCTAAAACTTTTCCAGTTTGCACTGTTAAACATTTCAAAAGTCCTCTCACAATCTCCAAAAAGCTTCAAAAGCTTATGAACCACATGGTCAGGTTAGTCACAGTAAAAACCATTTCTTGGCACCAATTTCTGTTTTAGTCAATTTTTTCATTGCTGTGACCAAAAGACCAAACAAAAACAATTTTAGAGGAAGAAAAATTTATTTGGAGTTCATGGTTCCAGAGGTTTTAGTCTATAGAAAGCTGGGCCCATTGCTCTGGGCCTGAAGTGAGGCAGAATATCACGGGGGAAAAGTTTGGTGAAGGAAAGCAACCCAGAACATGGTATTAGTAGGCACAGAGTGAGAACTCTCCCTCACCAGAGACAAAATATAAACCCCAAAGACACACTCTCATGACTCACCTTCTCCAGCCACACACTACCTTCCTAAAGTTACTATCCAATTATTTCTTGTCAGTGGATTAATGCCTGAGTAGGTTAAGGCTATCATACCCATCAGTTCACCTCTAAATTGTCCTGCATTGTCTCACACATGAGCTTTTGGGAGACACCTCATATCTAAACTATGACATTTGGTAATGACATTTTAAATATTCAATGTGAGATAAGCCTTATCAGGATTAAGGGAAAAAGTAGCTGCTGAAAATAATTTAATCTATCTCATCCATTTTATGGGAATCAATACACAAATGGACAATGACAAGTCCATTCATACAAATGAAAATCTGACCCACAACCTTCAGCAACCTGCCCACAAAATCAACACCTTTATTTATAATAAACAAATCAGAAAGCTAGTCTGCTATGAGTCAGACTTGGGTCAAACCAGAAATCTATCCCTAGGCATTATATTGAAACCCAATAGTAACTTCTTCAACAATGTGCTAAGAAGAGCCAGATTGTGATTAATAACTAATGGCTTCCTTAATTTTTTTGGTGGGACATCCTGAGGATCAAACTCAGGGGCACTCAACCACTGAGCCACATCCCCAGCCCTATTTTATTTAAAGACAGGGTCTCACTGAGTTGCTGGAACTCACTATCCTCCTGTCTCAGCCTCCTGAGCTGCTAGGAGTACAGGCATGGGCCACCATGTTCAGCTGTCTTCCTTAACATTTGTCTTTACTTCCAACATAGGCCCAGCCAGTCAAAACAAAGTACACTTAACCAAGCACAAAGATTAAATTGTGCTTACCTTCTGTAAGCCCCTCTAGCTTGCTTGTGCCCACAACCTCCAATCTGGACATACCTGGGCTCTTCCCTTTTCCCACTGTAACCTTTCATTTCTCTGCCTGACTCCAGCCTCCACCAAAACACCGAAGATGGTGGCTGTCTCTCTGATCAATTCTCTCATTCTCCCTTACATTTTCCCCTCTACTTGTCTCTTTTTTCCTTCTTCAATTGATTGCAATAGCATATTTTGTTAACAGAGCAACAAAAAACTTTCTATCAATAAACAGAAACACCCATTTATACTACTGTTATACTTTTTCCTTTTGTGGATCAGAATCTTACAGCATCAAAGAACTCCTGTCAGCAGGGCATGGTGGCACAAGCCTGTAATCCCAGCATTTAGTGAGGCTGAGACAGGAGAATCGCGAGTTGAAAGCCAGCCTCAGCAACAGTGAGGTACGAAGCAACTCAGTGAAATCCTGAGTTGGGGATGTGGATGTGGCTCAGTGGTCGAGTGCCCCTGAATTCAATCCCTGGTACCATAAAAAAAAAAAAAAAAAAAAAAAAAGCTCCTGTCTTCTGGACGTATCTAAACTTTGTATTTCCATGATCAGATATTATGAAGAAGTTTGCAGAACTTAAAATTTTATCTTGTTGGGACATCTAATCTTGAGTGAAAATGTTAAATTTTCAACAGATGCCCTAAGTATAATAATAATACTTATATAGTCTCAGTCTCTCTGATTAATGGATACTGATGAATAAGGGAGGTGGGAATGGGAAACATAAGAGAAATAGAGAAACACTGGACGCGACATGGGGAAGGTGGGGGGCAGCAAAGGGGAATGGGTATAGTAAAGATGGTTTATAAAAAATATATATAAATATATATATATATATACTGTCCATTGAAAGTGCATATGAAGATGTTTAATATGAAGAATGTAATCTGCTTATAATTTTGTGCAAAGTTAGAAAAATTATGATTGTAACAATATTTTTTTCTATTTGCCTCAACAAATGTTTTCAGTGAATAGTGTGTACAGCTTCTGAAAATTTGTTTTTTTTCTGTTAATGTTTGATAACATGTATTAAAATGCAACTTTTGAGGAAAAAAAATAATAAAAATTAAAAAAATAAAAATAAAAATAAAATAAAATGAAAAAAATAAATAAATAAACCGTAAAAATAATAATAATAATAATAATACTTAATTGTGGTTAGATTGAAGGACAGTAGTATAGCACCAGCATAAATTATTATAAATGTAAAATCATTAATCAGAATAGTGTAATGACTATAAATTTTTTCATACTAATTAACTCCATTATCTTTTCAAGAATTTATTCTAAGTAAAATGATCTTTCAAAGGAATAAAAATATTTGGAGATTGATATATTAAATAATTTGGTATTTATAACAGCAATAAAAATGGAGAAAAGCCAAAGTAAGAAAAGGGGAATGATTACCTATTACATTAGATTTGGCATGTTATATAGTTCATAAAATAGAGTAAATGGCAAGCTAAAAAAAAGGAAAAACCTAATTGAATAGAACATCATTAAACTATTAAAAGAAATGAGTAGAAAAATGAGAAATCCATTTGCTACATTGAACATATTTAGAAAAACATGTTAGGTTATTAATTTCAGCCAAAATGTGTGCATTAACTATAATTACAATTATGAAAATATCACATACTTGTGAATAAAAATGCTTGCTTTTTTTCTTACAATGAAAGGATTATAAAAAAATTTAAAAAGCTTATTTTGTCAATCTTGTACTTACAATGTTAATAAATGAGAAAATAAAGGGAGCATTTGGCTTTACATAAATTATAATAGTTAAAAACCATCTGATTTATGAATTTAGTTGTGTGAAAATAAGCTTTTGAATCTATTAAATCTTTCTAAAGTCAAAACCATTTTTTCATGACTTGTTATTGGGTTCATAAACTAAAAGTTAGTGAATACATTTGACAAGCATTTGATCCATCATAGTATTGGCACATTCTTTAACGTCATGTTTCTTGTTTAAAATTCTTTGGAATAAGGATCTTGTTGACAGTGATGGATTTCACATCATTTATTTTTCACTAAATCTGAACTTCAACTCATGTTATTTTGGCCAAATATACTCCATTCTTTCATTGGTGAGGACTTTATTATAAAATGAAAGTTTCCAGTGCATTAACTATTCCTTGAAATGTTGCATTCTGACTTGTCTTCAGGCCTTCTTTAAATGCTATCCTTACCTCTTAGTTGTTGAAATTAATGACTAATGTATTCAGGCTTGAATGTGTTCCTGAAGCCCATAATATTGTTAATTAGTGCCTAAATTTGACAGAGTATAATAAAAACTAATGCATATTGTTTCCTATAAAAAATGACATACATATAATTAGATGTTGCAAGCCATTTATTCACTTCATAAAATAGACGCTAACATAGTGGTAAGAATGTGTTTACTGTATTTAGGCTAACAAGGATCAAAAGTCATTTTGAAGGCAGTTTTATGACTTGTTTCAGTTGTTTTCTAATAGTTCATTAATTTGCTATTTTCACTGGAATCAGAAAGGTCCCTCATCCTTAGCAGTAAAGCTAGGGATCTATGGGGAAAATATTGACCAACTCTAGCCTACTTGGGAGACACTTGGATAATTTTTGTCATCCTTGTGATGATCAGCTCAATCAAAACTGGCAAGGATATCCCTAGTCCAACTCAGAGCAGAACTTGCTAAATCACCCATTCACTAAGCAAAGTAGGGAAAAAAAAATCTTTTTCATGATACTTGAACATGTCTGTGTGGGCAGTATCCTTTTATCCTTTTATTTTGAGTTTTAGGGTCTGAGACCTTCAACTTAATTCCTGAACACATGTAATCTTCTTAGCTGTATCCATGGATTAGAAAAATATTTACATCATTCATCACACATGCATATATTAGAAAGATTTTTATGACCATAAGCAGATACTCCAACCCATTTTGATTCTGTGTGTTAACGAAGATATGCTTAGTGTGATGTGTTCTTGATTTAATCTATTACACACTTTCACTTTTTAACTTTATATAAAATTTGATCTTTTCAAACTGCATTCACTTTTTTTCAGTTATAACTGAATAGTACTGTGGCAATACCTTGACGTTTCTGATGTAGAATTTGGTTGTCCTTCATTCTTCCCAACACTTATAAAACCCAATTAGTCTTTTAGGATTCAACATCACCTTTCCCAAAATTATTGAGAAAATACAAAAGCTACAGGAAATCTTGTTTTATTTAAATTTACTAGAGGACTAGACATAAAACGCAGAGGAATTTGGAATGAAGGCAGGTGGGAGAAGACAGAAGCTGCCTGTTTCCTGTCAGAGCTTGGATAGCTTAGATTTAGAGGGAGTGTCTTCCCTACCAAAGAGTGAGTTTGAGAGCATTTCTGAGAATACAGAATAAATTTCTGGATTTCCTCTGAATGTAGGAAGCTTGCCAATGTCTTCGGAAGAGTAGGAGCCAAGACACTGCCTGGTAGGTGTTTGTAGATGCTGATGCCACCAACATCGTGCACATGCAGGGGTTGGGGTAAAGCACAACACAATCTCAAGTCACTCTCTGGTGTCAGAGACTTTGGACATCAGATGGACTCTCACAGGAGTCCAGAGAGACTCTAGTCTCTCATTCATTGGTAATGACAATAGCAACTGTCACCCATATTGTAACAAGCAAATATGCCACTTGCACTGCTACTCTGAAGCTCATTTTGAGGCAGGCACCCATCTCACCACAAGACTCAGAAGGCCCATTATGTAGAAGCAGCACCAAGAAGAGGTAAAAGAGGAAGCCCTTAAGAAGGGGAAGAAATCAGTGAGGAGCAGATTGTGAATTGGACAATGATTGGGATAATGACACTCAAATTTAAATAAAAAATTACAGAACCAAAGTGTAGCAGATTAGACTAAATTAAGTTTCCAGCTGTTAGTGAAGTAGGTGCTCCAGAACTATCATGATTTTAGTTGTCCAAAGGAAAAAAATTAATTCCTGGAATTGTAGACTGGGTTTCCAGTGAAACTTCATACTCTCTAGAGATATTAATATTCACACAATGCTGATGAAGTGGGCAGATAATCTATCATTATTGTCCTTTAGAAATAAGAAATTTGAGCCTCACAAGAACTGGAGTTTGGCTTATAAACCATGGTCTCCATATTCCAGTATCACCATTCATGTTATTTCTCTACTCTCCAAATATTCACCAAGGATGCTGTGATTAATCATTAGAGTATGTCATCGTGCTTCTCTGATATTGGAAAGCCTTGTTATAATGAATTGCTGTTCTGTGCATTTGTAATAATCTTTGCAAATCAAGTCCTGGCTGCATGATATCCTAGCCAGGAGCCTTACCCTCAGAAAGAACATAGATATGAGTACCTTGGGTAAAGAGAATATTGAAGAAGATTTGGGGATGGATAAATATATTTATAAAGATTTACTCAGAGGACAGTAAACCCCTCAGATAACAACAGGACATACAGGAACAACATCAATCAGAGAGACTCACCATTACCCTTAGGAGAAAGCAGAAGTGAATGATAGACAGGGGAAGGTAAGAGACCAGCCATGCAGGAATGAGGCAGATGTCCTTGGCAAGGTGAAAAGTTGTTAAATGTCATCAATTTATTAATACTATTAGCTAATATTATGTCACAAATTATGAACATTATTGTTTAATATTGATAAATATTCTAATCTGGATATGTTAGAAACTCATTCTTTTTATTTATGTTTATATTTGAATTTCAAGTATGTTATGAAATAAAATGTATTTCATACATTTATACTTATTTCTACTAAATATAAAATGTATTTATTACAATATGAAATATTAAATACTCAATATTTTGAAATATTAATTATTTATATACAGTAATGTGTCACATAATTTTTTAGTCAATGACAGACTGAATATATGATGACAGTTCCATAACATTGTAATGGAACTGAAATTTCCTTAGGTATAGTGATGTCATAATGCAAAACATTATTTGTGTTTTTGTGATGCTCATATAAACCAATCATTGCTTATATAAAGTCTTTGAAAATATAGCAATTCAATAATGTAAAGTACTTAATACTCACAATTATAATAAACTATTTTGCTGGTTTATGTATTAACTATCATATATTTTTATCATTATTTATAGTATAATCTTTTAACTTATAAAGAAAAGCAGCCTCAGGCAGGTTCTTCAAGTGGATCCAAGAAGAAGGCATTACTACCACTGTTACCCTCAAGAAGATTCCAGAGGAAGAAATTTTTTTTTTTTGGTACTGAGAATTGAACCCAGGGTTACCCGACCACTGAGCCATATCCCCAGCCCTATTTTGTGTTTTATGTAGAGACAGGGTCTCACTGAGTTGCTTAGCATCTTGACTTTGCTGAGGCTGGCTTTGAACTCACGATTCTCCTGTCTCAGCCTCCCAAAGTGCTGAGATTACAGGTGTGTGCCACCACGCCTGACTCAGAGGAAGGAACTGTGTGATTGCCCCTGGGATCTTCCAAGGGGCAGACATGGTATGGAGGTCAAGGACAGTGATATTGATAAACCTGACTCTGTGTAGGTCTAGCCAAATATGTGTGTTTTTATTCTTGTTCTCAACAAAAATATTTAAAATGTAAAAAAAATTAATTAAAAAAATTTTTAAAAAGTTTTATAGGATAAGGAGAAATTTTTTTATTCATTGAAGTATTATCACAATAGTCAAAAAGTTAAAAAGATGTAAAATATATAAAGTAAAAAGTTACGGTAAGGTGTTTATTATTGAAAGAAGAAAAGGTTTTCTTATAAATTTAGTGTAGTCATCACTAAGGGTAGTGATTATAAAGTCTAGAGTGTGTGCAGTAATGTCCCAGGTCTTCATATGTACTCATCTCTCACTGAATCACCTAGTGCAACTTCTAGTCCTGCAAGCTCCATTTTAGGAAGTACCCACTAGAAGTGTACCACTGAAAAGAATATTTTGTAGTGTGTTTTTACTGTGCTCTTTCTAAAGTGAGATATATTGGGGTACACAAATATTTATCATTGTGTTCCAATTGCCTGCAATAGTCTGTATAACGGCCTCTACAGATTTGTGGCCTAGGAACAATACTGTATGGCATAGGTGTGTAGTAAGCTATAATGTAAATACATTCTACAATGTTTGCACAGTAACAAAATCACATAGCAAAATCTTTCTCAGAATGCATCCTGTCCGAAAGTGAAGCAGGATCATATTGTTATATTAAATTCTGTCAGTAGAGGGCGCTGGAGAGACCCTGCAGCAGGAAGATGCTTCTCTGCTGGGCCTGGTGTGCTTCCTCCATCTTGCTCCTGTTGTCCCTGACAGCCTCATGTATTTCACACAGTGGCAAATACTCTAACCCGGGTGGCCAGTGGTACCAGTAGTAACTTCCCAGAGAATCTCTGGCAACCCTGTATGTGGTTCTTATTTGCCATCTGTGGCCTGCGCCCTTTTGAGAAATCCTCATTGTGTAGCTGGTCACATTTCAACAGTCAGACTGAGTGGGGCTTCTCCAGATTCATTTCTTCTTTGGAGGTCCATTCCAAATCCTTGTCAATTCATTAACCTTGCCATTAGGAGTTCTGGTTTGTATTTATTCTCAACATACCCTTCCTGATATTCATTCAGTTCCTTTTTTTTTAATCCTACACAACCCCATCTGAATCAACATCACTCCTGAGGTGTGGACGTTACCTCAAGCCACCCCTGCCTGAATGACTGGCATCTTCTCCCGGAGGTCCTCACTCTGTGGCCCTTTCCTAATAATGACATCCTTCGGGTGTTGATGACACTTTCTTTTTGTCCTATGTACACCCATTTTCTTCCTAGCTATTTATGTGGATAGGAGAGAGAAATATGTTGCTTCCATATTGGTGGATGTAACTCATATTATCCAGTTTTGTTTATGAAATATTTTCTTTCAGTGACTATTGCTGATCATACATTGGCACTGATATCAAGATGGCTGATCAATGAGTGCTAATGGTACCACGTAGAGTAAAAGGGGTCAATTGTTCCTACTTTCAATGGTCTTGTTTACCTTTTTTAATGAATGATGTGGTAAAACAAGGCTGTAAGATTCTTTGTCTTGAATTATAACATCTTTTCTGGAGACTTGAATGAAGAATAGTAGAACTAGCTAAAAAATTATATAAGAAGAATTGAGCTTTCATCTGAGTTTAGTAGTTCAGGCTGGGTTATTCTTTAGGACCAAGCACTGAAGCGGGGGTCAGGAATGGAAAGAAGAGGAAGAGGAGGAGGGAGAGAAGGACGAGGAGGTAAAAGGAAGGGGAAGGGGAAGAAACTAGGTGAAATGGAAGAAGAAGAAGACCACCATCATCTGCTTGAGGTTGTGGACATTCCATGAGATTTGAATACGATCCTACTATTGCTCAAGGGTATATAGAGAAAAATAAATATAATATTTATAAAGTTTTTATTCTGCACATGATATGTTGATATAGGAATAAGATGTTACTAAATATATAATTTTTTAAAAAAATAAAATAGTTCTTATAAAAGATTTTGGGCTGTTGAGTTTCAAGGACTCTTGTGATATTTAACTAAGAGTTTTGTGCTTTGAATGTTTGGTTTTCTAGATAGATGATATTTTTGTCTGCTCTCCCATGATGCTTGTAAACTGAAATTTCAGTCTCCAGAAGAGATCACATTCTGCATACCAAAATCACAAATAAACTTAGATTGGAATATTAGGATTCTGAATCTTCATTAAAAGTACATTTTAGTACTGGATAGGGTGGTGCATGCCTGTAATCCCAACAGCTCCAGAGGCTTAGGCAGGATGATCACAAGTTCAAGGCAAGCCTCAGCAGTTTAGCCAGATTCTAAGCAACTTAGCAAGCCCCATCTCAAAATAAAAAAATAAAAAGAGCCGGGCGTGGTGGCACAAACCTATAATCCCAGCACATTGGGAGGCTGAGACAGAAGAATCATGAGTTCAAAGCCAGCCTCAGCAACGGCGGCAAGGCACTAAGCAACTCAGTGAGACCTTGTCTCTAAAATAAAAACCCAAAATAGGGCTGGGGATGTGGTGCAGTGGTTGAGTGCTCCTGAGTTCATTCCCCAGTACCAAATAAATACATAAATAAATAAATCATAAAATAAAAAATAAAAGGATTGGAGATGTGGCTCAATGATAAAGTGCCCCTGGGTTCAATCCTGGTACCAAAATAAATAAATAACCTTACTAGCCTTAACTTTGTCTTCCCTAGTGCCAGAAACACATACACTTTTATTTGCCCTTTTAAAACCAATGATAATCTAGTTCTAAGCTAATTTTGATCAGGCAGGAATGGATGAGATAATGCTTTTATGTGTGTTTTCACTGTGTACTTGTAAGAATTCCAGGTGTTCATTTACTCTGCTTTAGCACTTGTATTTTAAAAAAAATATTTATTCTAAAAGTTTTCAAAATGTGTAAAAATAGACAACAGTATAACAAACCCATAACTTAGTCTTTGTTGTTAAAATTTTGATATATTCGTTTTGTTCTTCTGTATTTGTTGTTCTTCCTAAACAAGTGTAAAGTACACTGTACATCATGATATATCATTCTTAAATAATTAAATATGCAAATAAAAGCATTGTTTTACTTAACTATAATAGCATTATTATAACCAACAAAACTAAAATCATTCTGTGCTACTATATAATACCTAGTCTATTTTCAAATTTTACATCAATATATCTTTACTAGAAATAAGAGGGAATCTAAGCCTGGACAGTGATTTTGTGGTTAAATAACTCTGTATACAGGAAGAGTGCTTACCCATGCATTTATCTGTATTTTTTTATGATGCTGACTTGAAAAGAATACAGGTCCATTGACTATAAGGTGATATGTGACATATTCTTCTATCCTTTAAATTTTCTGATCTCTCTGAATGCTTTTAGGATGGATTTTAAATATTAACAGTGAGGATATTGTATAGGTGTGAGTGTCCATGAGCCATATAATCTATTATACCAAGTGATTAATTTTCTGAAGTTGGGCTTTTGAGAAAAGGTTGATGAAGAAATATCTGATGACCTCTAAATTAAAATAAAACTAAAAGTCAGTTGCCTATGCTATGTTCTAAAAGCTGGGACATGTGATTTTCTCTGTCATAACAAAAATTTCACTTTAAATGGGGAGCCGCATGTTTTCTCCAAAAAAAAAAAAAGGTAAAAACATAATGTTAAGTAAATGTCATTTTATACAATAGAAGCAGCTGTCTTGTGTTGATTTAGAAAATGAATTCCTTTAGCTCCGTGTTTGTTAGGTTCTAAAAGTTCACATAGTTTCTTGGGAAATTATAGTTCTTGGTATCATTTTTAATTAATACATTGCTGAAACAGAAGAGGGAATATAAAAGAGATGGAAGTAAAATAATGAAGAATAGAGTAGTCAAAATGATGGCTAAATTACCTTAAAGTATAACTGAAAATTTTAAAATTAACCATGACAATGTAGAAATAAATACTGCTCAGTAAATGCCTTGTAACTCTCCATCCCATTTTAAAAGTAAAATGTTGCATCTATTCGGTACACCAAGAATAATATAGAGAAAAAATGAAAAGTTAAACAGAGAAAAGCCATGAGCTATTTAATTCCTTCTTTTCCTTTCTTTGAAAAAAACAAAGCTAGTACAACACTGAACCAAATCTAATCTTATGATTACAAAAAATAAACTTCTTTAACTTTTGAGCTGATGCTAAACCAAAATCCTGGTACATATTTCTAAATGCTTCAATAATTTTCCATATTTATATATATTATAACATTAGAAATTATAGAGGACAAAATATTTCTTTAAGATGTCTGATCATTGCAGTCTGTTTTACATATTTGATTTACTGTCCTTAATGTAATTGCTAAGATTTTTTATATTTAATCACTCATAATAAGGCTTCCTTTCATGATATTCAAAAGAAAAAAATCCTCTCTGTGGATTTAACTACTGTACAGATTGATTCTTGTGCAAATTTTCAGAAAAATCTCTGTCGGGCCCACTATCATGTCTTTTTTTTTCTTTGCTAAAAAATTTTTTTATTCTTTTAAATAACTTCGGACACATTAAGGTCAAAATATGAATGATTATTTCCAAGACTCTTCGTTTTCTTATCTAACCTATCTTTGGATCATTTGTCTCAAAGCTCCTTCTCAAATATTTTACACTCTAGAATTTGGACAAGGCCTGAATATGTTATGAATTATCTAGGTGGCTTCATAGCCTTCTATACCTGGGGTTCCCTGTTGATAGCTTCATTTTTAGGATGCCTATTGGTTTTTGAAATTCTGTTGTGATTGTTTTTAAGTCAACCCTATTTTGACTTTCCTGAACTAGTGGTGCTTGGACTGAATTTTTCCATTACAGCTATCAGATTGTAATCTACTAGGAGATTGAAGGGTGGCAAAAGGGTCTGCCCACTTCCCTTTCCCCGCAACCTTGGAATATTACTGTATATGGTAATCACACCATGTGCAGAATATTACTGCACATGGTGTGATTAAATGAAGGGACCAGAGAGCAAGAGGTTAACCGGGATTATGCAGGTGGGCTCCAAGTGGGATCACATGCATCCTCGTATGACAGAAACAGAAGTAGAGTCTCTTTTCACATAGGAGAAGGCGATGTGGAGGCTGTGAAGACAAACCAGAGGAAAGTGGTATCCTTAATTAGGTTACTGGCTATGTGTATGCTGGATTGTGAGAGATTATAGGAACAGTCAACAATGATAACAAAATATAGGCTAAATCAGGAAAAACAAGAGAACAAGGAAATTAAAATACAGAGTAGAGTCCCTGGCTGTAATGGAGTATAACCAGTGCCGAATTAGCCCTTCTGCCATCAACAGCTTTGAAACCAGACAAAATGTGAGATCAATGTTTGTGTAAGTCATTGGACAACGGACTTCTGAAATGGGATCCATGAGGAACTGCGAGAAAAGAGTTGATCCTGGAGCTCCTCCTCCTGAGCCCCAGAAGCAGGTGGGCAGTGGGGGACAGCATGGTGGTCTAGTAGAATTAAGGAAAGAGAAATTAAAGTCCAAGCCTACTAAAGAAGCTCGGGTTTGCGGGGGGTGTCAGATTCAGAGAGAAAGGAACTAACTAAGCGAGAATCTCCAGAAGTTTGCATAAGGCTCTTCTTGGGTATTTAGTAAAATATTGATCGGGGCATCTATAGGATAGAAGTCTGTGAGGCCAGTCGAAGAACAGCTGCTAGTAGAAGAACTTCTGAGGAGGCATTATAGAGCAACAATTGGAGCTACAGAGGCTAGAGAGAAATCCACCTCCAAGCAGACAGTGTAGAGGGATCTTAGTAAGCACCTACTTGTTAAGAAGAGACTCCACTGAAGCCCACATCTATGGATACTGCGAAGACAGCACAGGAGTAAAAATTACTCAACTCCTCTTTAGTTTACAAGCAATATTCAAAGGGAACAAGCTTCTGTAATTATCTGCGATTGCCTGCAGAAAATCTATGCAAGATAACATCCATAATTCCCAGCATAAAATTTAAAAAATCACTAGGTGAGAGGATGAAAGCAAAGTTAACCCATAACCAGAAAAAAAAAAATTGTCAATGGAAATACATTAGAAATGTTGAAATACATGAACTTGAAACAGCTATTAAAATATGCTTAAGATCTTAAAACGTGTATTTAATTAGGGGCCAAATAGGGAATGTTAACAATGAAAAAGAAATAGACAATGAACCAAATGAAAATTATGGAAATGAAAAATAATATATTTGAAATGAAGCATTCACTTTGAGGTTGATAGCTCAACTTCTCAGTGAAATTGAGGAAAGGGCATTCAAACATATTCAAACTCAAATAGAGAAAAACATTTTTAAAAGTAGAGAGTCCAAGGAATCTCTGGGGCAATATCAAGACTGCTAACATACTAGAGAAGGGGAGGAGGAAACTGAGAATTATATATGTTAACAGGAATTGGGCACAGTTTTCTCAAAAATGATGAAAAGTACTAACCCTAATATCCAAAAAGCTCAAGAAATTCCAGGCAAATAAACACAGAGCAGCACACTACCACAAACCCATAGTCAAGTTGCTTAAAATGGATGATTAAAAAAAAATTTCAATGGAATCAGAGAAAGAAATTAAAAAGACATACCACATTATTTATGATGGTTAATGGAGAGAAATGAATGACACTGAACTTGGTATTAGAGGCAAAAGAAGTTAGATACCATGAAATAAAATATTGAAGGTATTGAGAGACGTAAAAACAAACAAGTGAACAAACAAAATAACTAACAACCTAAAATTCTGTATCAAGTAAATCAAGTAAGTACGTCCTGTAAAACTGAGAATGAAACTTGAACAAAAATCAAAAGAACTTAGTCATCAACAGAACTATACTGGAAGAAATGCTAAAGAGATTTTGGGTAGACAGAAGAGAAATTACACCAGACAAAAATTTGGATCTATGGAAGGAATGAGGATCACTGAAAACTATAAATATTTGTTTAAAAATGAAAGCAAATGTCTTTCTTCCTAATTTCTTTAAACATCATGGACTGTTTAAAACAAATATAAAGGGCAAAGCATTGCATTTTGTGCTTTATAACATATTTGCAAGTAAAATGTAAAATAATGATAGCAGATAATATGAGAGTGGGAAAATGACTGGAAAAAGTAATTAAAATAGACACAAATAGAAAACTTGATTATATCCATACTTATTAAAGAAATTGAATTTGTGACTGAAAAAAATCCTACAAGGAAAACTATGGACCCAAATAGCTTCAAAGATAAAGTCTATTGAATTAATACTAATTTAAACAATATTTTCAGAAAGTAGCAAGATACAGATTAATTCATAAAAACTAGTGATGAATTAGAAGTGAAATTAAAAGCATTCTCATCTATAACAACATTAACTGTATATATTACATATAAATAAATTAAGTGAAATATGGGCTATATATATGCCTTAAAAAGCATAAATAATTTCTAGAATAAATTGAAAATGACCAAAAAATAGTAAAAGAAACATATCATTCTCATGGATTAGCAGACTTATTAGAATATTAGCAATATTCCCAAATTGACATATAGTCAATATAATCACATTCAAAATGCCAAATGATTTATAATTAGTAGTAAATGACATCTAATTTTACCATGGATATGGAAATTTAAATGACTTGGAAATATACAAGTCGTTTTTAAAAGAAATGAAAAATTTGGAGAATTTAAACTGCATGATTTTAAGAATTAAAATGATATAGTACTCAATATAGTCAAATAGAACATAGACCAGAAAAGTGCCTAGAATTACACTTACATTATATATTAAAATTTTTTGGAAACCCTAGTGCCAAAGCAAAGTCATCAGGAAAAAAAAAAGATCTATTCAACAATTTATGCTGTAAAAATAGGACATCTCTACAGGGAAAATGGCAAAATGGATTTCGTTAATTAAAAAATTTTTCTCCAAAAAGCCAAATAAATATTAAATGAGCAAGTTATAGCTACCTCTATGTCTGTAATCTGGGGGAAAATACACATGATACGTCTAGCTGACAAAACACTTTTATCCAGAATCTGTCAGAAAATCCTATGAGTCTTTGATAAAAAAAAAGATAAACCATCCAGTTAATAGGTAGACAAATATATTTCATCAAGTATTTCACAGAATAAGATTAATAAAGGGTAGCATTAATCATGAGGGAAATGTAAATTGAAAGCAAAATGAGATACCATGACATAACCACTAGAAGGCATAAAATTATTAAGATTCATTAACAAGATGGCTAAGGCCAAATATTGGTAGGGAGGTGGAGCAACCAGAATGCTCAGGAGGGCAACATAATGCAACCACTTTGGAAATCACTCTGGGGGTTTCTGGTAAAGTTAGATATTCTCATATGACAAAGAACCTCCATTCTCCACTGAAAGACTTGTGCACAAATGCTCATAGCAACTTTATGCACAATGGGCAAAAACTAGAAATCAACAACTAAATGTGAACAAGGAAATGAATATTTATATTGTATTCTTGCAGTGGAATATTATACAGCTCTCATCAAGCAAACCACTACTATGAAAAATAACAGTAATGGATCTTAAAAATGGTATGTAAGTAAAAGAATCTTGTAAGAAAGTACTGCATAGTATCATGTATATAAAATTCTAGAAAATGCTACTCCTTATTGTGAGAAGAGGTAATAGAAATAACTGTATGAGAGGATATAAAAGCATTGAGACTGACCTTATATTTTTGAGGTCAGAGCATAAGGAATGATACAAGTCTCTAGGACAATTATTTCTAGAAAGGATCAAACTATTTTTCAAAACACTGGGTAACTTTCTTTTAATCTCAGTAGTTGGAAGCCACTTAGCTAACACGAGGCAAGTTTGGTAAACGTTTTGCAGTTTGTCTTGTGTACTTCACTGCTTTTCATATCCATTCAACTTTCATATACCTGAAAAGCCCTGTGGGTCTGAAACCTGTGGGTCTTTGTAAAAAGATAAAGCATTCTTTTCATTATTTATTATGCACTACATTTTTCATGAGTGATTATGCTGAGATTCTCAGAGTGTTGGCTACCATTTTAAAAATCATCTCATCAGCTCACGTGGCACTCCTTGTACGTAAGTTGCTGATACAGCACAGCTTCCTAGGAAGTGTTTATAGCAATGTCATTCTACATTAATTCAACAAAAGTGGAAAGTTCTGACCAGCACTTTATCAAAGGTTTTAGTAAATTGTGCCAAAACATCAATTTCGCACTTGCAGGTATATATACATGTTCATTTTACATTCCTATTATTTAATTTCTCTAACATATTATGCATTAAAATTACTGTAAATCATGAATGCAGGTTGTATTATGGTATTAGGTTGCATTTCAGGATAGTTAAGGAAACATAGTTATATAGTTTAATCAAAAGAGGTCATTAACCTGATAGAGTTAAGACCCTGTTTTTAAAGAAGCTCCATATTCGCTCAGCATTTTATTCAGCATGATATTGAGAAATAGGGGAGCACTGGTCATGCAGATGTGGGAGAAGGCAGTGTGCCTGGATTGCAGACCAAGAGTGTGTATGAATCCTTTTATGGATATTTACAGAGAACTGGCTGACCAGAGGAGGCTTAGTTCAGGAGGAAGATGTGGCA
Source organism: Xerus rutilus (assembly GCA_028644305.1). Taxonomy (NCBI): domain Eukaryota; kingdom Metazoa; phylum Chordata; class Mammalia; order Rodentia; family Sciuridae; genus Xerus; species Xerus rutilus. The sequence continues at coordinate 94,259,695 of CM053407.1, forward strand.
TGTGTGGACAGAGTGAAGGAGCATGGCTGAGACTAGGGTGTCCTACTGTCTGTTACAGCTACTCCCCTCCTATGGACTGCCTTGTAGTCTCTTTGATGTTCCTTTGTGAGTCGTGTTTGTGTTGTTTACGGCCTTTTCAGTACCTAGAACAAGCTATCCATATATTCTGAGTTTCAACCCCCTATTGTTATGGTTTGGATGTGTGGTGCCCCCCAAAAGCTCATGTGTGAGATAATGCAAGACAGTTTGGAGGAGAAATGGTTGGGTCATAGCCTTAACATAATCAGTGAATTGATCCTTGATGGGATTAACTGAGTGGTAACTGGAGGCAGGTGAGGTGTGGCTGGAGGAAGTATTTCACTGGGGGCGTGGCTGTGGAGTATATATTTTGTATCTGAGAATGGAGTCTCTGCTCTCTAATCATCATGTGGCTTGCTTCCCTCCACCATACTCGTCTGTCATGTTGTTCTGCCTCACCTCAAGCCCTGAGGAATGGAGCCAGCTGTCTATAGACTGAGACCTCTGGAACTGTGAGCCCTCAAATAAAGTTTTCCTCCTCTACAGTTGTTCTGGTCAGGTCTTTTAATCACAGCAGTGAAAAAGCTGACTAAAATACCCATCTTTTTTGTACATCTTTAATGATATCCCTTCCACAGATTTGTTTTGTTGGTACTCAGCCAACAAATGTTTTGTTGGTAACTCAGCCAATAAATGTTCTTCATTGACATTTAATATTTTCAACATGATAATTTGGTCTGGTGTAAACTAATACTTTTGCTAACCATTTAAATGCAGATCAACTTCAGTAGCTGATAAACTAATGTTTTACATATGACAAAATTATTTTGGTATGTTGCTTAGGAAAAAAATAAGTAACCAAAATATTTATTTTACAAATTCATCGGTAATATGAGAAAATCCATTTGTTTAACATGCAAACTTTTCTTTAATCTTATATTCCTATAGTCCCTGTAGTCTACTGGGGACTAGAAAACACAATTTAAATTCTTGGCCTCCATCCTTACGCAAATCATGATCAAATGGGATAAGGAAGCAAGGGAAGCAACACATGTGTAACAAGATAAACTATTGTTAATAGACTTGGGTTTGGGAGTCAAAAGAAAGCTCTTTTTTTTAAAATATTTTGTTTTAGTTGTAGATGAACACAATATCTTTGTTTATTTTATGTGGTGCTAAGGATCGAACCCAGTGCCTCACGTATGCGAGGCAAGTGCTCAACCGCTGAGCCATTACCCCAGCTCCAAAAGAAAGCTCTTTGAAAGAGAAAGGTAGAAAGATCACTCTGGGAATTTTCAAAGCATTTACAAAGACTGAGAAGCAAAAAGATTATAAGTGACAAAAAAAAGTGGATAACTTCATTTTCCCAGGCTTAAATGTCATGGAAGAAATAAGGCTAAAGTAGGAACTGGAAAAAAATAATTTAGACTACATTTTGAGTAACCCTGAAACTCTGACATCAAGAATAAGAAGTTGTCAAAAGCTATTATACTTTGGATATGGGATGTCCCTGAAAGACCATGTGTTAGAGGCCTGGTCCTCAGCTTGGTGCTTTGGGGAGGGAGTGGGACCTCTAAGAGGTGGGGCCTAGTTGGAGGAAGTTAGGTCACTGTGGGTATGCCCTTGGGGGGATAGTGGGACTCTAGCCCTTTCCAGTCTCCCTCAGTGTCTGCTTCCCAGCTGCTAGGAGGTGAACAGAACTTCCCTGGCACAAGCTCTTGCCATGATATACTGTGCTGCTGAATGCCCAAAGCAACAACCTAGTACCTATGATCTGAAATTTCTGAAAACAGAAGCCAAAATAAACGGTTCAAGTTAATTTTCTCAGGTTATGTTGTCACAGTGCTAGAAAGCTGATGCCACAAAGAATCAGAAGCAAAAACAAACTAAAAAACACATGATTACATATGTATTGCAAAAGGAACTCCCCAAAGCAGTGTATTAGAAGTAGGAAGAATGGCCCAGTGCAGTGGCACACACCTGTCATCCAGCAGCTAAGGAAGCTGAGGCAGGACGATTAAGAGCTCAAAGGAGCCTCAGTAAAAGCAAAGTGCTAAGCAATTCAGTGAGAGCCTGTATCAAATAAAATACAGAATAGAGCTGGGGATGTGGCTCAGTGGTCGAGTGTTCCTGTTAATACCCTGTTATGCCTTCCCCCCAAAAAAAAATTTAAAAAAGAAGTAGGAAGAATGAAGGCTAAATGCCCATCTGAAAAGCAGATGGGACATAATGGAGTGATGGCTCACAGGCTAGCTTTCCCATGGGACTTACAGAATAGAAGACACTGGGGTGGGGGGAGCAGTTCAAAAATAATGTGTAGGCTGGAGAGTGAACTTCTGAATTTTCTTTGGGATAACAGCCATAAATCACATTGACATTTGGAAATTCTTTACAGCTCTCATTAGTTCTTTATGAAAAATCCATTACTGTCTGTTGTTTTCTGAATTTATGAGCATTTATCACTTTTTTGATATTTACTATTTCAAGTTGACTTGTTTGTTATGGTACAGAAAATGATTAGCTACTTCATAAGTTTTAGAAATTAAACCATCATGGGTGGTTTAGAAAAGCAGTCATTTAGAAATTATTTTCTAAGGAAAAAATGTATAATAAGTGGAAAAATTTTATTGATAAAAATACCTCATGAGGATGCATGGTAAATGAAGAAATAATTTTTTTTTTTTGGTACCAGGGATTGAATTCAGGGGCACTCGACCACTGAGCCACATCCCCAACCCTATTTTGTGTTTTATGTAGAGACAGGGTCTCACTGAGTTGTTTAGTGCCTCGCCATTGCTGAAGCTTTCTTTGAACTTGGCAATTCTCTTGTATCAGCCTCCCAAAGTGCTGGGATTACAGGTGGAAAAGTAGTTCCTAAATTTAAAACTATCTTCTATTTCCACCTGATGGATGACCACCAAAGCCTAGTCATTGGAAAGTAAAATTATTATTTTGATTTCATATATAGAGCATCATACTGCAAGTATTATTCAAATTAGTTTTATGTTTACTCCTAGAGATGTGATTCTTTCAAGCGGCAAATCGCTGATAAATACTTAGTGGTTAACTAGATAGGTTGGCCTAATCATTAAGTATTTTTATTGGTTTGTAAATCAACTTTATTGACTTGTTTAGGGTTCTATTCTTCAAATACTTTCGGTACTCTTTTTCCTCTACTTTCCTGATGTGTTTGTTAAGATAAATCTTAAGGCTCTTTGCCAGGCAGGTAGGCCTCAACAATATACATACTTTTGAAAATAAATCTCAGTTTGAACTTAATTTCAATGGCTTAAATCAAGTCTAAGCCTGAGTGTATTGAAATGAATGGCTTATGCTGCCAGGATCTGAACTACACATCCAGCCACAAATGTTCCCCATGGGGTAGGTAACCAGCAGTGAGGCAAAAGGCTGTTGACTGTGATAGAAAGGCCCCTGACCCCAGGTGGTAGAAAGAGTCCATCTATTCCAAGAAGAGGGAGCTCATGCCTCAATTGCTTTAGACTCACTGTCTGACCTTTTGCAAGTCACTCAGCCCTCTGTTCTTCCCTCTCAGCAGCAAAATCAGATTATAGAGTCTTGGTGAAGACAGCATGATTTTTATATGCAAATCAGTAAACACAGTAGTGACTCAGTGTAGCATAGCTTTAATGTTATTATTGGAAACAACACTTAAGAGCCACAGAACAGTCTGACACTTGTTAGCTGTGAACTGGTTTTCAAGTTAGAACCAGGACCCCAAATTTCCCATCTATAGATATCCTCCACCAGCTATTTTAAGCACTTATTCCATTATGGCTCAATTATACCTCTACTTCCTTGCTTCAAAATTTTCTCTCTTCTCTCTCTCTTTTTTCAATGCAGATCTCTGCCTTTGCTCTGCCCTGATTCCACCTCACCCTCACCAGCAGGTACACTTGAGAAATATTGCCCTCACATGTGCCTAGTTCGGCTCCTGGGTAGCTGCTCTGAAGTCTTCCCTGATTTCCTTACAATATGTATCTTTCTCCTTTTAAGTTTCAATGTTTGATGCTTACATATTGCTTCTTGTACATAGTACAATGATTACAATGATCTGCTTTGTTTTTGTCACTTACTTGTCTCCGATGAGCTTAAGATAAGGGTTGATTTTATTTATCTCAGTTTGGATATCAGTAGACATTCATCAAATGCTGGTTTTTTAAAAAATATTTTTTAACACTTCATGACCACATACATGCAGGCAAACAAATGCAAATCTAGAGTATATTTTCCTGTATCAGAAAGCAAGCAATGAAGATCAGAATTTTAAATAATAGCTATAGGCATTTCATAATGGCAGAGGGGACTGGGGAAGAGGAATGCGCAGGCTGAACACTGCCAGTGTTTATGGCCAAGGAGGGGTTATATAATGTGATGAAATGAGAAGAGGCAGAGCCTTAGGGGACAATCATCCTCTCCTGGCTGAATGCTCAGCCACGCAAGGAGTGAGCTCCCAGCACTAGTGAGCCTGGCAGGAGTCCCAGCTGCAAAGGACAGAGGCATACCCAGGCACTGGGGATCTGGGCTGAACAAGACCAGGCTCAGTTGGTCAAAGCTTGCACACAACCCCTCTCGCAACAGCTAACGGCAGAGCTCAGTTCATAAAACTGCTTGACGAATTTCCTGCTTGTACTACCTGAAGCTTCTTCAAAGGAAAGCAGGACACATTTACTTAGCAGCTAGCACAGGCCATGCAAAAGCAGCTGCACTACTTTGTGTGTGTGTATGTTTCCATTTTTTTTTTGTTCCCATTTTAAGGCACCAATTTATTTAGCAAATTTTCCAAAGACTCTATGCTTAGAGTCCTATATGAAATTAGAGGAATTTAAATGCAGATTTTTTCTAGTTTCCTAGACCATTGTTCTTTTTAATCTAGTAGGCTCTTTGACATTGCCTGAGAAGTCATCCTTAAAGACAAATTAAATTGTAACTACTCACTTCTTGGAACACTCAAATGGCTCCCCAGAGCTCTCAGGAAAAATCCAAACTTCTTGATTTGGCAAAAACACTGCATGATCAAGGCTTGGTTGACCAAAGAACCCTAACCTCTTGTCATCAAAACCTGCATGTTCAGGAAAAAAACAAAACAAAACAAAACAAAACATCACCATTTTGCTTGGATCTTATTTGGAATGCTCTCCCAATCTAGAACAGACAAGAATTTAATTCGCTTTATTACAGCCAGTTGAAAAAAACCCAAACATTTTTATGTCTCCCTATTCCCTGGTACATGGAAAGTCAATCTCCTTTTGAGCACTTCTCAATGTAATTTTAGTGGCTATTTCTGTATATTCTCTCCAGGGTAAAGTGGAGACAATTTGTTAAGGAAACTTGTTTTTCAGTTCTCTGTGTTAAATTTTATGGTCCCTGATGCATAGTGGATTACAACATATGCTTGCTGAATTTATTAATTAGGGTTTATATTTCCTTATTCTGGTGCAACATAAATCACTTTATTAAATAAATATATTATGCTGATTCATATTTAGAGAGATGACTACGCAAAACTGTATTTACCTTTTCAAAATGTATGCATAGTAGCAATCATACTCCCAGGTGCCAACTAATAGTAAAAGAATAGAAACCACACAAAAAATATGACAAGCTATGTGGGAGCCACACTGCCCTATCACCTGGCCAACAACTTCATTTGAGAGCATAGTGAATTCTCCCATTCTCTATTTTATTTACACACAACACCCAATGAGGTATAGTACCTGGGAGAAAATCAAAGAATGGCTAAAAAGCATATAAAATACAAAGGCAGAAGAAAATTACTTAATTTGTTCCCTTGGCATCTTGAAGAAATATTTTTTATTTTGATTGTTTTTTCAAATAAATGTGATAGCAGAAAATAATTCGGAGAAAAGGAATAATAAAATCAAGTTGTTAAAAAAAACCCAAAGTAGGTTCTCATGATGTTTCATTTTTCAGTGTTTTCCTTCATCATGACTGAATTTCAGGGGTACTTTCTTTTTATTTTACCACTTCAACTTAATTTGATTTGGTATTTTGTTTCTTCAGATTTTTTTTTTGCTTGCTCATCAATCACAACTCATCTTTACTTCTTTACCAATATGGAAAAGTGTATGTAAATGTTTTAGTCAGCTTCTTTTTTGTTGTTGTTGCTGCTGTGACTAAAAGAGCCAACCAAAACAGCTGTGGAGGAATAAAAGTTTATCTGGGGACTCATGGTTTTGGAGGTCTCAGTCCATAGGCAGCTGGCCCAGACTCGAAATGAAGCAGAACAGCATGGCGGAAGAGTATGGTGGAGGGAAGTAGCTTACATGATGATCTGAACGCAGATAGACAAAGCTCAGCTTACCAAATATATACTCCAAAGGTATATACTCAATGATTCACCTCCAGCTACACCCTACCTACCTTCAGTTACAACTCAGTTAATCCCATAAGGAAGATTAATTCCCTGATTCAGTTAAGACTTTCATAACCCAATCATTTTTCCTCTACATCTTATTGAATTGTCTCACACATGAGCTTTTTGAGGGACACCTCACCAAACCATAACATTAAATAAATTTGAATGTCTTATGTGATGAATTCTGACATGAACTTTTTTTACAACTCTTCCTTCCATATTGCCAAGACTTACATGGTTATGTGAATAATTTTGTTCTATAGCCTCAGAATCATAACTGTGTTGTCAGGAGATATTTCACTTAGAGAACATCTAGGTCAATCAGCTAATTTCACAGGTGAGGAAGCTAAAAACCTGGTTGGTACATGTGTTGCTCAAGGTTACAAAAATAATTAAGAATACGCTACGGATCAAAACACTAATATCCTAATTCCTGAAGTTTCTCTCAGACCATTCCAGCTTTTCATTCTAGTTCACAGTCATTTGATGGAACCATTCTCATGTCCCATGTTCTAGATGCTTCCTCCTGAGGTGACTTCAGAAGAAAATTGGGAGCCGGTGTGGTGGCGCACATCTGCAATCTCAGCACTTTGGGAGGCTGAGAAAGGAGAATCCCAAGTTCAAAGCCAGCCTCAGCAACAGTGAGGCACTAAGCAACTCAGTGAGATCTTGTCTCTAAATAAAACACAAAATAGGGCTGAAGATGTGGCTCAGTAGTTGAGTACCCCTGAGTTCAATCCCTGGTACCAAAAAAAGAAAAAAGAGAAGAAAATTGAGATTTAGCATCAGAAACAGTTTGTATTTAAAGCCCAACTCTCCCATTTATAAACTGTGACTTGCCACTTTACCTGTCTCATACACAGTTTCATTTTCTGTGAAATGAATATTGTGATACACCACAGGGTCATATTGAGACAAAAACATTGACAGAATAAATATAAATAGCTTAGTTCACAAGAAAAATCATAAGATCAAGAAAAGGCTTTTCCCTTGTCATTTCTATCTGGGACAAGGACATTTGAATTACTATATCCAAATATATATTACCATGAATTTCTATGATAATTTCTAGTTCATTCCATTCATTTTAGTCCCAGAAACCTAAGCCAAATGAGTTTTTATCTTTCTTCTAGTTTACAAAGAAATGTATTTGTTTGTAGAAGTGTTCTGAGGACACAGAAATGTTTAACAATTTTTAAATTTCTCCTTAAACCAACCTATTTTCCTTGAGGAAAAAAAATGAGTTTAATATAAAACCTGTGAATGTGTATTTATATACCAGCATCTATCACTATTCCCCTCTGTTCCTCTGACTCCCTCTAAATCTCTGTCACTCTTACTCCATCTCTCTCTGAGTATATGTGTGTATAGATGTATGCGTGTTTAGCTATTTTCTCCACAGTAGAAATGTACTATGTAATTTAATGAAGCTTGCCTTGTTTCATTTAACAGTAAATCACAGACAATTTATTAGGTTGCATCCCCTGAAAAACAGAATCTTAGAGAAAGACTTGTGTGTGTTACATAATTGGGAAATGTGATTTCAGGGCTATGGTAAAGAAATCTGTGGAAGTAAGAGTACTGTTAAACATCCCATAGGTGATTTATGGCTGAATCCTCTTTCAGTTATGTGAAAAGGCTGTGAAATGGACTGAGTTGTCTTATGAAAAGGAGAAACAATTTATGCCATGCCTTGCTATCTCCATTTTGTCCCTCACTGTCCCTTAACAGCCCCACACCTCAGAGCTCTGCATGCACAACTGAGGGACAATGTCTATAGCAATCCATGCCTCAGTGTTAGCAGAGAATCACTTAAACATGTGGAAGGACACACATGGCCCAAGAGGAGGCCAGGCTAGATCAGAATGAAGCCCATGAAGCAGTAATGGTGGGAAGAGAGACAAGTGAAGCTGAGAAGTTGAAATGGTATAGAAGAGGGTTCTGGCACAATTTGTCCCTTGGTCACTCAGATCTGGTCTTGACTCTCATTTGAGTTGTTTTTCTTTGAACACTTTGACACCAAATGTATAGGTTGTCTCTTTCTCACACCAATCAGTGACTCATCTTCCCAGATACCAAGTGGGTATTCAATTCAATTCTAACATGAGCTACCTACTTGTGTTAACATTTCCACAACCATAACTTTTCTGTTGTGATAATTTCATAAAATGATGCATAAAACTCCACTAAAACGTATTTACTATTATCTTATTATTAATGTAACTATAAGGAGTGCCATGCACAATGATGAAATGATTTCCAAAATGGTGGTCAACATTTTATGAAGACATTCATGAGAGGTATAGTATAAAACATTTACATTTCTCAAAGTTGTTGTAAATGATATGTATATATTGATATATTTTAATTTCTATTTTAATTTCTTGTTGCTGATGTGAAGATATCCAACTGAGTTTTGTAAATTGATCTTTCATCTTGAATTATCTAAGTTTGCTCACAATTCTAGTATATTTCTTCAAGGTTTATGCCAGATGGTCTCTATAGACAAGATAATGTTTGGGAATAAAGGCAGCTTTAATACTTCCTTTTTATTCTAATACCTATTTTATTTTATTTTTTTACTTATTGAAATGGGTAAAATCTGAGATGCAATGTGGAATACATGATGGGAGTAAACAACCTCATGATACTTCTGATCTTAAGATGAAAATATTTAATTTCACTATTAAGAATGAAGTTAACTATATATTCTTTGTGCCATTTATTAAGATCAGAAATTTCATTAAATGTTGTTCTTATTTTATCAAGATAATCATTTTAGTTTTTACATTTGTTAATATGGTGACCATATTGAATTTTTAAAAATAATTTCCTTGTGTAGATCTGTTATTATTATAATAATGATCTCATAAACTAAGGAAGTAATCCAAAGTATTTTATCCTTTTTAAATTTTCTGTATGTGTCTGTGGATTGCTATTTTTGCCTTTTAAATATTTATTAAAATTTACCAGTAAGAACAATGAGAATGAAGGTCAACAAAAAATAGAAAACTTGAACATTAGAGATTAATTGGATCTAACAGAAACATGCAGAACACTCTACCCAACAATAGCATAACACACATTTTTCTCAAGTACACATGGAAATTCTCTAAGATAGACCATATGTTAGGTCACAAAGCAAGTTCTGATAAATTTAATATATGGAATTACACAAAGTATTGTTTCTGAATACACTGGAATAAAACTAGAAGCTGACAGCAGAAAACAGAAAACCCCCCAAATATTTGGAAATTAAACACACACTTAAGCAAAAAATGAAAATGAAAACACAAGGAAAATTAGTAAACAAAAATGAAAAGTGAAATCATGAAACATCAAAATAAACCAAAATGTGGTTGGACCCTTAACCTTTTCTCACATACAAAAATTAACTCAAAATGAATTAAAGATCTAAATTTAAGAGTTAAAATTTTACAAGTATAAAGCACTGGGGGGAAGCTTCATGACTTCAGATTTGACTTTAACTTCTTGAATAAGATTCCTAGAGCACAAACAAGTTAAAGAAAACTGAAAAATTGGACTACATCAAATTTAAAACTTTTATGCATTGAGGACACTATCAACAGAGTGAAACAGCCACCCACAGAATGGAAAAAAAAATTTATAAATCATATTATCAGGTAAGAGGTTAATATTCCAAAAATATAAGGAACTTTTATAATAACAATAGTTGTTTCAACAATAACAACTAAGTAACAGGAAGTGAGCAAAGGATGTGAATAGAAATTTTTCTAAAGAATGTACACAAATGGCAGTTAGCAGCTGAAAGACTCGGCATCATGACATATTAGGGAAATACAAGTTACACATCCAAAGACATACCACTTCACATGAATTAGGATGAGTATAATTTATAAAATGAAAGAAAAAATTGAATAAAGCTCAAATCCTACTAAACAAAGAGAAAAACAAAAGGAAAATAAATATTGGTGAGGATATAGAGAACTTGGAACTCTTGTGCCTTGATCACTGGAATATAAAATGGTGCAGCTGCCATGGAAAACAATTGAAAATGGAATTACCATATAATCCAGCAATTCTGCTTCTGGGAAGATACCCAAAAGAACTGAAAGCTGAGTTTCAGAGAGATGTTTGTATACTGATATTTATAGAAGATTTATTCACAACAGCCCTGTTATATCTTCGATATTCCGTGTCTCCCCAGAACTCATGATTTAATTATGAGAGCTGTAACCTAATCAGTGGATAAATCCATTTGATGGATTAATGATTTGAAAGGACTACTGTACTGGTTTGAAAGGATACCTGTAAATAGGTAGGGTGTGGCTTGAGGAAGCAAGTACTGAGGGCCTGCCTGGATTTATATTTTGTCCCTGGATCCTCACTTTCTCTGTCTGCTTCCTGTCTGTCATGAGCTGAGCAGCTTTCCTCTTCCACACACTCCCACCATGATCTGCCATAACCTCAGGTCCATAGCAATGAAGTACACCTACCATGGACTGAAACTCTGAAACCTTGACACAAAATAAACTTTTCCTTCTCTGTGTTGTTTTTCTCAGGTATTTTCATCACAAGGATGATAAACTGACTAATGCAGCATGCCTTTGCCACAAAAGTAAAAGCTAAAAAGTATCCCTTCACAGATGGATAAACAAAATGATACATGCATACAATGTAATATTATTCAGCCTTAAAAAGCAAAGCAGTTCTAACACATACTTCATAGGATGAGCTTTTATGAAATTATGCAAGTGAAATAAGAAAGTCACAACACTACAAATACTGTACGATTCTACTTATATAAGGTACATGGCATAAACAAACTCATAGAGGCAGAAAGAAGGATGATGGTTGCCTGGGACTGGGGTGTGGGTCTGAGGACCTAGTATTTTGTGGGTTTGGAGTTTGAATTTGGAACTATATATAATCACTTTCTAACAATGTCATTGTGCCTAATGCTACTGAACAGTATGCCTAAAAATGGTTAAATCATAAATTTTATGTTATGTGCATTTATTGGAAATAAAAAAATTACCAGTGAAGACTGGGCCCTAGAAGTTTTCCTTAAAATAATGTTTTCTCTTATATCTTAAATTTCTTTAATAGATGCAAGATTATTCAGGTTATGTATTTATTCCTAGATGAGCACTGATCATTTGCATCTTTCAAGATCTTGTAACTCTTAATTTGTTTATTCTATATTAACAATGACTTGAGCAAATTTCAAAAGGCTTATTTTCTAATTACCTTTATTTTCAAAGAAAGTGTTATTTAGATCATATTCCCATCACTGAGTTATTTCTTATTTTTTCATAACAACTGGATATTCCTGATAATATTTAATTGAAGATCTTATATTATTAATCAATTGCTGTGTAGTCAATTGCCCTCATGCTCAGTCACTTAAAATAGTAAGTACTTCATTTCTGTAAGTCAAAAATCAAATGGCAGTTTAGTTTGGTATCTATTTCTCAAGAGCTCTGATAAAACAGAGTCTAATTGTTAATCAGGGATGTAGTCTTTTCCGAAGGCTCAGCTGGTGACTAATCTACTTTCAAGATGACTCAAATGGATTTGGGTAGTCTGAATTCCTGGATGGCTCTTGAACAAAAGATTCCAGTTACTCATCATGTGGTCTTTTACAAAAGGTGTTCAAACATTCTCATAACATGGCAGCTGGCTTTCCCCAAGAGTGAGTGATTCCAAAAAGAATCAGAACTCACTCCAGATGGAAATCACAGTCTTCTTATAGGAAAATACTGGCAATCACACCCCACACCATCTGCTTTATTCTATTCACTAGAAGCCTGTCACTGAGTCCAAACCATACTCCAGGGAAAGAAAATTAAGCTCTACCTTTTGAGATAAGAAGTATCAAATAATTTGTGAACATATTTTATAATTCACACACACATTCATGGAAAACATTTTTTTCTGGTTTCTCTCTTATGTATATAATTTGCTACACAAAACTTGTTATTTTTCCTGGAATCAAACTGATCATTTTTCTTATAATTTTTAACTTTCATTGGCATATAAAAAATGACCTTATAGAATATTTATCTTGTTGTTTTTATTTGTTATATTGGGTATTATAACTATAAAATGTTTAACTATTTGGTTAATGTTAAAATCAATATAATGCATCAGGCCTTCTGGTTATAAAGTACTAGTGGATAGACACTGACACAGAAATACTGTAAGTATGTTAAATAAAATGATATAAAGCAAAAATAAGATAACCATAAAGTGGATCTAATGAAATTATTAGTAATTCAGTAAAAAGTAGAAAACAGATAAAACATGAAAATCAAGTTTAGCTATATTGATATTACCAAGAAAAAGTATACTATATGCTGCTAAAGACCAGAAAACACACACACACACACAAACACACTGAAATATGTACATATAATCACTTTCTCCATATACATATATACATACGCACTCATATAATAAAGACACAAATATGTACATATACACACATGCATATTAATACATCTAAATAAAATTACCATAGGAAGAAATTGCAAAAAGTACATCAATATATTACACCAATATATTAGCATTGACCACCTGTACTCAATGAAATTATAAATAACAGAAGATTGTTTTCCCTGTTAAAATAAATTTATGTTTTCCTATTGTTTTCTTAAAATGTGCAAGCTTGCTTTATGAGATGAAAATACTTCAGATGAAAAGAGAAAGACCATGAAATAGTTGATCAACAAAAGGAACATGAGGAAGACAGAAAGCCCTGCTCATCATTTCTCTATGCAGGAATCTTCAGAATGCTTTAAGTTTGTGAAGATTAAAATGCACTCCTGGGAGGGAAAGCATGAAAGTTGTGGAATACTCTCCTGAAGGCACCTTGTGCAGTCGCTGGAATTTATCAGGGTTTCCGGAATTGACAGAATTCTTGAATATTAAGAATTTGAGAATTCTAGAATATTGAGAATTTGAGAATTGAGAATTGCTTTGCAGAGCTCAGATTCTCCATTCTTTCCAGTTCATTGCAACTTGACTGTCTTCTTCATTCTTCATACTTTGCTGTTGTTGTTGTTGGGGATGCACCTAGGGGCTCGCTATCAATGAGCTACATCCATTTTATTTCATATTTTTAGACAGGGTCTCACGACGTTGCCCAGACTGGCCTTAAGCTTGTGATCCTTCTGCTTTAGCCTCTCGAGTAGCTGAGATTATAGGCATGTGCCATCACACACAATTTCACATTTCGTTTTGAATAGGCATTTCCTGAATTTTCCTACTTTACCCTGTTTTCTGCACTTGACCCAGATGCTCATTTACATGTTTAGAGAAAACTAGAGAAATATAGTATCAGGTAGCATACAGTATACAGGCATGCCTATACTTCCTTCTGGAGGAAAGGCATTGGTGACTCCCCAAATCCCTTTCATTTTATATACACTTGTTCTTCTTGGGCTATCATTCTGCCACTAGAAGCAATCCTTTCTGTCCTGCAGAATTTGTAATCCTATATTTCTTTCAGGACTACTCTATCTTTTATCCTCTGAAGAGATTTTATTCCCACTGATTTTATCCAGTATATAAAAAATAGATGAAAAATGCAAAACAATTAAAGAAAGAATAAATATATTGCAGGACCAGATATGGTGGTGTACACCTCTAATCCAAGCAGCTCAGGAGGCTGAGGCAGGAGAATCACAAGTTCAAAGCCAGCCTCTGCAATTTAGCAAGGCCCTAAGCAACTTACCAAGACCCTTCTCAAAATAAAAAATAAAAAGGGCTGGGGATGTATGGATGTGGCTCAATAATTAAGCACTGGGTTCAATCTTGGTACAAAAAAAAAAAAGCTGGGCGTGGTGGCGCAAGCCTGTAATCCCAGCACTTAGGGAGGCTGAGACAGGAGAATCGCAAGTTCAAAGCCAGCCTCAGCAACGGCGAGGCGCTAAGCAACTCAGTGAGACCTTGTCTCTACATAAAAACACAAAATAGGGCTGGGAATGTGGCTCAGTTGTCAAGTGCCCCTGAGTTAAATCTCCAGTACCAAAAAAAAAAAAAAAAAAAAAGAATAGATATACTTCCTTGAGCAGAGCATTGTGAGCAGGTCAGCATCTTGCCCTACCTTAATTGCTGATATGATAGAATGTATTGAAATACTAGTTTCATTTTTATTCATAGTTTTAAAACTCTTATTTATATTCTATTCCAATCTATGCAGGTAGATTTTATGACATTTATTTCTTTAAGGAAAATGTATTATAAGAGAAAGCATAGAAAAGACTTTTCTAGATACAGAACTTGGAAGATAAATTTTTATTTAGAAAAAAAAATGCATGAGAAATAAGACCAGTACTTTCCATGCCCCAAATTGGATGTGGATCAGGTGGATTTTGATCTCTGAGAAAGAGGAAACTTTGTTTTGCCTCCAGTCATTTCCCAAAGGACTGGTACAATAACCCACCCATCAAAAGGAGTCTAGGTTGTCATACACAATAAGAACTCAAGGGGGCTGTAAAAACTCCAGAACTTGTATGGCTGTCAAGTGGTGTGTCTTTTCTCAAGAGCAATAGGATAATGTGTTCTATTCCAATATGACAATGCAGCAACATTGAATCAGAAACATTGGAACTAAAAAAATCTCAAAGGTAGGAATAATGCATTCTTTGCAATGAACTGTGTGTCCCTGCAGGGAAGGAACAAGTGGGATTTTGCAAATATTAGAATCAGTACTGTGGACAAATGGCATAAGAGGTGCCTCTACCTTAATATATTGGCATGTTAGCCACACGGAACTCAGATTCAATTGAGACGGCTCAGCATATGGCAAGACATTGAGTTTTCATCATCCAGTTGAATGGAGGAAGGGTTAAAATGGAGAATGAGTTTTAAAATGGAGACTGAGACACTGGAGAAAGTTCTGGAGAACTTTTCCAAGTGAACTTATGGGCTGAGATTCTATCCTAGTATATATTATATCTGTTAATTTAGTATGTAAGGAGAAGCCCTTTAAGGTTTATCTGGGCTTAAGGAAAATTAATCTGGCAAGAGTCAAGGAATGTCTAGATGGAAATTAGTAAAATGCTTAAAGATGGCTGGGACATAAGGACAGATGTGTAATAAATTCACCAGAAATATTGGATCAAAGTAAGATCACTCACCTGAGAAAATTGACTCTGGTGTGAGCAATTCTTTTGACTGTAGGTCTTACAGTAAAAAACTTGACCAAATAAAAATAAAAAAAAAAGAAAAGAAAACAATGATTTCTAATGACCCACTAGTATCTTAAAATTTAGACCAGTGATTTTGAAGTTTGATCCCCAGACCAGAAGCATCAGCAACAACTCGTAGCTTGTTAAAATGCAAATACAGACCTATTGAACCAGGAACTCAGGATGAGGCCCAACACTCTGTACTTTACTAAACACTTCAGGTGTTTCTGATACATATTAAAGGTTCCAAAGATCTGTCTAGATGATGAAAGCTAAACTGTAAATGGAATGGTATGATAGATGGATATTATAGATTTTCAGCAAAAGGAGGTTAAGATTGACAATGATATAATAAAATGTGAAGATAGATACTTAAAAGTTTAGTAACTAAGTTATTACTAGAAAAATAATAAGACATTAATATTTTTATTCCCCAAAAATATGAGTCTAAGCTCACAACATATTGAACTGTTTTGTTTTTATTCATTTTCTTTGGACTTTAATTGTATTTGTTTTCTACTTTTCAATAATCTATGATAACGCAATCATGTGACTGATGGTGAAAACTTCAACCAAGAATCTACCTGATTATGTTTCTGCTTTGAATTATGTGCATTACAATACTATGAAAGTTTGAAGCAATTCAAGCTCTTAATAATACTACTACTTCATAGTTGACATAATGTATGATGGGGCCCTTGGTAGATGAAAAATGTTATCTTACAGTCCTTCAGGAATACTGGAAATTTAAAACAATATTGCTCTGAGGAAAGAGTGCACTTATATCTATGTGTATGTGAGGACTGAATGTTTGTTAGTGGAGAAAGCTAATTATTACATTTGTTCCCATAAATGTTATTCTCAAGCTAACAACAGTTTAAGAGTATACTGATATATGGCAGTAAGATATTTTAAAAATTATTATTTTATTTTACTTTTACATATTTTTACTGGTGCATTATAATTATTCATGAAAGTAGGTTCATTGACATTTATTATTTTAAAAATCCTTTAATATTTTAAATTTTATTCAAATGTTATAAATTCTCTGAAGTAGTTGCATTTTCATTATAAGGAAAGAGAAATATAAATATCTCTCCTTTACAGTTCAACCAAATTTATCTTTTTGTGCATTTTTCCCCTTGATTTTCTTAGCCTCTTAACCTCTAAATTGGTGCTTGAAAAACAGACTAACAAGATGAAAAGCATAAACAAAATGTAGGGAGTTTGTAAGAGAAAGAAAGGAAGGCCCTTAATATAGGGAAATAATCAGGCTCAAAAATGTTGTTTCATTCTTTTATCTTGATGGAAAAATGCCTCAAATTATAATCCCCATTTTTCACGTTCGGGAAATTGAGTCACCAAAACTTCAGATCATGTGTCCCTGATCTACTAGCAAATTGCAGATCTGGGTGCCAAAAATTTGCTCTAAACTAATTGACCATTCTATCTTGAAGGAAAATAAGAATACTACATAAATCATTTAAAATCTACATGAAAAAAAATCTCATGTCTGGTGAGTTATTGTAAATTTAGGATAGCCAAAAACAAAAGAAAATTCTAAAAGCTTACAGAAAGAGTACATAACATAAAATTGATAAAAATCATACTGATGACAAATTTCCAGAGCACAGCACCAGATGTCAAAGAATAGTGTCGTTGTAGTTTTTATATATTCAAAGTGGAAAAAAGAGATGAGGGTATAATTTTATATCTATAAAAATATCTTTTATATCTCATGATATAAGAAAGCTATTTTAGGATGTAAAAAAATACCAAGACATATTTCAAATAGGAATAATTAAATCTTACAAAGTTTATGATTATCTAAAATGCATTTAACTTAGAAATAAAAAAATATAAAGCATAACTATAAACTGTATCTATAAATACCTCCAAAGTATTGTTAACTCATATCATTTTGATGGTGGGTTTGGAGGGTGTTTCTGTGCCTGTGACAAAATATCTGGGATAAGCATCTTAAAAGAAGTAAAGGTGGGTTGGGGTTTTGGCTCAGTGGTAGAGCGCTTGCCTAGCATGTGTGAGGCACTGGGTTCGATTCTCAGCACCACATATAAATAAATGAAAAAAATAAAGGTTCATCAACACCTAAAAACATTTAAAAAAAAAAAAAAAAAAAAAGAAGTAAAGGTTTATTTTGGCTCACAGTTGCAGAGGTTTCAGTCCAAGGTCACTTGTCTTGTTGCTTTGAGACTGTAGCATGGAGCACGTGGTGGAGCAAAGCTGCTCACATTGTGGTGTCTAAGAAGTAAATAGGAGAAGAAGAGGAATTGGCTGGTACCCCAGCCCTTTCAAGGGCATACTCCTAATGTCCTACTTCCCCCAATCAACCCCACCTCCTAAAGTTTCCAACATCTCGCAATAAGGCTATCAGGCTAGTGTTCAAGTCTTTAGCACATGGCTTTTGGGAGACATTTCAAATTAAAACTAAAAGAGAGAATGAATGAATGAATATAGATATTATAGCCTACTGTATTATTTATTAGGGGTTGATATGGACAGTAAGGAGTTGAGAAATCAGTAAGAGTAAATAAATATAAGCATGGGTCCTAAACCAAATAACAAAAATAATAGAGACATAATTTGGCAAACAGCAGGGAAATGCTAAATAATCACTGTTAAGCATACAAATGAACTGAATCACACCTAGGATATGTTAGTCAGTTAGGCTTTATTGATAGTCTCTTAAGTAACTAGGTACATTTTTCTTTCATACAGAAGTTCAAAGGTAGTAGCCTGGTTTTGACTCCAGCATAGAAAATTAAGAGCCCAGATTCCTGATCTTATCGCTCTACATGCACCGCCTCCATTACAAAGTCAAATCAGGCTTCATCTAAAATGAATGCTTCAGTCTCCACCATTACATCCACATTCAGTCACTCGGAAAGACAAAAGAGATCACATAAATATGTTATGTTCTACAAACTATCCTATGCCACTTCCTCTTAATTTGATGGACATGTATATATATATATATATATATATATATATATATACATGGTCACATCTAGTTTTGAAGTAAAAAGTATTCTTGTGGCCTATGCTTTCTAAAAATTCCAATGCCAAGGGAGAAGGGTGAAGTTGATACTGGAAAATTAATTAGAATGTCTACTTTAAATCTTTTAAAATGTACATCATTACTTTTATTTTGTGAGAAAAAGAGGACTAAAACAAAGAAACATTATTCCCCAAGGTCACACTGCTCTGCTTATAAATGGTAGACCTAAAAGTATACTGATGAATGTCTTCTTCTAAAGTTCATGCTCTAAGAAGTTTCACAAAACTGTAGAATTCTACCATGGGAATCATTCAGCTCCCTGTGGAAAGCAGGGGTTGGAATGAAATCGTCTAGATGGAATCCCAGGCCACCTTAAAAGCTATATGGCATGGGAAATTAATATTATTAGACCTCAGTTTTCTTATCTATATAATGAGACTGCTAATAGTTTCATCTCATTTTACCAGTAAATAGGTTGATTTGCATGAAAATGGTAGGCAAAGAAAAAATTATATACCAATGTCAAATATTTTTTTTATTTTCTCCTTTACAGGTGAGGTGATTGAGATCTCTAAGGAGAAAAGGACTTGCCTATAATCACTTAATATGTTAACTGAGAACTTGAAACAGATCCTCTTCCTTGTAGAGAAAGAGATAATACCTAAATAAGAGAGAAAGGAGGATTCTTGAGGCACTTGGGAAATTGCCTCAAATAATAAACTTTAAGACTAGTGGGATGAAGGAGAGAGAAGGATGAAAGCAATTAAATAAGATTTAAGACTTTAGTAGGGGCATGGGGAACTGTATTAAGGACATAGGATGAATTATTTCAAATTATGGAATAAGTTCAGTTTAATACTAATTGCTTTTGAGATGCCTCAGACATCCCAGGCCATTTCTCCAATAAATGCTTATGCTTGGGCCTGATGTTCATGTTGTGAAGTAGGATTGGAAACATCAGAATGCAGCTGGTATCTGTATCCATACATGTGCATTAGGGAAAATGTGGAGAGACAGAGGAGCCAGACTTAAAACGCAGATGAGGGTAATGTTGAGAAGTGGTTGCAAGAAGGAGAATATGAATGTGGTAGAGAAAGAGGTTAGCATAGGACTCCTAATCTACTTCCAAGTTGTGTAATGAAAATGCTACTTACCTAGTCTAAGAAAGAGTTTTCTCATTTGAAAGAGACAGATGGAAATTGCCACAAGGATTTACTCTAAGAATTAAACAAGATCATTCAAATGAAGCACTAGGTCTATGGCCTGGAACCTTGTAAGTACAGTTTATGGAAGCATTTGTCATGGGATGAAAAATGGGAGATAATAACATACTTGAATACAAGGGAGGAGAACATTGTAAGAAGTAAATGAAAATCAAGAGTTTTATATAAGATAATGGGATAAGCATGTCATTTTGTTTTGTTAAATAAATTTTGTCAAATGTATTTATGAAGGAGCTTTTCAGTAAATCAGGGTCATTATGGGGTGAATGGGTGATAAGGAGGTAGAGAAAGGATAACAGACAGGTGCTTTAATCATCTAGGCTATAAAGGAAATGAGAGAGAGGTCAATTGGTAAGTAATATGGGGTCCCTATAAAGTTTTTAAATTTTCTGTTGGTTTGTTTATTGTTTATACATTTTAACAATATATATGTCCAGAGAGAAAAAGGTCAGCAGAAAGGGTAAAATCAGATACTGATGATAACTGATGTGTGTGCAGGTGCACACATCTCTAGTTAAGGGGTTAATGCAGAGTGGGCTTTTACATGACACTGGATATGCATATGCATATGTGCTAAAGATACAGATACAAGTGTAAATGCCTATTTCTCCAAATACCACATTAGATAGCATAAATTTTCAGAAAACAGGATTAAAAATGGGATTTCAGAAGTATAATTGGATCAGCTATATAAGAAGATTTAAGTGGTTTTGAAAAGTAGTGGGGCAATTGAAAAGTGTTTCTGAGGCTATTATTAATTAGTGATTAACATGTAAATCTCAAATTGCCTCTGGTTTAGACAGAACACTAACTAAAGATCTTTATACTTAGTTGGTAATTTCAGAAAATATCAGGGTTCAAAAAGAAATAATAACTGAGTGGTTAAATTATAACAAAACCAAACTATTTCCTGAAAATATAATAGTACTGTTCCATATGCATCAACAATTGTTGAGTCTAAAGGGTGCTTGTAACCAAACTATTTGAAAACAAAATCCCATTTTCTAATTAAAATATGTATGTATGTATAATGAATCAGTAAATGAAACAATAAATGTAAAGTATAAATGTAAATTCTGGAAAAAAGAGATAGCTCAACATAAGGGGTTCAGAATGCAAGGGTTACAGCTGTAACAATTGAAGCATATTTCCTTAGGCACATAAAATGAATTTTCCAGACATGAATTATGACTCAGGGAGAGGGATTCCCAAGATTTTCCAGAAGTATAATAGCTACACTTAAGAGCTGATTTCAGTTATGGCTGTTGTGCATATCTTCGCTATTATCAACACTGTTCTGTTGGTAGCTGGACAATAATTGTATAAGATTTTGATAGGAAAAGTAAGTTGTAGGGGCTTGAGCACTAACATGATAGAAAATAAGAGAAAGAGTGCAGTAGTTCCTATGAAAGGCCATGCTGATGACAACAATCACAATGGCAACCCTGATAACCTAAGATAATATTCTCCTCTCAAGATCTGTAATTTACTCATATGAGTAAAATTCATTTTCACATATAAAATTAACCATTCCCAGGTTTAGGATTTAACACTTTGCCATCTTGGCAGGGGATAGTCTTTGTCTACCTCAGTACTTTACCTATATCATCTCAGCATCCACACAACAATTCCTCAGGATGACTATGAGTCATAATCAGAACGATCAAGTCATAATTTCTAGGTGCAAATTTTATGTTTTAGAGAAAAAACATGACTCCTAGTTCACCTCCATGAAACTCTAAAACATCTATTCATCATCTGAAGTAGTTTTTAATGATGTCATCTAATAGATCTAAAAACAAAAATGGAAAAAATAATAAATGAAACAGGACATCATTATAACAAAAATAAAATTTGAATTGAACAAACTAGAAGGAAAAAAAGAGCTAATCAATGAGTCAATTTAAAGAAACAGTTTGTGTTCTTCTGAAAACAAAACAAAAACTATGCAGATGATTTTCATGGAAAGAGTATTATTGGTGAAATAAATTCCCTAAGTTCAAATAGGTTAATATACATTTCTAAATGTAGATGACACTAGTGTTAAACCATGGAGCTCCCTAGTGCTATTTTTCAAGTTATTAATGGGATTTATCTGAGTTTGTGTTATTTTAAGAAGGTTTTTTTTATAGCTTGGTACTTATTGAAATTCCTGAGCACAAATGTGCATGTGTTAGAATTTACTTTCCTCCACCAAAGTGGACTGAGTCTCATTAGGGAAGTACTGCTTCAGTGAGAACAGTTTCCACAGTCTTGGACAACCTGGTGCACCTTGGAGATGCCAGGACCAAATTGGCTGCAAATGAGTGCAAAAAACATTCTCACACTGTGTTTCTTCATTTGAAAACCTGCCAAAAGGTTTCCATTTGGATCACATGCAATCAAAAGTAAATGCTACTCAGCAAAATCAATTCTAAACCAATATGAGTGAAACAAGAAATATTTGGAAAAGAATACACAGGTTTCAAATATTTTGTGAATTTAAAAAGTATTAATAATGTTCTTCTGTCTACATAAGTATCTTTTTCTTTCATCTTTTAAGATACACATACCTTTTTCTTTCTTCTCACAAACATTCCAAACAGGGTTGGCCAGGCTACTCAGTTTTAGGTCACTTTCTGCTTAGTATTCATATTTTAGCTAACCAAGAAAGTACAGAGACACTTGTTCCTTATAACTGGTTAAGAAGCACAGCTCTCATTTTGGCATTATTGAAATAGTTTGATATTCCTGACAGAAAAGCATATAATACACCATTCCATTTATAGGAATTTCTAGAAAAAATTAACAAAATGATAATGTCAGTTATTGCCAGGGGCCAGGAAATAGCAAGGTGAAAATAACTGCAAAAGGTTAGAGGAAAAATTTGGGGGATATCAAATTATTCTACATCCTGAATGTACTGATGGTTGCATTGTCCTGTGTATTTGCCAAAAATCACAGCACTTTAAATCAGTAAATTTTATTTTATACAAGTGGCAACAACATCAACAACAACAACAAACAAACAAACAAAACCCAGAAGAGTGGCAATAAGCACTTGATAGCTATGTTCATTTTAGAATGTCCCCTGTCCTTGGTCATAGTACCAATCTACCCATTCTGAACTCTTATGGAGGCACTAAAGTTTTACTATTCAGCCTAACTGGTTGAATCTTGACTCAAAGCACGACTGTCAAAGGGGGTATTTTTAATGCCAAAAAAAAAAAAATAAAGCTAGGGTATGAATGAGTCAGAAGTGGCTACAGATAAGGAATAAAATGATTCGGACATAGCACAGGCATGGAAATCCACTATGGGGATATATATACACATTTTTTTCAGTGTACTCTAATTCCAAGATGTACCAGATACTGAGATTATTATTATTACATATTTTACCTCGTAATAAACTTCATGTTAGTCTGGGACATGGCTAGGTCTATAGGTAAGCTGAGGAACACCAGTAAGGAGGAAATAATCAGTGTTAATATCTCTAACATGTATTAACTAGTAGTTGCCCCTATGTGACCCAAGTAATTCTTAATTTTTCAATTTATGAGGGGTTTATTGAGAATCACAAGATGAGAGGTTGAGGGGAATTTGAAAAGATGTAGTATTACCATTGATGTCTACAATCCTTCTATCTTGTCATTCAGAGGGAGGATTCTGAGAACATACAAACTTCTCTTCCATCTGTCCTTCTCTTTTTTGAAAATTACTGATGTTGGTACTGATAACCTTTGGATGGATCTCACTGGAGTAGTAAAGAATAGAGGAAAATATATAGGCAATGATTGAGTGCTGAAGAGAGGACCCTTCAGAATGGGTGTTCAGAGAATCCTCCTTGAGGAAATAGCTATTGTCTTTACCATTAAATTATGAAAAATCAACCACAAAAATTTCCAGTAAGAGGAAACTTTTGTAAGAAAATAGGAACAAACATGAAAAAGTTGACAGAATTATGTAAAATACTGTCAGAACCTAGTGAACTGAAACAGAGTGGCAGTAGAAATCATGGAGTTAACAGGAATCAGACCAAGTGTCTTTGGAGTACAAAGGAAAGAATTTGATTTTATTACATTTAAGATAGGGCCCAATGTAATATTTCAAGTAGGTGAGTAAAATTGTGTTTTATTTAAATCCTTGAAAAACAAACTGTAAGTGGGCAGGAGTAGAACTCTATGGATCAACGTTAAGGCTATGAAATAACCCAGACAAGGGCTGATACACTAAAGTGAGAGCGGTAGCAACATTCAAAGGAGATATGCAAATATTTGCTGTATATAATCTGGTTGGGTCCAGTCAGCATGGCTTGCTGTGGCTGATTAGATAATTAGAAACTGTAAACCCAGAGCTGAGTTTACTCTATGCAGGTGTGTCTTGCTTCCAGACTTTGAAATCTTCACTCACTCTGTGGGAGACTACACAGATTTCTCTCTTCAGAGCACAGTTAGTGACTTTCCTGGAAGAATTCTTCAACCTTCACTTTCATCATTCTATTTGCCAATATCATGGAACATTTTTTCCCTTTATTATATGCATCATATGTATTATAATATAATTATAACATAATTATGTTATAATTATACTATATATAATATTATATTATAATAATATAATACATATGATATTATATTGCATATGATATATATATATGTATATATGTATATATATATACATATATACATATATATATATATAAAATTGATCCAAGAACAAAAATTGGGTTTTGTCCACAATTTAAAAATTTAAATACTTCAAATTCTTCATGTTTGGGTCTTTTGCCAATTCTACTGTGTGGTATGGCATTTTAAACTCTCCATCAGTTCCCTGACAACTAAATATGACACGATTATGGTTTAGATGTGATGTCCCTCAGAAGCTCACAAGTGAGACAATGTTTGGAGGAGAAATGATTGTGTTATAGCCTTAACCTAATCAGTGAATTAATCCTTGATGGGATTAACTAAATGGTAACTGGAGGCGTGTGGGGTGTGCCTGGAGGAAGTGATTCATTGGAGGCGTGACTATGGGATATATATTTTGTATCTGGAGAGTGGAGTCTCTCTCTCTCTGCTTTCTGATTGTTATGTTAGCTGCTTCCCCCTGCCATACTCTTTTGCCATGCTGTTCAACCTCACCTGGAGCCCCTGGGGAATGGGGCTAGCTATATATGAACTGAGACTTCTGAAACCGTGAGTCCCTAAATAAACTTTTCCTCCTTAATTTGTTCTGGCCAGATCTTTTAGTCACATCAGGGAAAATGTTGACTAAAACAGAAACCATATTATGATTTAAGCTCTAATAATATTCCCCCAACCAATTAGTCAAGATATATTTATTCTGCAGCTCTTTTCCACCAGGAAATTTATTAAAGCATACCTGTAATTAATTTTTCTGGCAGTTATAATGGGAAAATGCTGTCTGAAATCCTAAGATCTTCATAATTGACTTCCCTATATGTAAACTCCTACCTACAATCTTACTAGAGAATTGTAAAGAATATCAAATAAGTTAATGCAAATCTAAGTCTTATTTAGTTCTGAAATTTCATACATTTTAAGGATTAAAAAAAGTACAATTGTTCTCCTTCTTCCCTCTCTCCTTTCTTTTATTGGTTCATTCACTCCTTTAACAAATAGGTTACCTACTGTGGTACCTACTGTGGACCAAAACATAAGCCTGGCATTCATCCTTCTCTGTACTATGATGTCAACTTCATGGCACTGGAGATTTACCTAATATTTCAATACTCTTGCCCCCTCATCATTAAATTGATAAATATTAGTACCAAGCTAATTGAATTTCTGTGGATTAAAAGTTAATAAATATGAAGGACTTAAACAATGCCTGGTACACATAAACACATATGTGTTTGTCATAACTACTCATATTATTATAATTAGATCATATTTTTGGGTTATGAGTACTTTATTGAGGGGACTTGAGAAATAAGAGAATGAATTTAAGACTGCATCAATTTTCTTGAGTCTATAACTTTGGAAAAACTTAATTCTGAATGTATATAATTACACAATTGGCTTTAGAGAAATGTCAAAAAAAACTTCAAAACTTTAATTGATTAATTTTTTGATTTATGTATTTTTATTTTTACACAATAGAATGTGGCTCACTTTGTCTGAGGAAATTTCCTGTATAGTTTAAAATGCTACTAGGTTAGGCTCCATTTGAAACTCTTAAGAAATACTCCTTCCTAGTTTAAAAATTCAAATTATTCAATTGTTGCTAGAACATTTGTATGAGGAGCTAAATATTTCATGGAAATTGCTGCAGTCACTGAATCTGATGCATTGGAATATTACTTGTAATTAGGAACCCTTTATGAAGGGGAGTGTTTGCCTGCTGGGGTTTACACAAGTTCAGATGTGTCACTGTTTAGTGAATGAGTAAAATAATAGCTTATCATAGAAAGTGAATCTTAAAAACTTGCAATATTTCAATCTGCAAAATAATTGCAATGTTTCTCTTGTGCAGATGGGCAATTGACCTTATAAATCTCCTGAATTTTTAACAGAGGGAAAATTATAGATATTTTAAAGTTCTCTCCAGCAAGTATCTCCAAATGAGTACAGACTATTCACATTTCTTTGTTATTAGCCAATCAGTTTGTGTCACTACATAATCTTCTTTCACCATTAAATGCAAAATAGTGAATCTGTTATTTTCAATAAAAGAGGAAAGGAAATGGAAAATTCCTTGTGACTTGTTAATTATAAACAGGTAACAATGGTCCCACTTGCAACACTCTTCAATTTAAAAGTGATCTGTGCATGAAATGGAATTACTAAAGCAAGACTCTCTTTGAGTTTCTGATTTCCCAGTGGCCATGGCTCTGGAAGCAACTTCCCTCTCTCAAGTCTGAGTATAAATACTCTGTGATGAGAGGAGTACCATTACTTTGTACATAGTAGCACTGAGGTACTCTTTCATGTTTGTATAGTCAATGAACTAAAGCATTAAACACTCTAACAGTTTTGCATTAAAATGCCAACTTTTTCATGATTACATGCATGACTTTGAGCAAGTTTCTTAATCTTTGTGAGTGTCTATTCTTTGAAGTTGCAAAATGAAGGGAAAAGGTCTTACTTCATAGATGGCAATGATAATTGAACAAGGTGCTGACTTGGTTTTAGGCACATGGCAATAATGGATAACTTTCACTGGGGAATTAATTAATTAATTTGATTAATATAATCCTTCAAATTAATTTAATGCTTAAAATATGTGATTTAAGCTTTTTAACAACTTTATGTGGTAAGTACTGTTTGTCCCTTCAGCATTCATCTTTCTCCTCCTTCATTCCCAACCTGACTTTGTTTCAATTTTGTGTGTGTGTGTCTCAAGGAAAGACAAACCTATCCCAGATCTAGGTGCTGAGGATGAGGATGGTTCACTGAAGCAATTGTGGTGATCTACCTCCTTCACAATGGTGAGTTTAATAAAGAGTCTGTGATCTAACCCTGGCAGATGGAAGAAGTCTTTTAGTGAACTTGAATCTGCTAGTGGCTTCTGAGAAAAAATTTCTTCCTCTTTATAGGATTTAGATTCCATGGTATATTTCATTTCTCTGTATTCTGACTGGTCTGGATGTAATAACAGGGATGGCTGCCTTCCTGGGCCTGAGGATGAAGCTAACAGAAAGGAGCAGAGCCAAATAGAAAAAAATGGGAACCAGAGCCCTGGTTACCATTCCTGAAGGCTATCTTCTCTGCATTATGAGAGAAACCATTTTATTATTGATAAATTCAATGTGAGTAGAGAAAATATTCCTACTGAAAATCCATTATTCAATATGGTGAGACTGGTTTTCTTAAATTTGCATGGCCAATGTAAGAATCCAGAATCTACTTTCCATCCATGTTCTCATCTATGTTCTGTTGTCACCCAGTGACTGAGTTCAGTTAATGTTAAGCGTCATCTTTATCTGCTCCATCATCAACGTATTCATAAACAAATGCTTCTTATGATTTCCAAAGCTTCCTCAATGTTAGTCCTCTCTTCCCTAACATAGTAAGCCCTAATATATTTTAATCTCCCACTGTCTTGGATAAAAATCCTAAATGGAGAATTTTATCACATATAAGGCATTATTTACTTTTTGTGAGTCTTAGTTTTCTCATCTTCAGGTTCAAGATGATTTTAACTTCCTAGTAAAGTATTGGAAGGATAGCCTTGAGAAGGTACATAAATCACCTCACACAGTTGCTGACCAGTTTCCTCATTTCTGGTTGACTGTTGTTAAAACTTGCATCTCCCCTTGTTTGCAGACTTACTATTTATAATGTTCTCTGAAAAGAGACTTTTTTTTTTAGGAGCCTACCGGGAATTGAACTCAGGGGCACTAAACCACTGAACCACATCCCTAGCCCTTTTTTGTATTTTATTTAGAGACAGGTTCTCACTGAGTTGCTTAGTGCCTCCTTTTTGCTGAGACTGGCTGTGAACTCACGATCTTCCTGTCTCAGCCTCTCAAACTGTTGGGAAAACAGGCATGTACCACTGTGCCCAGTGACAAGAGTATTCTTATATTTTGCTCTTTGGCTCAAACATCTCCTCTAATTCTTTATTCCTGTAATTAATTTTATGCATTGGCCATTGCTAGGATTTCTTAGGTTTCCATCTTCCCTTTCTTTCCATCAGTGTCTAAAAGACTTAAGTCTTTCTTGCTGAGCTCAATATATAGAAAAAATTTTAAATGTTGATAAATCTCCAAGATTCTGTCAGCATCCTTCCTTGAACTTCAGATTAATGCATGGATGCTGTGGTATCTCTTTCTACACCTAAGTTCTTTTCTGCTGGAAGTTTTAATTTCACTGAGGTCGCTGGTACAATGCAAAGTGTGGAATATATAAATATTTTAAGAATATCCTTATTAAAATTGCCTGAAATATCTGGGAAAGTAGGTGATAATTCCTATACTATTTACCTATCTGAGACAAGATATGGCCCTCTTGTTATATTTCAACCACTGTACTTATCACACCAAAAATGTTACATAATTTCAGTCCCCTCTGCAGTGTATTGCATACAAAGTTTTGCTTAACTAAAGATCTCTGTTAGTATACTTGCTCTGCAACTCAATAGCTAATTTTGGTTCAATGAGTAAGATTTGAGGCACAGCATTCTCTTCATAAAAATATTGATAATCAAGGCCAACATCTCCTTGAGATATAGGCAGAATAATGACATTGTAATGAGATTGTGTCTGACAATGAGGAACTGCTTAATAAATACTGTTGTATTAATTAAGATTTTATTATTCAGGAGATTATATATATGTATATTATATGTATAGTATATGTATATGTACATTATATACACATATGCATGAGAAAGAGTAAAAGAGAGAGAGAGATGGAGGGGTGCTCTGGTGTGCATATGAGATATCTCCTGAATACTAGCATGTGAAAGACTTCAGGTGTGTTCAGGGGTGAAATGATGAGATTATAAGAATTGTGACCTAATCAATAGATTAATAATTTTTTTTTTTGGTACTGGGGATTGAACTCAGGGATACTCGATCACTGAGCCACATCCCCAGCCCTATTTTTTGTGTTTTATGTAGAGACAGGGTCTCATTGAGTTGCTTAGCACCTCGCCGTTGCTGAGGCTGGCTTTGAACTCGCGATTCTCCTGTCTCGGCCTCCTCAAGTGCTGGGATTACGGGTATGCGCCACTGTGCTTGGCTTGAATTAATAATTTGAAAGGAATAATACACTGGGTGATGACTATGGGCACATGGGTCATGGCTGGAGGGAGTAGGTCACTTGGGTTGTGCCTTTGGGGTTTATGTTTTATCCCTAGAACCTAAATCTTTCTTTCTGCTGCCCAACTGCCATAAACTAAGCAGCTTTCCTTCTTCATGTGCCCCCATCATGATGTTCTGCTGCATTTTGGGCCCAGAGCACTGGTATAGGCTGATCATGGACTAAACATTTGAAACCATGAGCCAAAATAAACTTTTCCTCCTCTAAATTGTTCTCCAGTATTTTGGTCAAAGTAACAAAAATTTGACCAGTGCAGGGGATTATGAAGAATTGGCTCACATGATTATAATGGCTGATAAATTCCAACTCCAGCATCCTCATTTGGAATGTCTGAGAACCAGGAGACCCATTGGTATAAATTTTAGTCTAAAGATAGAAGACAAATGTCTCAGCTTAAGGACCATTAGTCAGAGAGAACAAATTCTTTTTTGCTTGTTATTCTTCTAGTTAGACTTCCAACCCATCCACATTAGGGAGGATGATGTGCTTTACTAGGTCTAATGATGGAAATGTTAATCTCATGTAGAAACACCCTCATAGACATG
Organism: Xerus rutilus; assembly: GCA_028644305.1. NCBI lineage: Eukaryota > Metazoa > Chordata > Mammalia > Rodentia > Sciuridae > Xerus > Xerus rutilus. The sequence continues at coordinate 94,289,846 of CM053407.1, forward strand.
CCCTGAATAATATTTAGCCATACATCTGGGCTAATCATGAACCAATCACATTGACACACAAAATTAGCCTTCATAACTGCTAGTATTTTTCTTCTTATTTTTAACATATATCACTTTAGTCTATGTATTCAAAGAACTCTTAAAAAGTTAGCTGGGCACGGTGGGGCACGCCTATAATCCCAGCACTTTGGGAGGCTGAGACAGGAGAATCGCGAGTTCAAAGCCAGCCTCAGCAACAACAAGGCACTAAGCAACTCAGTGAGACCCTGTCTTTAAATAAAATACAAAAATAGGGTTGGGGATGTGGCTCAGTGGTTGAGTATCCCTGAGTTCAATCTCTAGTACCAAAAAAAAAAGTTATAGATGTCTAATGACAGATGTTGAGCTGGGAAATTTCCCTACTTCTCAGATCTCTGGTTATCAGATGATTACCTGATACAAACAGGCAAAGTCTCTGGGATCTGCTATTTGCTCACAAATGCATCTAGTTGTAATGCCTGACCTTCATTGTTCCCACCTACCTGGTGGAAGCAAAGACTTCAATATCAATTTGCTGGACTTCACACTTTCTTTATGGGCTTAAAGTCTCCTATTGTGCAACTAATTTCCAGTCACCACGAGTAGCTTATAATTACCCTCGGAATTCTTTTACAGTTATTTTAAATTTGGAGTCATAGGGTTTCTTTGTTCAATATTTAAAACTTAAGCCCTTTTCTTTAGATACAAGGATGTTTAGATTCACCTCAGAATAAAGTAGAGGAGACCAAAAAATGACAAGTTAGCAAATATTCACATAGTATTTTAAATTTAGCAAGAGGTTCATATACATGAGATATCTAGTATGAGTAGAAATTCAAAAATAAATTTACAAACTTTCAAATGTAGAGCTATTATATTGCATAGCCAAATATTATGAAATGAGAAATGTATGGCAATCTTGACTGCAAATGACTGATCGACTTTGCATACCTGAAATCCTTAATTCCTCCCTATTTTATGGTACTTACTACATTTTATAATGGTTATTTCTCTCATCTCATAAACTGTGAGTACTTTAAATAAGGATGTGGTTTAGCTGATGTTTGGAATATCTTCCATATTCAGTAGTATGTGCCCAGACAATAATAAATTTATCAAATCACAAGTTATTTCCTGATTGTATTGTCTTTTAGTATTTTAAGGTGCAATAATATATTTCGTAAAATGTTTAACTAGTCTTCATATATTATGACATAACAGAAAATTTTTGATTTGCAGAAATACAGGCAAATTAATTCCTGGGCGATCTCCCTTATTAAAGGTATGCCTTATATGCCTATGGACTTAAATTTCCATTTATGCAGTAAAGTTCATATAGTACTTATGCCAAATTCCAACTTTGATTTCTAGGGTTGTGTATGCAAGACTGAATGTTTGAACACCATTCTGAATATTAGATATTAAGACTGTCAGAGGAAAAAGATATGCATCATATAGTCACATCAGGTGATCTAGAAGAATCTAGGAAAGAATGTGAAGGATCTGATCTAGACTTGATGACTTCCGTGACAGTTTCCTTGACAGTGACATCATAACTGAACTGAATGAGATATAAGGATTAACCCGCCAAAATGTGGGCATGGGAAGAAGACCAGGCACACACACTGTGGTTCTATTTTAGGATATGGTATTGACTCATATTCCATTCCATTATCTATATATTAAGACATTTAATACCAGTGATACTATCTTTCTCAATCTATTAGTAAAACCTGAAATAGAATCTATATGCTTAGAACTCAGAGCACAGGACAATGTGGACGTAGTGCTCAATGAGGTATATAACAGGGGATCTTCTATTTGGAATAAAAATTGGAATCATTAAGTCCCCAAAATATTGAAAATATTTGTGAAGACTTCTCTAGAACTGGTCTAAAAACAAGGCTTTTAAATCAAATTCAGAATAGGAGGAGGAGAAGAAAAAGAAATGGGAAGATGTTCTCTTAAAAAAAAAAAAGAAAAAAAAACCCCAGTTGTACTGATGTTTATTTTCTCAGTTGAGGAGGGCAAAATGTCCAAATAGAGACATATATTCAGTTTTACCTTTTTTTCTTCCATGAGGGAAAGACACTTAGTGTTCAAAAATTAATTTTTAGATTATTTTTTAAAATAACAGTTTTGACACTATGGAATTCCTTTCAGAATCTCAGGAAAAAAATCCAAGAAAGCATTAGTCATCAGATAAACTTTAAATTGATCTCAGAAATCCAACAGAAGTAAATATACATTGGCTAAACAAGGAACACCTCCTGCACTAATCTAATCCAAGTGATTTGGCCTACTTGCAACCAACTGTTTATACATCTGAATGGTATTATCAGTTCTAAATGGATATTATCCCCATTGAAAACACCCCATCCTTTTCTCTTGGATACTGGTGGATATATATATCTGTGTTGAGAAGATAGGAAACAGAAACTTCTTCATGGCCACAGTAATGTCAACAGATTCTTTCATTGAAAAACACTCCCTTTATGGATGGTTAGAGGTAGAGTTGGCAAATATTACTGAGAATGAATTCATTCAATTAATTTTTTCAAGGTCTCATTATATAATATTCTGTAAGTGTTAGCTACTTTCATAATAGTGGGACTCATTATACAAGGTACTCCTGAACTGTAACAGTTCTCTTCCCAGGGTTGGACCCTCCAAGGGAGATCGGAAATTAGGCTGTAGCATCTGGGAATTGGAGGATGGCAGAACAGCCCAGAAAAGGCTCTTTCCAGGCTAGAGGGCTCAGCCGAGGTCCAAGATGCCTGGAGACTGTAAATTGCATATTTCTCCACCCATTGCAGTATTCATTTCTTCATTACATCAGATAGTCAGATAGACTGACTGACATGAATGTTCAACAATAGTATTTTTAATAAAAAAGAGTTAAAAAAACTAACGCAATAACCAATACCTATCTAAGTAATTCTCTTGGTTCATTTTAAATGACAAATGTAAAATAGAAGTGTGTATTTTATCGAAAACTACCAAGTGGAAAGAAAAAATCTTTCCTTCCTCTCCCCTTCTTTGAATCAAAATTTATTAGTTTGAGTTTTACATAGCTTACTTAAAAAGCAATAAAAATTACATAAGGTTATATTTTTATTTAGTATATACATGCACACATGTAAACACATTCAACTCTTGCTTCCTTTCCCCAGCTTGCTATTTATTTTTAGTAAGATATCACACGATGCATATATTATGAGCTTTTTCTTTATGTCTTAAAATATATATTTTTGGACATATGTTCATATTACTATGTAAAAATTTAATAAGTCACCTACTATTTAGTAAGCCTTCCATTGAATGAAATCCAATCTAATTTTATAACCAGTTTCTCACACTTAATGAACATTTTGGGGAGGTAGCACATACTTTGAGGTTACAGTCATATGTAAACTCCATATTTTATTGGTGCATTATAATTACACATAATAGTGGGATTCATTACTAAGTAAATGCTTGAACATGAATTTTTAGAAATGCATATACTATTTTTTAATTTTGAAAGATATTAGCAAACTGTTGTGCAGAGGCTTTATAATTTTATGTCTAATGACAGTACATACATTTTACTTTCCCTACATTGACTCAAACATTTTCTATTATCATATTTTAAAATTTCACCAGTGTGAGAGAGATAGTATATTTTGTCAATGTATATTACAGATCATTATAGTGAGCTTTCTGAGAAAGCTTACCAGAAAAATGTAAAGCTTACCTTCAGAAAAAAATTCAATATTAAAAAATGCTCAGAAGGAAGTGCTTAAGTTACCTAAAGGGTCAAACAGAAAACATTGATGGATGAACACAGAGATTTCATTGGTTACCAAAGGCCAAATGCTTCTAATGACACTAGAAGAAAACTCTACTCAATACTTTCCAAACATTTCTGTTGGTACTTGATTTGTAAGGAGAAATTGAGGACTTTAAATGAGTGAAAATGATTAGTAGGCATTCTGTGAAATGCTGGAGTATGTGGAGATTATTGGACTTTACATGGTTACAAGGATTTGTACCCTTATATCTGAGTACGTTATAATCCTATAAACTGGAAAAACTAATAAGAATGTGAAATATCCTTGTCTATTTTTAAATAATCCTTTTTTGGTACAGACATCCAAATAGCCTCTGACTGGTATAGAGGTGACACTCCCCTTGCCATACAGAAAATGCCAATTTTGCTTCCATTTATAAAATAATTCCATCATCTCTTTACTTGACATAGATCTATGGTTCTTTGATTTCTCCTTTGAATTACTTAATAGTATCTTTTCCATATACCTTATTCAATTAATAGTTAAATGAAATCTTTTGTAACTGTTCCAAACAGCAAAATAGAAAGAAAAGAGTAAAATGTAGAAAGAAAGCAAAAGCAGAAAGCAGTTTATACCACTCAGTTCTGTATCTCTTCCCATTATCTGCTTTCTTTTTCAATAGAAAACGAACAACAAAGTTATTTAAACATTCTGAAAACTGAGAGTCTTTCTATAATAAGAGATCTTCAGAAATTTAGAGTAAACTTGATTTCAGGCTGATTCCATCAGGAATAGAAGTTTGCAGAAGTAGCTCATACACAGGTCATTTATAGAACCTTAGTAACATAAGACCAGAACAGAAAGTGCTGTACCTTCTAATAGCCATTGATAGAAACTGAATGGGAAATGGAAACCAGAAAATTGCAACCCTAATTGTACACTAATTGCCCTGAATTGATTTATAAATATGTATTCATAATAAAAATTTTCACTAATGCTTTGAAGTAGCATTGCATTAAGGAAAAAATGCATGACACAAAGAATTAAGGCAAGGAAAATATTGAAACATCTACTACAGGTTACTACCAAATTAGGTTACCATTGGATTTTACCCTTCCTGGTGTGCAAAATCATAAGAGAAACATGAAGCTTGGCACAAAAGAAGTGATGATTTTCCTGAATGACAAAGAGATGACCAAGTTTACAGAATATAGAAGAGTAATAATATTTTGTGGTCCAATTCATAACTGAAGACTGCTTTGAAAATTAACTAGTATGTAATCTAATTCTACAGACTTCATACTCAGAAGACCTATAGAAGGCAGGCAGAATCTAATTATTTAAAAATTTTAACAATTTAATTTTCTTTTTCTAATGAAACTACTGATTATCCTAGCACTGTTTCTTATATATTCCACTATTTCCCCACTGCTCTATGATGCAACTTGTGATGCCTCATGTCTTGGCCCTCATGTACTTCTGCTTCATGACTCTATACCGTTTCATTTGTGTGTGTATGTGTGTAGGGGTATGTGTATTCCTGTGTCAATACTATATGGTTACATAATAAGATTTTATAATTAATCGTGTTATTGCAAGGCAAAGTTCCAATCTTATTTTTCCAAATACTACCTTTCCTTTGTTTTTCAATATAAATTCTAAAACTGTCTCCATTAATTCCATAAAAATGCCTTTTGATATAAATAATTTAGAGATAATTGCTACCTCTTACATAACAATTCCTCCCATCCATGAACATATTTATCTCTATCCAAATTTTGCAATTCAAACTCTTTTCTTTAATAATATTTTGTAAATTTTATTTATAGATTTTTAAAAAGTCACTTTTGTAGTTATACCAATGTGATTATTTGAATTAAATATCATTGCTCTTGTGTTTTAGTGTCTAATATCATTGGTTTATCCTACTTATTTCCATGAATTTTGCTGAATTTTAATTATTTCTAATAGTTTTTCTCCAAATTTGATTGTATTTACTATGTACTAAGTTTTATAATCTGCCAGAAAGGATCATTTGACCACTGCTTTTCAACTCTTCTTACTATACTTTTTTGTTCTACTGTATTGGCTAAGTTCCTCCCTCATGTTATACAGATGTGGTGATAGTGGCAATGTTTTTATTGTTTCTGATATTAACAGAAGTACTAGAAAATTATATCTTGTATTTTATTCTTGAATCTAGTCTTGGTCTATAGATCATGCACCCATAAGAATCACCACAAAATTTCTGGCCAGAACTAAGCATTTCTGTGTTCTATCTAATCCCTAGGTTTCCTGTTCTTGGTTTTGAACCTGGTCACATCATTTTCATTATTACTAAAAAAAACCAGTTTTATATATCTCAGAGTTTTGAAAAATGAAACTTTTGTACTAATTTTACTGGAAATTCCACCTAAAGTTTTAAAAACTCTCACCAACAACAAATTGTGTTAGGAAATAAATATGATAGTTAGCTTGGTTCAGATATTCCACAGTACATACAAATTTCAAAACATCATGTTGTACATCATATGTGTGTATGTATAATTTTTATTTGTCAATTAAACTTTAAAAATATAAAACTAATCTTATTTAATCTTAAAAACAAAAGAAAGAGACACATACATGTATATGTTTAAGTATACATATACATATCTATATATAAAACATATTCACATAAGGCCTATATATGTGCTGGCAATACATTAGGGCATGATTTTTAAGGCTTATATATGAGCCCTATGTGTGTGTATATATATATACACACACACACACACACACACACACACACACACATACATAGATATAAATCAGTAAAACTAGATCCCCATTTTCTTTTTTTTTTTTTTATTTAAATGCATTTCAAGTCATAGTACATAAACAGAGCTCAGTTTTTCCATTTCTCTGGTTGCAAATCATAAAGAGTCACACTATTTGTGTCTTCATACATGCACCAAGGGTAGTAATGACCCATTCGATCAATCATCATTACTATTCCCGTTTCCCTTTCCTTCCTCCCCCCTCCCCGCTGCTGCATCCAGAGTTCCTGCATTTCTCCTAGATCCCCATTTTCAATAGTTGGGATTGAACCCAGGGGTGCTCTACCACTGAGCTTCATTTCCAACCCTTCTTATATTTTATTGTGAGACAGGGTCTTGCTAAGTTGCCCAGGCTAACCTCAAACTTGCAATTTGTCTGCCTTAGCCTTGTGAGTAGCTGGGATTATAGGCATGTGCCATAGCACCTGACCTGATTTTATAAATCTTATTCAACAATTTCCTCTCTTATCAGAGTTGATATTCAGTCAGGATAACCATGTCAGATATTTGAAACACTGAAATGCTTTTATGACAGGTGATAAAATAAAATAACCTGAGTTCTTTTTCCAACTTCTTACCCAGATTCCAAAGTGCTCAGTTGTCACTCTGATTATCCATTCTGACCCACTGCATTTCCCAAGGAAGTTACAACTAGAATGGTTACATCTGATCCAGTAATGAGCCTTAAAAATCATGCCCTAATGCATTGCCAGCATCTGTTTCTTGTTGACTAATGTTCCTACTGTACTGTTAAATATTTCAAGTACCATCTCTGAAATAAACTTTCTAGAGATTTTTCTGTTATTATACTTTTTATAATTTTATTGTACTTACATAAACAAATACATATTATATATACTCAATTTTTAAAATGTAATATATATTATTCTGCAATTACATTTTAATCGAGAACTCTCCATTTGATATGTGTGGGTCTAAGGCATTTATTTTAACTTCTATGTGGAATTTTACTACATTAATATTTAGTGTTTCAATGATCCATTTTTACACTGATGAAAACTTAGGTAATTCCCAATTTTTCACTATCATATTCATTTGAATGAACACAATTTTATAGGCTTACTTGCTAACTTGTGCCAGAATTTCTCTATTTCAGATTCTTGGAAGTTAAACTATCAGGACATAGAAAATGAACAATTCCACTTAATTAGAAACCCAATGATCATAACTTACTAATTGATAAAGTCTATAAATCTAAACTGGGTAAAGTTTAAAATGGTATTACTTGAGATTGTTTAAATAAATGTCTGGGACAGGACTGCTTAGCTGACTAGCAGCAAATTCTAGGGGACTGGTTGTTTCTATTTAGTCTAGCTCTGAGACGGCATTGGCTTGGCTGTCATAGTAGTGATTACTCTGGCTTAGATTATGTTGAAAACCATTCCAAGTCCTTCTAGTACATCAAAATGATTCAATTAACCTCCTGCTTAGCTGATGAATTTTGTTGCTCTGAATGAGACTGAATTGGGAGGATTCTGAGAGTTGAAGACACAGTCTGTCTCCAGGTTTCCCCAAGGAGTTGTCGTTGCCCCTTTGCCCTCATGAACCCTCCTTGCCCCTTCACTTCCCTGTTTCCTAATGGCATGCCACATTCATCATTACCCTGAGATAATGTGGTTTGAGTTTGGGAGTATCTAAGCCCTCTTCCATAAACTAGATGCTTTCACATCCACTTCAAATGCACATGTTGGACATACATTGTTTTGAACAACACAGTGACATGCTGAGTCATCCCCCCTGGGCCTTCTGTTCCCACAGTCCCCTTCTATGTACTTTTCAAATACAAATCAACAAAGCAAGAGTCCATACCTCCAAATATATCCTGTGTCAGAGTCATACTTTAGGCCACTATATATCTGCCTTGTATCAGACAATTAGGAAGAGCTCTTCTTCTCCATAGTCCATTCAAATTATTCCAACTAGCCAATGCTAAGCCTACTTACCCCGCCTCAGCTCTTCCTTCCCACACACAAAGAAGGTCTCCGTTCTGCCTTGTGACTGACCCTTCTGATTTCCCCATGGCCCTACCCCATGGTGTACCATTTCCTTTCCTCTTGGGAACTGTGAGTAATAAAGGATCTGCAACCATCTCCTTATTTGTTCGCCTTACTAGACCTCACATTTTCTCTTAATACACAGTGTTTTAAAACAGTTGTGTAGAGAGGAAGCTTTCTCCAGTTGCACATTATAATATATCTGAAGTTAAGTGACATAGAATTTTGCTTCTTTCTATTTTTTTTTAATAGTTGCATCAATTTGTATTCCCACCAAAAGTGTTGGAGAATTTATGTTTCTCTCCATCTTAGGGAACACTTGATTTTATCAGACAAGCACTTCTAAACCTTATATTAATGTAAAATGATTTGTTCATATTAATTTGTAGTTTCCTCACTACTATTGGACTTAAGAATTCTGATTTTCTCTTCTGAAAAGTAAGCGCCTGGCAGTCTGAGGTCAACCTTCTTTGTTTATGCTGTATTTTATCTTACCATTTAAAACTTAATAGAACTTGAAATGATATTTTTATTGTAAATAGTATCCTTCAGTCTATTAAGTGTTTTATTTGGTTAGTGTTGAGATATAGGTATCTATCCATCTTTTAGAGGTTCATTTGTTTTCTGATGTGTCTGCTGAGTTACTATGATCAAGATTTTGCAGTCCAGCTTGGTAATATATGCCTGTAATCCCAGTGGCTTGGGAGGCTGAGGTAGGAGCATTGCAAATTCAAAGCCAGCCTCAGCAAAAGCAAGGCACTGAGCAACTCAGTAAGACCCTGCCTCTAAATAAACTACAAAATAGGGCTGAGGATGTGGCTCAGTGGTTGAGGGCCCCTGAGTTTACTCCCGGACTAAAAAGATTTTGCTCACTTAATCATGTTGCTTTTCTCTCTATAACATAATACCAGTATGAAAAAAGACAGTATTTTTTCATTTTTAATGTTATTCTTTATTTGTTGTCTTTGTCTCATTTTTTTAAAAAAATTGGAATCTCAATGATAACTGTGACTAATAATTACAGGAGCTTACATTTCCTTTCCAACCTAATCCTCATCATTTATAAACCTGCCATTTTTCTGATAGTCATATTCACTTACACAAAAGGATGATTTTGTATTCCCAATTTGTGAAACGTTTTGTAGTATATGTGTATTAATTTTGTTGTATTATTTTCTGCATGTATTTGTCCATATGATTTGTGTGCATTAATTTATTAATGAAGAGTATTGAAAAATCAATTAATTGATTTTTTGATACTGAAAATAAATATGCACAGAAAAGGTTTATTTTATACATTGATGGTTAGAATCTTTTATTTTGTATTAAAAGTTTTATACACATTAATAAATGGGATTGGTATTGGTTTTATTTTCTTGTAGTATTTTTCTTTGGTGTTAGAATCCAGATAATATTAGCCTCATGAAAAATGAACTGGGCTTCCCCCTATTTTTTTAAAAAAAATTCATCTGTTTATATAAAGTAGAGATTTGCTGTTCCCACATGAATTTTCTGAGTGGGGCTTCCTTCATGGTGTCAAAACTTCCACACATCAGAAGGGGGAGAATTTATTTTGTATAGTCAGCTTGTCATTCCTCAGAATGTGATGTGCATATACAGTTGCTATAAGCAGTTGGCCCTGAATCTGTAATGTGCTGAATGGTCCTCAAGAGCACATCTCCACAAAAGACCTTACCTGACAGTGAGAGTTACCTTTTGTTTTTGTCTCATTTTATCAGAAATCACTAAGAATCTGAGGTTGAGTGGTCCCTATTATTCCATGCCTGTAGGCATGCCTGAACTTCTCAAAAACAATCAGGATTCCTTAAAACAAAACTAGTTTTAACAAATAGCACATAATACCATATAAACAAAGTTTCCCTAATTTCAATGTTCTTTCTCTGCTTTTTTGCCCAAGGTTTTCACAAATTTCTCTCAGCATTGCTATCCAGAAGCACATAATATTTTTCTTCCTTTGCGCAGACATTTACATCTAACAATGTGAAGACACTAATGCCACCAAATTATACTCCTAAAAATTGTTAGGATCATAATGTGTATTATATATATGTTACCATAATAAAATAGACAAGACAAATATAACAATATAGCAATCATGTTTGAGTTAAGGGAATATAGTTCAGATATACCTAACACTTTCCTTTATTTTTTAATTATTCTATAATAAAGATAAATTCTTTGCCTTCTTTGTCAAAACAAAACCCAAATAATATGGAATTGTAGGAAATTTACACCAAAGATATTTTTAATATTCTCAGTTCATTTTCCAAACTGAGAAAGATGTTTGGAATTATTTCCATATAAAAATGCCTTCAGATCTTCTGTACATCACAGCCGTTTTAGAACTTAGTTCCCCAGAAAATAATTATAATCATCTGTTTCAAAGGTTTAAAACAGTCATTATTTCTATATTATGTTTTAGGTCTTAGATACTTTTTAATAACGTGAGGAATTTTATGATATCATTCATTTCAAGAGTTACGAATAACTCAAGTATTTACTTATATCATGATTATGGATTCACATACTGAGCTCCTATTGTATATAAGGCATTCATCAGGGCATCCTGGTATTGAGAGAATCACTGAAATCTCTGTTCTTAGGAAACTAACTTTATGCATATTAATGGGACTATAATGGCATTGCCTAATAATAACAAGAAAAATTCTTAGAAGGAGATGGGACAAAGGTGGCACTCAGCATATTTTTAAAAACAGCTTTGTTGAGATATAACATATAAATCAGTTCATCTGTTTAAAGTGTACAATTTGATACTTTTGGTATTTATAGAATTCTGCATGACCACAATAAGCTTTGGGCTCACACTCAGTTATTCTTCATCCCTCCTTCTTAGCACTTTCTCATCATCCCTAGGAAATCATTAATCCATTTTCTGTCTCTATAGATTTTCCTATTCTAGACATTTCATAAAAATAGAATGAAATATGTGATCTTTTGAAACAAGCCTTTTTATTTAGCACAATGCTTTCAGGGTCCATCTCTGTTCAAGCATGAGGTAACATTTTATCTCTTTTTGTTGCCAAATAATTGTATGCTTTCTCTATAGAACATATTTTGTATATATATATATATTTTTAAATCAGGGAATAGATATTGAGGTTCTTTTTGCTTTTACCTATTATGAATAATGCTGCTATGAACATTGTCATATGGTCTTGATATGGTCTTGTTTTCAATTCTCTCAGTCATATACCCAGTAGATTTTAGGCATCAACTTGGATAGGGCACAGTACCCATAGTGCCGTTTTTGGTCAAATGTCAGTCCCAGTATTGTTATGAAGGTATTTCATAGGTGTGATTTTTTTTACATTCAGTTGACTTTAAGTAAATTATAATTGATAATTTGGGTGGGCCTCACTCAACTAGTTAAAGTCCATAAGAGCCCAAATGGTGGTTTCCTGAAAAAAGAAAACATGCCACCTCAAGATTGTAACGTGACATCATGTCTGAGTTTCTAGTCTACAGGCTTCCCTAAAGATCTCAAACTTGTCAGCCTTCACCATCACAATGGAGTGAGCCAATTCTTTAATATAAACATCTCTTTCTCTGCCTCTATGACTCTCAATGCACATGAGAAAGAGAAAAACAAGTATGAATATGGAGATACATATGGCAACTCCATTTTTATGACAATTCATACATATGAACCTTTTCATTTAATCATATGTGGAACTGCCAAACAATTTTGTAAAATGGCTGTACCATTCTGTATTCTCACTAGCAGTGTACAAATATTCATATTTCTCCACATCCTTACCAATAGTTGATATTGTTTGATGTTTTGTTTATAGATATCTATTGGATATGAAATGGTTTCATGCTGTAATTTTGTGATTCCTTGATGAACTAATGGTATTAAAAATCTTGTCAAGCATTTATTCATTTATTTGCCATTCATATATTCTTCTTAGGAGAATCGTCTATTCCCATCCTTTATCTATTGTTTAATTGGATTGTTTTCTTACTGAGTTGTAGGAATTCTTTATATATTATTGATATAAGACCTTTATCTGAGAAATGATTTGAAAATATTTCTACTATTCTGTAAATCATCATGTTATTTTCTTTATGGTAGCACAGATATTTTAAATTTTGATGCAGACCAAGTTATCTGTTTACTTCCTTTGTTGCTGGTGTTTTGCCTGGCATATAGAAGAAACTATTGTCTAATCCAAGATCATGAACACTACATTTATGTTTTAAGAGTTTTATAGATTTAGCTCTTATATTATGGTTTTGATCAAATTTAAATTTATTTTTTGCCAATGGTTTGTGTAAGAGTTCCAATAACATTTTTTGAATGGATATCCAGGTGTCCAAGCAACATTTGATAAAAAATATATTCTTTCCTTACTGGGTTGTCTTTGTATAATTGTTGGAAATAATGAAGATTTTAAAATATAATACACAGTTCAGGCAAGGGTGAGGAGTTTTAAGATGCTTTCTTTGGAAGTATACAAGTAAACGGGTTTTTGGCCATGCATATCTGAATTTGAAATATGGACACAAATGATCAAAATTGTTGTGTGTGTTTTTGGATCCTCATATTAATATCTGTCTTGATTGCTGTGACTTGTAGTTAGATGTTGAATTGGAAGTTTAAGTCCTCTAGTTTTGTTGTTGTTCAAAAGTATTTTGTTATTATGGGTCACTTGCATTTCCATATTCATTTTAGCTTTAGCCTCCAATATTTGTAAGAAGGCAGTGGAATTTTGAGGGGGTTTCCATTTAATCTTTGGATCAATTGGGCAGTATAGCTATCTTAACAATATTGTTTCAATACATTTATACAGGGATATTTTCCTTTTAGTTCTATTTTATTCATCTCAAAAATATTTTGTAGTTTTCAATATATAATATTTTGTACTTTTTGTTAAAAATATTCATAATTATTTCATTGTTCTGATACTCTTTTAAATGCAACCATTTTAAAGTTTAATTTCCAGATTATTTATTGCTAATCATAGAATTGCAATTAGCTTTGCATATTTATCTTGTATCTTACAAGTTTTCTGACTTGTTTACTATTGGTTCTATTTGTTTTTAGTTTACTTGGTTCTTTGCAATGTTCTATATGTGACTGTGCTATCAGCAGAGGGATATTTTGTTTCTTATTTTTCAATTTAGATGTCTTTTGTTTTCTTTTCTTGCCTGATTTACCTGGAAAGAATCTTAAGAGGAGTATTGAATAGGAGTGATATGAGTGTTTATCCTTATATTTGTTCCTGATCTTAGGACAGAGAGGTTACATCATCTTTCACCATTTAGCATGATGTTAGCCTTAGAATTTTTAGTATGCCCTTCATTAGGCTGAAGAAGTTCCATTTCAATGTTTAGTGTGTTGAGTGTTTTAACAATCAAAATGTGTTGGGTTTGCCAAATAATCGCACTTTTTTTTTTTTAATTTTGATACTGGGGAGTTAACCTGGGAGTGCTTAACCATTGAGTCATATCCCCATCCCTTTTTATTTATGTATTTATTATTTTGATGCATGATCTCCCTAGGTTGCTCAGGGCTTCACTACATTGCTCAGGCTGACCTTGAACTTCTGATTCTCCTAACTCAGCCTCCTGAGTTGCTGAAATTATAGACCTGTGCTACTGTGCCCAGCTAATCACTCTTGTGTCTACAGAAATGATCACGTGCATTTTGCCTTTCATTCTTTTGGCTGATTCTTGTATATGAAACAAAACTTACATTTCTGGGATAAATTCTAGTTAGTTTTTGCAAATAAGCCTTTGTTATATGCTTTTGGGTTAGCATTAGTATTAATTTGGTGAGGGTTTTTTTGTTCTGCATGCATAAGGAGATTAATAAGCAGTTTTCTTGTGATTTCTTTCTTAGTTTTGGTGTATAATGGTAATACTAGCTCATGATAGAGGTATTTAGGTATTTTTTCCTATTCAATTTTTTGGAAGAATTTGTAGTTGGTGTCAATTCTTCATTAAGCAATAAAAATTTCACCAGGGAGGCCAAATGGACCTGGGCTTTTCTCTATTGGAAGACTTTTAATTAGTGATTTAATCTTTTTACTTACTATAGTCCTATTCAGATTTTCTGTTTCTTCTGGATTCAGTTTTAGTTGTTTTTTTTCCTAAGAATTTGTTCATTTCATTTACATCATCCAATTAATTGGCATACAATTTCTTGGTACTGATTTTTGTTTATGTAAGACTTCTAATGTCACACCTATTGTTACTGCTTTTAATAATTTGCATCTCTCCCCGGTCCCTCTGTACCATCTCCCTAAAATTTGTCCATGTCTTGATCATTTTAAAGAATTAAATTAGGCTGTGCTTCCTTTATTTTTATTTTCTGTTAATTCATTTCTAACTTTTGTTCCTTGCATCTGTCCTCTAGTTTCATTTTTCTTTTACAATTCCTGGGATTAAACTCTTCTATTAGCGTTTTTATTTATTTATTTATTTTGTTTTATTTTCTATTTTGAGACAGAGTCTTGCTAAATTGCAAACGCTGGCCTTGAACTTGCAATCCTCCTGCTTCAGCCTCTCCAGTTGCTGGGATTATAGCTTTACATCACCACACTCAGCTAAATGTTCTTTTTTATTTTCTTTCTTTCTTTTTTTCTCTTTCCAGATAAATCTTATAATTTCTTAAGGAAGAAATTTATGTTACTGATTTAGAGCTTTTTTTTTTTCCTTTTAAATACAGATATTTACTGGTAAATGCTTCCCTCCCTCCTTCCTAAATACTGTGTTAACTGTATCTAATATGCAGTGTTCTTTTTTTTTTCATTCAACTTTAAGTATATCTTAATTTATCTTTAAATTTTTCTTTGACCTTTTGGTCATAAGGAATGTATTCTTTGATTTCCACATATTTGAGGATTTCCCAAATTATTCTCTAATGATGATTTCTAATTTAATTTCTTTGAAGTCAGAGAACATGCTTTGTGTAGCTTCAATTTTATATAAATTTATTGAGGATTGTTTGGGATAATTGTTTTACATTTCTCAAATCCCTCAGAAACCAAGACAGAACAAGAAAGGGAGCAAAATTAAAGATCCATACACACTGACTCCAACAAAACCACCTCACAGTGTGTTTCTGTGAAATCCAGTCATGAGCAAATGTGGATGTGGCAACAGCAAACACTTGGTGCACATGACATCAAAATTGGGATATGATTCAAACGGATTTGTGACAAGCCACAGAAAGAATCTACAAGCCAGGCGCGGTGATGCACGCCTGTAATCCCAGCACTTTGGGAGGTTGAGGCAGGAGAATTGTGAGTTCAAAGCCAGCCTCAGCAACAGCAAGATGCTAAGCAACTCAATGAGACTCTATCTCTACATAAAATACAAAATAGGGCTGGGGATGTGGCTCAGTGATCGAGTGCCCCTGAATTCAATCTCCAATACCACCAAAAAAAAAAAAAAAGAAAGAAAGAAAAAGAAAGAACCTAAAATCACCAAAAAATTTCTTGTAAAACTCAATGAGCCATTCAGAAAACAGTATCAAACATTCTTGAGTCTACACGGAGTGAGTAATTTCCAGGGACTTGAAGGAAGTCTGGCGTCTGGTGGAATATATAGTATCTATTTTATGGTGAATAAATATTCATATTAAAATTTATGATTGCATTTGCATAAATAGCTTTGGCTTTATCTTGGCTATGGTTGTTTTTATGTCTGCATCAACTACCTTGGCTGCAAAACAGGTTCTTATCCTTGTAGTCAGTTAGAGATAAATATGAGGATAACAATAATCACAAGAGTACCAATTACATTACGGAGCTCTAACATGCATCAAATTAGGAGCCAGTCTTCTCTATAAATTATCTCAATACTCACTGTGTTATGGTTAACATTACTTCCTTCAATATCATCTGATCTCCATTTCTACTTTCTCATAAAGCTCCTCCAGCTTCATTACAATTTAACATGGTGTTGTGTAGGTATTGACCATTTCTAATTGAGTAGAAATAATTAATTTCATTTTTTGTTGAGTGGTTTTGTTCCCTCACAGGAAATAAATCACTTCTTGAATACATATCTTCCCAACTGCTTGAAAGATATGACAAATTGAAAACTCTCTGAGGTGTGTTAATACATTTTACTGTCTAGTTATATTGCATTTTAATGTGAGACCTTATAAAAGATTACTTAGATTTTGTTCTGGTTTTTATGGAGGTATAAGCTGCACTCAATAACCCCTGTCAAATAAAGGTAAAAAACTAATTAAGTAATAAATCCATACAAATTGTTACAGAAAAGTAATGAATTCCTTACATTTTTTATAATAGCAATACTGTATTAAAAAAACATTAGTTAGTATGGCAGTTCAGGGCCAAGTTTGAAGGGAAAAAGGATCTTTAGCTCATGAGATGTATATCTTGTCTTCTGAGTTTGGTTTATAAAACAAACCAGAAACTCTCATTCTCATTGAAATGATTTTGGATGCTTTTTAATGCCTTTGTAATATAACTTATAAATTAGTTTTCAACTTTATTAGTAGTAGGTGTAGTTTTTGTAGATAATACAATTTTAACTGTGGAAAAAACTTAGTTAAGATAAAATCATCAAAAACTAAAATCAGAAATATTCAACAAGTATTCAAAAAATATGCTGTGTGTATTTAAACAAGCCCAAAGATGAAAAAGACCATGATGATGCCCTCTATTAGTCCACTTCCTAATTGATTCTTGCTCAAGGATTAGAAATTAATGGAATTGTATAACTAGGCTGTGGGTTTTAAGTTTATCACTTGAAAACCTATAGTGGAACTTTAGACTTTAAAGATATTATAAATCACATGTAAATAAGACCCTGCTGATGGAAACTTACACTCATAAATAAAAAGTTAAAAGAGGCCTTAGAAGACATGTAAACATGTAAGGAAAAAATTATTCTGAAAATAAATATGGCAGAGTCTGCACTAGGTCACAAGAAAACACCTACTAGAGCAACAACAGCAACAAAGGATATTCAGAACATGAACATATTTTGGACTGGCAAAACATTTCCAGAGAACTGAAATATAGATGACATGGGCTCAAATATAAGAAAAATTCAGTAGCCAAGTGCAGTGGCACACACCTATAATCTCAACAGCTGGGAGGCTGAGGCAAGGGGATCTTGAGTTCAAAGCTAGCCTCAGCAATTTAGTGAGGCCCTGAGTAGCTTAGTGAAACCCTGCCTCAAAATAAAAAAAAAAATAACAAGGGCTGAGGATATGGTTTAGTGGCTAAGTGCTTCTGGGTTCAATCCCCAGTACCAAATAAATAAATAATAAAGTAAAATTAAAATTCATTAAAAGCAAGGGTCACGTTAAGTGAAGTGGTGATGACACTGAACAATGATATGATGATCATAATGACAGCAAGCAATAAATCTCTTGAATCTATTTTTAAAAAATTTGAGATATTTAAATAATTAAATGGAAAAACAGAACAGTCATAACTTCTTAATTTTGAATTCTGAGAAAAAAACTTTGGAAATGCCATTTAGATTCGTAGCTTTCTATTGGTATACACTATGTAGAAATAAACCTTGAAGAATCATGAGAAATTAAAGATTAGAATAGCTGGCTTTTGTCTTTTATAAGATTATTCTTGTTTTGAACTTGTACTGGTGTTTCACAGAAGACTATTCAAAGTTGAAATTTTTGATGAGTTCCTAAACTGGGTTTCATGTTACAGTTTTAAAATTACGTATCTGCTATAGGTCTTGTTAAATAAGACATTTTTTGCAATAAAAGTCACATATCTTATTTTGTATGTTTTATTAATATCTAATGAAAGGTATAAAACTAACAGGGCAAAGACATTTTAAAAAACACTTATGTTTTTAAGTCTCAAAGAGTTGTTAAATAAAAAAGTATACTAGGGATAGAGAAAAGAAGGTAAAGCTGATAACAAAAGATAAGTCATATTTTTACAAAGCATTCCGAGGATATAAAAACATAATAGAATCTGTCCTTGTAAGGAGAAAGGGGGAGAACAGAGGGGAGAGAGAGTAGTTAAGCAATGATGGAGCCAAGGGACAGGCTAGTCCTGTTTACCAGACTGTGCCTGAAGTCCGAGTTCTCAGCATCATAAACCAAGACACCAGTGACCTATGCCTCCTCAGTTCTGAAAACAAACAGTGCTAAATCTCCATGCCTTCTGTAAGATAAACCACTTCACTTCCTTGGCAAATTTAATTTTGAGCAGGATTATGTGAACATTATTCAATCAGTAGTCTTGCCACAAATCACAAGAACTCCAAGCAAAATTACCTCACTTCTTAAATATGATTTTCTGATGTCATCCATTTAAATAGTGAAAGGAAGACATTGAAAACAAAACACTTCCATTTTACACCAAATAAGTTTTTTAATGGATAACTGTCAACTCCTTTTTTCCATTTCCTAAGGGCACTTACTATAGCTGATTTAGTAAAGGAACTCTTTGTCTGTTCTCCTCTTTAAACATGAAAGGATTTAATTTGTTGAATATCTGAATGACTGAAATCCACTGTTTGTCATCTATCTCCCTGAGGTATGTTCTCACCTTTGTGAAGATATACATCAGAGTGGCAGAGTGGCTAATATCCCAGTCACCTAGACATTTGTCTAGGTAATAGGACAAACTTCCTTCTGGTTATGATCTCTCTGTATCTGATAATCAGATACATTATTACTATATCCCACTGGATTTAAAAAGCAAAATTGTTTGTCTTAAATGGGCTTACATTATCAAAGGTTTGCTAGGTTCATCTCATCTTGGATAATATCTTGACTTTGCCCATGCATTCTTGTATGAGTTCTGGAGGGATGTGATGACAGCCATAGGAAGTGATACCATTTATCGAGCCCAGCAGGTCCATTTCAAAAGCTGATCAAAACAGACATGGGCCAGTCATGTCCTCATCACTTGTATTTGGGTGTTCAGTAACCAATAGAATTGAACCTACCTGGGGAAGCTTGGAAGTCACTAGTTAACTCAATACTCAATACTCAATTTTGCTGTTTAAGTATACTAAGTAACAATGCTTTTTAAAAAAATAGATGTCTATTTTCAACATGAAGTTCAAATAAGAACTTGATCTCTCTACTAAAAGTAGTAACTGAATTTCTCCTATCTACACAGCAGCATAGTTAACCCAGTTAGTATATGGGTGTTCTTTTCATATGCTAATGGTACAGAAAGGCAATCTCTGGCTTAGCAATTAACATCAGTTATTACGGGAAATTATCCTTAGTAATATTTTAGACAAAGGCTAGGTTTAAGGTCAGAATGTTTATCAAAAGGGCCTGGGGCTGGGGTTATGGCGCAGTGGTAGCGTGCTCACCTAGCACGCATGAGGCACTGGGTTCGATCCTCAGCACCACATAGAAATAAAATAAAGATATTCTGTCCACCTACAACTGAAAAATAAATATTAAAAAAAAAGGGCCTAATTAAAAATCTCAAGAGTCTAGGGTATAGACAACTTCCCATTTATATTTGATACGTAAAATAGTCCATGTTACTTTTATGGGCTGCTTTTATCCATTCCCAATTTTAAATACAAAGTGTTTTTTCAATATTTGAATAAGTTAGATGATTACTAAGGGAGACTTTATTTAAAAAGCATTCAATGACACATAAATCAAACATAATTGGACAAAATAAAACATAAATGGACCAAACATCCAGAGACTGCTGCCTTTGGGTAAAGCATACACTTACTTCATTCCCAGGAGAACCAAGTCCAAGAAATATCGATATCCAACCACTAAGGCACCTCAGTTCCTAGGTACACCTATGGCCATACATTCTGTAAATGTGAAGATCCAAGATGAAAGCAGAGCATACTTGAAACCCAGTAGGGAGAGAATGGAGGAAACAAGGCCAACCAAAATCAATAAGGGTGAACTTAGAAGTCTGGGTTATAACCTCACCAGAAAAGTCTTCTCGTTTTGCAATTTCATAGATACACTCTCAGCATTAAAGTATGATATCAAAGGGACATATCTGCCAGCTGTTTTAGGAGGCAAAATCTTAACAGGATGCACATAAAATTTGAAGTAAGCTAATGAGCTTTTCAGGCCCAGAAATCCCTCACATCTTGCAAATGTAGAAAAATGTAGGAACTCACTTGTGTTTGTCATCATTTACTTCCTTCATTTTCAAAGGATACAAATTAGTTTATTCTATTCTATTTCAAATCTTTAAACATTTAAAAAAATACCTAGATTGAGAACTGATAAGTACTCATGGCCATAAGTTTTTTTTCCTTCTTATTTAATATGTATATCTCCAGGTGTGTGTATAAATACAAATATACACATATACTACTTCCAAGCATGAGTATGATTAAATACTTGCATTAATATTATAAAAACTCCACATTAGATTACTTGTGACTCATCATTTAACCTGCCTTGTATCCAACTTTCAGAGTATTTGTTTTTTATATTCATATAATAAAGATCCATAAGTGCCTTTGTTCCTTGCACCTATGCAAAATTTTCTAGATAAATGGTTATATAGACAACTATGAAGTTGTTGAATCCAAGAGCATTCATGATATTAATTGTAATTAATACTGTAAAATTTCCCTGAAAATGGTAGTATCTCTGAGTATCTCATCAAAGAAGAGAGTTATATGAAGACTAATTACTATTAAAGATAACATAAAAAAGTTGAGAAATTCCTTTCCATGTAAAATAAGGAAACGCCTGGGCAAATTTCTCAACAATAACAATAATTCCATAACACAGGAATTTTGGTCAAAAGAAGTTGACAGATTGACAAGAGTTGATTCTCATTGGATAAGAATAGCAGGAGTCTGTGGATTTCTTTTCAGGGCCTACTCCTACCCAGACTCTCTACTTAATTTGCAGAAACACCATATACTTTCCAATTGGGGGCTTGTAGCAAAAACCAGCAGCCATGCAGTAAGAGGTGATGAACTGGACTTCACTGGGAAAAGTATGATTAAAAACCCACAGCATTGTCAGCTAAAAGGAACAGACTTAATTTAGAAGAGATGGGGAATAGCTAAAACTTCCTTAACTCAAGTTTGCAGACTTGATTCAGATTAAACGTTAGATAAGCCAGAAATTTTAATGCAAAGTGAAAAGGCTATAGATGAACTGAGATTATCCATAAATGAATGACTTACCACTAAATGGTGCAAACTTGAAAGTGAGAAATCCTGTGATACAGAAGGAAAAGTGAAAGCCAAGAGAGACTAGAGCTGGTTGCTAATTAGAATGCACTATACAGTCTACATATAGCTCAGTTGGCAGAGGGTAGCAATACTAAAAGTGCTAGGTACCTGAATTAGTACTAGGCTGCTATAACGAATTACCACAGAATGAGTGACGTAAATAACAGAAATTGATTTTCTCAATTCACAATTCTGACTGCTGTTATAGCAGTCAGAGTTATTCTGAGATCAAGATTCAGGCAGACTTGGTTTTATTCTGAGCCCTCTCTTCTTGGCTTGAAATCAGCTTTCCTCTATGTCTATACATTGCCATTATTCTGTGTATACCTGTGTCCTGATCCCTTCTTATAAGGACACCAGTCCTATTGGAATAGGGTCCCACCATGTGGGCTGATTTTACCTTAACTCCATCAAAGGGCTTATCTCCAAATGCAGTCACATTCTGAGTTATTAAGGTTAAGTTTTCAATGTACAACATTTTCAGGGACACTTTTCAACTTGCACTACTCTGCCTTAGAGTACACCCCAAATCTTACTTGCAAAGTGAACTCACTCAACCCTGACTACCATAAAAGACTTAAACTAGCATCAAATCTATATATCCACAATCTCATTTAAATATTATCCTAATAAAATATGGGTGAAACTTGAGGAATAAATCATCCTGAGGCAAAATTTCTTTCCAGCTAATAATGTGTAAAACCAGAAAAGTTATCTGCTTTTCAAATACAATGATGGAACAGACATCAGATAAACATTCCCATTCAAAAATGGAAAAATTAGATAGACCAAAGAGGTGAAGTGTCTCTCCATCTGTTGGCAACCCAGTTGAGCAAATTTTGTTGGATGTAAGCCTCCCGGACAATATTATTTATTTAGATGCTCTGTCTTCTTAACCTATTGAAGTAGCACAATTTTTTTAGCCCACAAGAATATTCTGACCTACTGGGTCTGGAAAGTAGCTGATCTTTCTATAAACAAGGAAGAGACAGCCTCCAAACCCAGACCTGTGACCTCTGTAACTACTTTCAGAGTTGCTTTTATGAAAGAATGATACATATTCTCAGGCAGATAGCTCTATCACCCTGCCCTATTGAATCTCATTTCTTCTTTCTTTCATTTGTTTCCACTTCTGTTGCCTCAGTCCAAACTCCAGTTGGGAAGGCAGACACAGGTTTACTTTATTCTGGGGCCCCTCTCTGTGGTTTGTAAATGGTCATCTTCTTTTGTGTATTCACAGGATCAATCTTCTGTGTGTATCTGTATCCTAATCTTTTCTTATGAGGACAGCAGACATTGGAATAGAGGCCAGTCAAATGACCCCATTTTACTTTAATTATCTTTCTAAGGCATTATCTCCAAATTCAGTCATATTCTGAGTTATTAGAACTAGGACTCAACATGAGAATTTTAGGGGACATAATTCCATCTATAATAGTAGCATACCCAAATAAATGGCTAGTTACCAAACTGTACAAATCTGTAGTTGACCTGTCAAAGAAGAGAAACTGACATTTAAATTAAAAAGATACAAACACACACATGGAAGCTTAATTCTAGGCACATTTTTTATAGGTAAAAATAACAAATATCCCTCAGGAAACTAAAACAAAATTGATAGTTGTGACAATATATATCCCAAAATACAGTTTTCAACAACAACAAAATATTTAACTAGAAAGTAACAGGAAAGTTTAAGCTACATTTAGTGAAAAAAAAAGAAAAAGAAAAAAAGCATGCCTTCGATAGAAACTGTATTTGCACCCAAAGTTTGGAATTCAAAAGACTTCAAAATAGCTATTACCAATATGTTAAAATTAAAAAAATACATTTATGCAATTAATTAAAGTATGCTGAAATGAGTCAATAAATAAGGATAAAACATTTTAAATGAAAATTCAGAAATTGAAAAGTGCCACAACAGCATCTACATACATGAAGAAAGAACCAGCAAACTTGAATAGATATTGATAGAACTTACTTGTTCTGAACCAACAAAGAAATTGAATGAAAACAAACAGAACCTCAGAGATCTTTGAGAAAATATCAAATGTTTCTACATGTATAAAATGAGAATTTTAAAAAGAGAGCAGAAATAAAAGTGAGTAACATAAATGATTGAAAATAAAAAGGATGAGCATATTCCAAATTTGGTGAGATATTTAAATGAAATTCTAAAGCAAAATCCTAATGTCAAAAATAAATCCACAGCATAAATGAACAATTTTGAAAATGTATGCGGGCACACATAAAATAACTGTATTTGCATATTTTTATATACACAGATACATATTGTGAAGCAAAATGTAGATTCTGTGTGGTTGGGTTTATGACATTTATACTGAAATATACATGGCAATGATAGCATGGTGGGGTATAAAACTGTTTTAAAGAAAAAAAGTAGATTGTGATAAAGATGAAACTATAGAGGAACTACTAAAAGTAATTTAAAATAGAGCTAAGATAGCAACACAGGTAGCAAAATGATTCCCTAAAATGTTTTTAAAAAAAGATAGTAAAAGTAAACCATAGCAACCAAAAAAATTTTAATGTATAGATAAAAAGAGCAAATGAAAAACTTTAAACTTATCAATAGTTATATTGAATTAAATACTTATAAATAGTTACATCAATAGTTATATTAAAACTGTACAAAACTGTTTTAAAGAAAAAAAGTAGATTGTGATAAAGATGAAACTATAGAGGAACTACTAAAAGGAACTTAAAATAGAGCTAAGATAGCAACACAGGTAGCAAAATGATTCCCTAAAATGTTTTTAAAAGAAGATAGTAAAAGTAAACCACAGCAACCAAAAAAATTTTAATGTATAAATAAAAAGAGAAAATGAAAAACTTTAAACTTATCAATAGCTATATTAAATGGATGGACTAAATTTTCATCCAAGGCAGAGATGGTTAGACTGTATTAATAAGAAAAATCCATTACCATGTTTACTGCAAGAGACAGACCTTAGATAAAAATAAACAAATACATTGAAAGTAAAATAAGTAGAATATATATATATATATATCATACAAACAATAAGAGAGACGGAGTAGCTATATTAAAATTTACTGATAAGGAGAATGATGACTCAGTTATGTTATACACACAAGAAGCAATTATGTGCAAAAGAAAAAAAAAGAATGCTCATTCTTCACATAAGAGCAATTTTGAGTGAAAAGAGCAAATTTCAGTGAAATACATGGTGAGTGATCCTATCTGTGTGATATTAAAAAGTATGACTAACATTCACCCCATATTTCAGGGAGACCAGTATAGTAGCAAAATTATGTACATACAAAAGGATTATTAAATATGAAAATCAGATAAATAGATTGATTTTATGTAAAATATTTTATATTTTTAATAATCGCAAGTAAATAGTTCTGGTATGATTACTATGCAATTCTGAATGCTGCATTTGCAGAAAAATTGATGCTCTTTTGGCCTCTTAAAACTTTTAATGATTTATTTTTCCTCAGAGACCAGGCTTTCCATCATAGAGCATTCATATGTGTCACATTATAATTTTTGGTTTTTTCCTTTAGTTAAGTATGAGTACTTTTAATATGAAGGTAAATATTTTCTCGATTGAGAAAATTTTCTCATAGTATTTGTTAAGTTTTTATCTTCCACTAATCCTTCCTGTTCTCTTTTGTGATCCAATATTGGACTTTCTCAAGCTTTTCTTCCCATCTTGAAATTTTCTTGATTTTTTTTCAGTCTTTTATTAACTTGGTTTTCTGGATTTTTAAAAACACATTAATTTCATATGTATCCATTTTTTGTTTTGTTTATTTGTGTTATTAATTTTTGCTTTCTTTTAGAAATTGTGTTTCCATTTTCCAGGACTTTATTATTTTCTGGTTTGCATCTTTAAACTTCACAGTCAGCTATTTTATATATTCAATGCCTACTGAGAGCTCTTGAAATATTTTGAAATTGTCTTCTGTTTCCTACTTTAGTTAGATTTCTTCTGGTTTCAGTTGTTCCATCTGTATATGTTGGTTTGTCCACTTTATGCTCTCAGGTTGCCTCAAGTACTGGAAAAACATTTCTCTTTTTCTTTTTCTTTCTTCTCTCCTCTTCTCTTCTCTTCTATTCTCTTCTCTTCTCTTCTCTTCTCTCTCTCTCTCTCTCTCTCTCTCTCTCTTTTACATAAAGGAGTAGTTCAACTAGTAGAATAAATTTTTGTACAAT
Source organism: Xerus rutilus (assembly GCA_028644305.1). Lineage (NCBI taxonomy): Eukaryota > Metazoa > Chordata > Mammalia > Rodentia > Sciuridae > Xerus > Xerus rutilus. Next base: position 94,315,878 of record CM053407.1, read on the forward strand.
AATTAGGTCAAATACACAAACATCCCCTACTGGGACCCGTGTCATTGGGTTGTGCTTATCACCAATTTTGCTGGCAATCATTTAGTTAATTTTTTGAGATCATATGACAACCAATTTAAAATTTAAACCTCTTTATGGAATATTTTATAAATAAAATAATGTAAGTAAACCTATATATGGGAAAAGACAGTGTTGTGTATAAGAACACTAACTCCAAACCTAAGTCAGACTTGCTGAGTTTTTATCTGTATCCCAGCCCTATCAATGTCCTCAAATTCTTTGTTTAAAGAATATGAGTCTCTAACTCACAGTACTTTATGACTGATTACATCAGTTAATAGCTCAAAAACAATTAGAAGAGTGAATGGCACATAGTGAATATTTAAAAACAAAAGACAATAAGAACAACAATAAAATTTTAGATCTTATTGATAAAAGTTTCATGGTTATTTTTGAATAGAAAATTATTGAATGACATATGCATCATATTTTATTTGGGAAATAGAAGAAATGAATGGAAATTTATACCTTACAACAGTTTTTTATTCTTTGTATTTATTGTGTCTCCAGGAAATAATATTAGAAGGGGAAAATAATCCATTTTATGTTCAGAACCAAATTAAGTCTCAGTTGTTTGTCTACGTAAACTGAGCTAATTACCTAACATCTCTGGGTCTGTTTCATTTTCACTAAACCGAATAAAATATAACCATGTCATGGATTCACAGGATTATATAACAGAAGGTCAATAAAAACCCTGTGTCATCATATATTGAATAAAGTTCCCTCTGCTTCCTTCTAAGAATAAAATAGTGTACTCTTCCTTGGTTCCCTTGGTTCGTCTACACTGTTGAGCACACAATTGCTCCTTTCAGCAGGTACCAGGTAACTATTTACCAGTGTGAAAACCAATGAAATCTAACTGAAGACTAATGTTAGAAAGATATTTTATACCAAAATTTGGAGTGGTTAAATAGAAAAAGAAATGATTATATCTCCAAATATCAACTAACATGTTTGGCATTGGGATAGTTGAACTTACACTGTTTTACTGAGAAAATGTAATTTAGGATTCTCTATTTGAAAAAAATGTGAAATAATTGATTTGCTCACATTGTGCCACACTAAACACCTGAATTTGAAGACCACCTTCATGGATTTGATGTCACTAAAGTAAACATCACTGAACAAAAGAAAGGATTTCTGGTGCATAGCATGAGAGCCCTCTAGTCTTAAGACTGAATGAGATATTTGCTTCGATAGCTAAAGATCAAAGGATGAAAGATTTACGTTATAGTTTAAATAGGATAAACTTGTAAAAATTCAGCAACATCTGTACTTATAAATTATGAAAACAAATTTTTGCATAAACTGAATTTATCCTTTAATAATGAGATGGTGTCACCCACTGCATTAATATAATTAATAGTTGATTTACTATTTTGTCAGGAGAATTCATTTTAACCATATTATATTTATGAGCAAGACTTCACTTTATTCTCATACCAAATACCAGTTAATAAAATCTTTTACATTTACTAGCAGAATTTATACAACTCTCTGTAACAGTTTTGATTACAGATGGAAGTCATGGAGTACTAGAGGTGTCTTATTTCATAACTTAAATCTGATGGAATACAGAGCCAAACATATACACAATGACAGTATTGGGGAAAACTGACATTTGTGTTACTCATTTCTTTATATCAGAATGTTCTCATTTACTTAAAACAGACTTACAGTTACCTTTAAATAGCAATAATGTGACTTGTATAGAAACAAGCTATTTTCTGTGATTCAGGATCTTTATGTACAAGGGGATGTGGCTTGGTAGGATCATTCTTAGTTAAATCAAACATTATATAACCTATACTAACAGGTATTTTGTTATGGTTCTAAGCAGTGAATCTTAATCATATTTTTTAATATGTGTTATGCCTCAATCAGTAATTTTTAATAATCTATTTGCCTTTTAATATGCTATTTTACAAATATTTTACGATAACTCAATATACTACATTAAATAGTAATAGAGCATAATTTTATCACACTGAAAAATTATAAATTGTTTTACACTTCCTTCCCCACCATGATAACTGCCTTACCACAGGCCCAGACAAAAAGGGCCATGGATAGAAAAAGTCAACCATGCATAGAGACCTCATAGGCCAAAATGATTCTTGTCTCCTCTAAGTTGATTTTCTTGAGTATTTTTTTCAGTAATGAAAGGACAACTAACACATTTGGTATATTCACCAAGGTATACAAACATTACCACAGTATATTTTATAAAATTTTCTTTATCCCATGAAAGAAACCATGCATTCACCACTTCTCATTAACTTCTTATCCAATAACTTATTTTCTGTCTGTATCAATTTGCATGCTGGATATTTAATTTAAGTGAACTAATAAAATACGTGGCCTTTTGTGTTTGGCTTAGTTCATGTAACCTGATATTTTCAAAATTTATCTGTGTTCTGGTATGTACTTCACATTTCTTATGAGAAAATATTATTCCATTGTATGGATCTACCACATTTGTCTGTTTGTTCATCACTTGATGGACTTTTTGTTTCCATTTTTGGCCATTATAAATAATGCAGCTTTGAACATTAACTTTAAAGGGTTTTCTCTTTGAGCATTATGTCTTCAAAGTTCTTGGGTATATACCTATAAGAATAAAATTATAGGGTCATATGGTAAGTCATTTTCTTATCCTACAGATCACATGTTTTATTTTCAATTTTCTCATTATATTAATTTTAATTTACATAGACTACTTGTACTTTTTATAAAATCAAGTATTACAATATGATAAGTGTATATATAATAATGAAATCAGAGAAACTGGAATTTTCCTTTTTCTCAAATGTTATCATTTCAATGAACTGGGAAACTTCAACTCTTCTCCTTTAGTTGTTTTTGAATGTGCAAATAATTGTTTTAGACTGTATTTACCATTCTGTCCTATATAACTTTAGATATACTTTCTTCTTATTAACTGTATTTTGGCATTCATTATCCACCCTTTCTCTGTCCCTGCTCTCCTTTCCTTCTTATTCCCTAATTGACCTCTATTCTATTCTTACTTCTATGTGATCAAATATTTTGTCTTCTACAAGTGAACAAGAATAAGTAGTGTTTGCCCTTCTGTTCCTGACTCATTTTACTTAACATAAAGTCCCTCAGTTGTAAACTTGTTGTTGCTAATAGCAGAATTTCATCTTTTTATATCCATTTTGTACATATGCTACATGTTCTGATCCATTCATCCATCAACGGACATCTTAGTTGATTCCATACCTTGGATATTGTGAATGGTGCTACAATAAATGATTATATTTTCAGTGGTTTATATATACCCAGTAAATGGATTTCCAAATGATATGGTAGATCTATTTTCAGTTATTTTTTGAGGAACTTCCACAATATTTTCTGTAATGATTGTACTCATTTACATTTCCACCAACAGTGTATGACAACATCTATAGTGATACATATAATACATGTATTGCTATACATGTGCAACAAATATAATAATCATTTTAATTGGAGTAAGCTTATATTTTATTATGGTTTTGGTTTGAATTTCCCTGATGATTACTGATTCTGGGCATTTTTTCACATACTCATTGGTCATTTGCAAATCTTCACTTGAGACATGTCTATTGTGACCATTTCACCATTTTTTACCCAGATTATTTTTATTGTTGTTGAGAAACTTGTATATTCTGGACATTAACTCTTTGTTCAGTGAATAACTTACCAACATTTTCTTCCATTTTGTAGGTTGTTTCTTTACTCCATTGATTGTTTCCTTTGCTTAACAGAAGCTTCCTACTATGATATAATCCAACTTTCTTAGTCTAGCTTTTCTTGTCTGAACTTTATAGTTCTTATCCAAAATAAATATTCTTTGCTGATACCAAAGTCTTTATGTATTTCTTTACATTTCCTTCTAGTCATTTTGTATTTTTAGGTCGTATTTTTAGATCCTTAATTCATTGTGATTTTATTTTTTATTTTGTGAGAGGTAGGGTTCTAGTTTCATTCTTCTGCATGTGTATATCCAGATTTCTTAGCACCATTTGTTAAAGAAACTGTCCCTTTTCCAATGTGTGTTCTTGGTGACTTTGTCAAAAAGCAGCTGGTTATAAATATGTGGATTAATTACTTTTTAAAAAAATTTTGTTCTACAGTTCTGTGTCTATCTTTGTAATCTTTCAATTACAATATATTTGTAGTATGTTTTGAAGTCAGTATTTTGATGCCTCTAATTTTGTTCTGTTGCTCAGGGTTGACTTGGGAATTCTGAATATTTTGTAGTTCCAATTGAATTTTGTGATTATTTCTTATAGTTCTGTGAAGAACATAATTGACATTGTTTTAGAGATCACGTTGAATATGTAGATTGATTTGGGCAGTGCAGATTTTTTGCAGTATAGACTTTTTTACAGTATAGACATTTTCAGACAGCATGAACATTTTTAAATGTTTTTATTAATGCATTATAATATAGACATCTTAACAATATGCTTATGATCAATGAGCATGGGACATCTTTCTATTTGTGTGTGTGTGAGTGTGTGTGTGTGTGTGTGTATTTGTGTCCCCTATGATTCCTTTTATCAGTATTTTAAATTTTTCATTGTGGAGATCATGTACTTTCTTGGTTAAATTTATTCCTGGATCTTTTTTAGGAACTGTCTATGGTATTACTTTTTAATTCCTTTTTCAGATGATTCATTATTGGAATATAAAAATGTACTGTTTTTGTATGTTGGTTATGGATCCTAAATTTTACTAAATCTGTTTATCAGTTCCAGCAGTTTTGTGGTGGGGTTTTTAGGGTATATATATATATCTATGACATGACTATATATGTGTGTGTGTATATATATATATATATATATATATATATATATATATATATATATATACTGAGTAGGAGTGGTGGATATGTATATCCTTATTTTGTCCCAGATCTCATAGAAACTAATTTTAATTTTTCTCCATTTAGTATGGTATCAGCTGTGTGTCTGCCATTTAGATAGCCTTTTTAAAAACAGATATATTTCTAATACCAAATTTGCTGAGTTTGTATGATGAATCCATGTTGAATGTTATTGAAGATTTTTTTCTGTATCTATTTGGATATTCATATAAGTTTTTTCCTCCCCAATCTGTTAATGTTTTGCATTATATTTATTGATTTGTGTACATTTAACCATCATTGCTAGCCCAATATATAATCTCCTGTTTGATCATGCTATATAATCTTTTTGATCTACTGATGGTTTCAGTTTGTGAGTTAACTTATTATATTAAAATCTAACTCTTAATCTCTAATAATCATTGCCTATGCAATTGAATAAAATAATTGTACCCAGTGTTGGGTGCATATATGCTTATAGGTATTGCATCTTTTTAATTGATCCCTTTAATCTTTGTCTGGTGGTCTTCTTTATATATTTTTTACATTGTTCTAATTAAGTATCCTTTATATAAGTATAGTTATTTCTGCATACTTTTGGTTTCCATTGGGGTGAAATATTCTTTTCCAGTCCTTCACTTTTAGTGTATATGTGTCTTCACTGGTTAAGTTTCTTGTAGGCAGCATTTATATCTATTCAGCTGGTCTGCATCTTTTAATTAGGGAATTTAGTACATTTATAGTCAAGGTTATTATTAATATGCAAGGATTTACTCTTGTTATTTTGTTAAATTTCTCCTGTTTCTTTTGAATATTTTTCATCCTGTTCTTTCTTTCTTGTTCATCTTTGTTGTTTAATAGTTTATTATGTTGATAGGTTTTGATCTTTTTCATTTTTATTTTGTATGCCTATTTTTCCATATTTTCATGTGTCTTTATGATGGTAGTTATTTCTTTTGCTTCTGGATATATGACTGCCTTAAATATGTTTTATGTGGCTGGTCTGATGATGCTAGATTTCTTCAGTTTTCTATTTTTCTTTTTCTTTTGGTACCAGGGATTGAACTCAGGGGCACTCGACCACTAATAAAATACTTTTTATTTTATTTAGAAACAGGATCTCACAGAGTTGCTTAGCATCTTGCATTTGCTGAGGCTGACTTTGAACTCACAATCCTCCTGCCTCAGCCTGAACTGCTGGGATTACAGGGGTACACCACTGTGTCCAGCTTTAGTTTTTATTTCTCTTTAAAAGTTTTTGTTTCTGAAAGATAGCTTTGCTGGATACAGTATTCCTAGTTAACAGTTATTTTCTTTCAGAACTTATAAAATATCATTACTATCCTCCTTGTTGCTGAGTTTCTGTTATAAAATCCCTGTTAGTCTAATGAGGGTCACTTAAATGCGACTGGAATTTTTCATGTGCAGTTTTTAGAGTTCTCTCTTTGTGTTTTGGCAGTTTGTTTATAATACGTTGGGAAGATCTTTTCTGGTCATACCTATTGGACCTTCTATCCCTGGATATCCAAACCTTTTCCCAGATTCAGAAATTTTTCAGATATTATTTCACTTAATAGAGTACCTTTCCCTTTGATGATTGTGTACTCTCCCTGTAGCTAGGTATGCCAGTGTCACTAAAGGCTGGAGACAGTGGTGCTTTTCTGTTGGCCCACTCCCCTACAACAGGATTTACTCCAATCAAGGGTCATGGTTGCAGTGTATCTTGTTCCTCTATGTGGCCATCCTAGGTCTCTGTGTTTCATGGGGTCCTTCATATCTTCCTTGTTGAGCGCCATAAATCCAGAAATATTAGAAGACACCCCAAGGCCACAGTAATGGAGTAAAAATTAAAAACCACATTGTTATTTGTGTGCAGTCGAAAACCCCAGGAACACAGGGAAAAATACAAATCTTAGTCAGGAAGTTGAGTCCTCAAAGGACTTTCCCATAAGTGAAAAGGGAACTAGTGTATTCCTACAAATCAGGGAAGGTGGCTGTAGAGAATCTCTCTGCTTAAAATTATGAACAGGAAAAAAAAAAGTCACATAAGAAATTAAAATTTTAAAATTATCTTAGGCACATAGAAGTAGTCTAAACTTACACTATTCACTAGGTGCCATAATGACCTGGGAAAAGTGAAATTACATGGGGATATAGATTAGTGTGAAAGAGATGAAAACAAATCTCCCTGAGAAGAACCATCCACAATCAGGCCGAGGCATCTCACAGGCACATTAAAAAAAAAAAAAGCTCTGGAATGACAGTCCACAAAAAGCAACAACAAACACAGTCGTAAAGAAGAAATGTCAAAGAAAAAATTCATTGTGAACAAAACTCAGCAGAAAAAAACTAACAGGAATTACATCCTCCAAAGATTACCAGGTCGGAGGTTATCTAAAAAGAGACTTCTTTGTAAAAGATATCACAAAATAAAATTGCCCTACATATGTAGTTGCATATATAGATTGAGGAAACTCTCCTTTGATTATTCAACTAATATAATACATACAACGCACACACACACATTTAGTTTATATTAATTTATTTATATTTATGTAAAGTTTAAAGATAGATATAAGAGAGGATGAGAATGTCTAAAATATACCCAATTAAGTTTTTGGAAGGAAAATATTAAAGTAAACTGAGTAAAAATTATATTCAAAAGAGATAGCCTGAGAATTTTACATAAATGATTAGAGTTCCCTTAGATTTAAGAATTTAAGTGAAACTGCATAACATTAATGACAGAGAGAAATCTTGAAAGTATCCTGTTTACATAAAAGGAAGAGTATTAAAACAAAAGGAATAAAGACAAAGACAAGAAGAAAGCAATATTTTTAAGTATTGGAAAACTATAATTGCAAAAAACTCATAGAAATTTATATATGAAAAAATCAAAATATACTAATATAATTCATCATATTCATGGTGTATTAAATACTATTTCTATATACATTAATGTTAACAGAAATTAATATCAAATGGAGAATAAATGTATTCATTTAACCTGAGAAAGGATTGATGTAGAATAATCTATAGTAAATGTAAGATTCAGTAACCAAAGATAAAGTATACACTTCAATATATTTTCCCTTGTTTATATTCAACAGTATTCTTTAAATCTTAGTATTATAGGAATGTAAGTAATGTAAGTAATGTAAGTAATGTTTAAAATGAAAGTAATGTAAGTAATGTAAGTAATGTTTAAAATGAAAGAGATAGACCAACACTTCATTATTTTCAAAAGAAAAAAAAAAGGAAAATTTTAAGGGTTTTATGGATAATCTATAAAATCTAATCAGGAACGTCAGAAAGTTTTTTGGTAATAAATGTCATCTACCCCAAATCAACAATTATATAAAAATAGAACATCATGGACTGCTGATTTGCCCTCCTTTTTTAGATAATCAAAAGACACAAAATTATTTTATTATTCTCAGTAACCAGTGTAGGACAGTGCTCTTAGGCAGGAGATAAACAAAGTGAGATCCACCATCTCCCGAGTCACTGCCTGAAGAGTGGATGTCAGGCTGCAGTGCAGGGCAAGGGAAACAAGGTGCAGCTCAGAGGTCTCCTTGAATGAACAGGTAGAGTTGGAAATCCAGTGAGGCTAAGACTGCTATAGTTTACAGATAGATTATAACATGAGAGCTTTGGAGATTGAGGAAACTCTCCTTTGATTATTCAACTAATATAATCAATCATTAGCATATGCATTGGCAAACACTATCAGACACCAGGGAGAGAAATAAAGAAAAACATATTGATATCACACAGAACCAGAAATAATATGTGCTCCAATCAGCCCATAATCACTATAATTCAAGGAACACTGGGTATTCAGTAAGGTCCTGTTTTAAAAGTGGATCAAAACTAACTCTAGACTAAAAGCTGTTCAGATTTTCCTTAAGCTAAGAAAATGTTTATTTATAGACAAGGTGAAGGAAAATAAGTTTAAGTTTATCCTCTTGCATAAAAAGTATGAACTGATAAAACCAAAAACATTTACAAGAACATCCATAGCAGAATTACTCACAAGAGTCTAAAACAGGTAACAAGCATATTCATCTTATGATGCAACTCATATGTGTCAATAATAGATGTATATATAATTTTTAATATAGTCATAAAATGAATCAATTATATATCAACAAGTTAAAAAAAAGGAGATATCTTCAAATATTATCCAGTAAGTGAAAGCTAGGTGAAAAAGACTAAATATTATCTATTGAATTTATATAATCTTCAAAATAGGCCAAAGTTATCCATGGTTGCTGAATATTAGGATACTACTATAAAATCTTTGCAAATGAAAAATATATTAGAGATGGGGCATGGTTTCATGCAGTTATTCTTTTTTTGGACTGAGTAGAATTTCATTAAACTTAGACAGGATAAACATTTATCCGTATATCTGTCGTATTTCAATAGATAGTGTTTGTGAACTATGGGAGGAAAAGCAAGAGTATGAAAAGAGGATCAAGCAGAAGCACAAGGTAAAATGGCAGAAATCTGAAAATATCAGGCCTGGGGTTCTAAGGAGTGGAGGAGCACATGCTTAGCATGTGAAAGGCCCTGGGTTTTTTCCCTAGTATTGCCCAGACACCAAGTACAAAACCAAAAAAGGAATAAAAGAAGTTTAAAAATGTTTAATTAGCTTTGTAGAATCTTTCAAACTGTTAATTCTTTGTGACAATCTCTCCTTCATCCCCCACCTATGAAAAAAAAAAAAAGACCAAAATGTACACTTGACAAAGGACATAGGCCAAGAGAGTCTGTGACAAGCTTATACTCTGAATTAACAGGAAGACTCCATAATGGTTAACCTTCTACAATATAAATATCAGGATAGATGATTTTGAAAATGAATTATGTATATAAAATAAATGTATTTATTTCCAACATATATGTATATCTATATAATGTTGTATATACATATATATATTGAGATGATATGCATATAAATATAATTTCAAAAGGGTAAACATGAACTTAACATGATATCTTACTTCCATGTGAGCCTTACATTCCAGATTTTGTCTGCTCTCTGGAGCTCTGACACTTCTAAGCTCTTTGATCCAGAAACAGTTAACAACCTCATTCATCCATAATCACATCTCTGATTAAAATGTTACAGCCATTTTGAATATTAAGTTAATTAATATATGGGCAATTCTTAGAATAGTAGCTGGCACATCAGTGCTTGGAGTGTCCCTGATGTCTCCCACAATTGCCCTTTGCTTTTGCAATTCTGGTGAATTTATAAGCATCCTCTCCCTTTTAGAGTATTTTCTATTTCCATTATTCAAGGAAAAGAGCTTCTTTGGATACTCCAAAAAAGACTTATTCCACTATTGTCCTCTCAAGTGAAATATTCACAAAATACGGAAAAATAGAATAGACAATCATGAGCCTGCTCTTTATGTATGTAGGTGGTGAAATTTAAAACACTACATTTAGCTTTCCTTTTCATAAAATTTTTCTCTACATCTCCTCCCACCAAAAGATAACTTTCTGAAATTTCTCATTCTCATGAAATTTAAAAAATTTTGCTACATACACATATGTACTAAAAACAAATATTATTTACATGTATTCTAATTTCATATAAATTATGTACATACCTATCACTTAGTGTTCATCAATTCCAATCTGCTAGCATTTAACATACTATGAAGATATGTGTAATTCCATCAAATATAAAAATGTACAATGTCTGTGTATATTTCACACTAATAAGAGTTTACCTTGACCTGGAGCAAGATAGTGAAGGGGAAATATTCTCCTTGCCATTAAAGTTTGAACTGCTGTTGATTTTCTCTACTGATTGGTATCAAGGAGAAAATATTTGTAAAATAAAATTTTTTAAAAATCTATACTATGTGAAGAACTTTGTGCTAACATCACAATATATACACTTATGCTACACCTGATTAAATTTATAGTATTCCGCTCTTATCTGGCTTTTGCAGAAGCCAACTAGATAAATGAGGATATGGGGAAGTCCTCCATCATGCAGCTTTCAAAAGTTCCATGGTGGTACAAAACTTTGTAATTTCTCCAGCTGTGCAAGATTGCTTTTATTTACTGTCTTGATGGTACCTAGGTACACATAATTCTACTTTCTGTTCTTATGCACAGTAGTTCCTACTCTATAGACCATGGGTTAGAGCAAATCTGCTGCAAAGAATATCTGTCCCAATTACACATTTGAGCACTAGAGACAACCATAAGGTTAATTAAGAGATCTAATGGATTCACTGTGAGACAGATTCAGGACAAACTTAGAAAAATCACTAATCAACTGGCCTCTATTAGTTCCCAATTTAGCAAGAGAATGATAATGGAGTTTTATATCATCTGATATAAAATTTAACTCCAACATCATAAATAATACTCTTTGGATAATCAGAAGTATTTCTCTGTATTCAATACTTAGTTGACAAATGGTCAAAAGTCCCTTTAGAGAAAGACTAGAGGAATAGGCACTGCAAAAATTTGTGATGGTGTTGCTAGATTCTTACTAAAGAGGACCAAGACTCCCCTTTAATCAATGAACAGCATCTTTCATTAATGCAGCAGCCTGATTTATATCTGGAAATTACACAAGGAACCGACACTTTGTGGCAGCTGAGCTCTTTATGTTTTATATGATCTCTCTTAAATTCTTATTAGTGTACAAATTTGCAAGACCCAGTCAGTTGACTACATACCTTGCAACTGGAAATACACACACACACACACACACACACACACACACACACACACACACATTGTGTGAAATTGTAACATGGTCACCTACCATCTACTTTATCTTTTTACTTCTCTTTGCAGTAGTATGTAAAGCGAAAATTTTGGCTTCATGATTTGGATTACAACAGTCCATTTTGTGGCCACATCTTAAAGGACCCATCCCAGCAAATGATCTGAATTAGTTCCAAGTGTTTTTGCTGAAGCATCAAATGACAGCAATGGTATAAATACTCAATGTCAATGTGTTTGGCTTCATTTTTTACCTTAAATAATATTTTTCCACTTTCCTAATCTAATACCCCCCTACTCAATTTCCTAGTGCAATGCCCCATACTTGGCTGTACATATTCAACAAGTCCTAAAATTCTTTCCATGTAGGCTTTTAGGGGGAAATTGACTTCCATATTGAAGTCTACTGAGTCTTGACTGCTAATTGCCTAACATGCAACAATAGAGAACAAAATGTCTTACAAGATACCCATTTTAGGTCAGGTCATTCTCCAAGTAAGGGGAAGTCATTCTTTCCCAACAAAGTTAAAGTGATAGTTTCTGATGGCCAAGAAAGTACATGAAAATATAAAGGTTGCAGATGTTCAGTGTCATCTATTCAAATATCGACATACCACTTATTTTTAACCACAGCTCAAATTTCAACACAGAAGACCATTTACCTTTTTTGTAGTCAGACCACATTTAAAAGTTCACTCTGATTTCAACACAGAAATAATGAGTTTCTTTATAGCTGCCCTAGATGCTTTTGAGCTTTTTGAACATACCTTGGGTTATTAATTCATTTAGATCTCTAAAATTGTAATGCTGTAAGGAGTGTCATCTATTCATAATGTGTGTGATTCTCTTAAACAGGGGTGGACACACGATCTTCAGGGCTCAGTGCAAAATAAAATTATGAGGAACTCTGTTTTAAAAAGTGCTTTTGACAATGGTAAAATATAAAGATTTTTCTTTCCTTCCACAGGAAAGGAAACTGTTGCAGAAGCCAAATAGATAAATGAGGATATTTCTTTCTTTCTTTCACTTGTCATAACTGTTTTCTTTTGATTTGTTTCGTTAGTTGATGTTATAAATAAATGGGAAATTTTTAAATTAGTAGCAGATATTTTGACATTCATCTTTATACTTTTGAATGAAAATATATCACATGCCTATGTATATGGTATGCAGAAAAAAATCACCCAAGTGTCACAATCTTTATTTCATAACTTGTGCATACATATATATTCCTTTCTTATCAGAATGGTGAAATAATGCATAAAAGTAGCTCAACTGTTTTGTTTTGTTTAATTTTACTTCTTTTTAAAAATTTTTTTATTTTTTTGATACTGAGGATTGAACTCAGCGGTACTCACTGAGCCACATCCTCAGCCCTATTTTGTATTTTATTTAGAAACAGGATCTCATTGAGTTGCTTAGCACCTTGCTGTTGCTGAGGCTGGCTTTGAACTGGTGATTCTCCTGCCTCAGCCTCCCAAAGTGCTGGGATTACAGCTGTGCGCCACCTCGACTTAATTTCACTTCTTGACACAAGGCTTATCCTGTTGATATATTTTATTTTTGGCTTGTTGATAAATATCAAATACCAAAGGAAAAAGATTTTTGTGTCTTTTTTTAATTTATGTTTTTTGTGCATATCAATAGTTAAATCCTATTGAACTTCTCATTAATATTCTGAATGAATTTACTCTAATGCTTTTATCCATTCAATTATTTTGGAAATTGAAATTATTTCCGATTTTTGGCTATTAGGAGTAAGCGGCTCTGAAGATCCATGTACAACTCTTTTTTTTTTGAAATATAAAAAATATTCATTTCATGGCATGCCCTTTCTTTGGAGTAACTACCAGGAGTGGAATTATTTGTTCATATGATAAGGATAGGCTTAGCTTAAGAAACTTCCAAATCATTCATCAAAATGAATTATTTTATATTACCAAGAGTAATATATTAGAGTTGGATTTGCCCTACATCTTCATCAAAATTGACAGTCAGCCTTTTAAACTTCACCTCTTCTAGTGAATATGTACTGGTAGATCAATACTAATTAATTTAATCTGACAGTCAATGGCTGTGAGCATTTTTCCATGTACATATTGGTCATTTTTATATCTTATTTTCTGAAGCATCCTAGCAAAATTTTGCCTATTTTTTTTACTACATGATAGGTCTTATTATTATTTAATTTGCAAGTTTATTTATTCTGGATGTACATTCTTGGTCAGATGTCATGTATTGCAAATACTTTCTTCCAGTGTGCATCTGGGTTTCTCATTTTCTTAATGGTGCCTGGGAAAGAGCAGATATTTTTTATTTTGATGAAGTCCAATTTACTCCTTTCTTTCTTTACAGTTAGGATATTTTTTTGTAATTTCTAAAAAAAAAAAAACTTTGCCAACCCCAAGCTTTTCATTGCTTTTAAATCTCCCATCCAGATCAAACGAGGAAGCATGACTAAAATTCACAGTGATCTCAATTCCACACTGGCACTGAGGGTGCTGCCACTTGGGATGTGCAGCACCTTATCTCATAGGCAGTAGTGCCTCAGCATCTAGGACAAAGGGAAAAACTTCAGCTTTTACTGACATATTAATAAATATTACAATTGGTAAAAATAAAAGGAAGTATTTTAAGTTTGGATAATTACTACTTTCAGTAAAAGTAAAATTAAATGGATAATTTGATTCTATTCTAACCTAACTCATATTGTTTCTGCTAGAAATTTCACTTTATGCTTTCAATCTTGCAATTTTTTCTCCTCTTTGACTTGTGTTTATGTAGAGTCTCCATAATGTAGAGACTGAGTTCACTTGCACTGGAGCTGGAACTTCTCAGCTTCTGAACAAATACCTACTGTTTCAGGTGCTATTGTATGCTAGCATAATCATTTCTCACTTTCTCACGGAGATTGCAAGACTGTCTGTGACAGGACAATATGTCATGGTATTTTTCTTTAAAATTCCATTATCTATTTCAGTTTATATTCTATGATAAGAGCTACCTTATGGTTTTGATGGCTTTTGTAACACATGTACCTATTTATGAAAGTGTGATGTGATGCTTTTCAATGTCTTCAAATAATAGAAATTTAGAAGAATATAAAACGATTTTTTCTGTTCTCTCTGCCTCCCATTCCTTCCTACAAAAGCGTTTACTTCTCCTCACACATAAGCACACGTAAGTACACACATAGTGGGATGGGCATCACAAACAGAAATGGGCATCTAAACAGTGTTTAGACAGACACTGATTTGTAAATAAATTTGAATTTAAAACAATATTCAATAAGATGTTCTATTTATCCATTTAGTTTTCACCCAGAAAACAACTGTACTCAAGCTGAAAACTATTCTTTAGCCAAGTATCATAGAAGTTTCTCACTGTAATATCAAGCTGTTTATCAGACCTTTATTTCATTTTCACTGGTCACTAATTTTGAAATACAAGGTAATTGCCCCAAAAGAGCACTAAAACCTTTGGAAGTTACCAGAGTTGTACATCTGTCCTTGTCTCTCACTTTCCCTCTTTCCCCTTATATACAACAGGGATAATGAAACAACTACCTAAAACCCACATGAAAAAGGCACATTATTTGGCAATATGTTAATAATACCTAGCTGTGGCACAGTCAGTCCTAGCAGGAGTAATCTCTATAATTAGAACATGTACACAGTTAATGATACAAGAGACACAATCAATTGCACACTTTAGATTGTACATTTTCTAAATAATCCACCTACCCGGAATATCAGAGAGTTGAGCACTGGGATTAGGAGAATATTTATTATTCATCGAACATGATAAAATTCAGTGGCAATATTTATAATCTAAGACTAGGTTGTTCTCACCCATCACAATTTAGGTATTGATTCTTGAATTTAATCTTAAAATAGTTCCACAGAATGAATGTTATAAACGAGACATACTCTTATCGTCACTAACCTTCATGTTTGTATACCCATCTCATGTATTTCAAAGGACCCTAAACACATACACTAAGTTCATTATAGAGCAAACAAAACCCCAAAATAACTGAAAGGGCCATTATGCTGAAGACATGACATAATGGATAATACTGAGATAGATCTAGAACATAATTCTTACCTTCTGGAGGTTAGGTGCTTCCTGGTGGAGGCGTTTCTCCACTATCTTGAGCTTCTGTTAAATTTTCTTCACATTGAAAATAATACTTCAAGCTGAGATGGACAAGCTGAACAGTATGCATGGTCTTATCATCTTGCTTTAATTCTTTACCCACATGGATTTTTTCCTGCTATAAAATGGGAAGTTTAAATTTCACATTTGCTGAACCTTATTTATGGGTTGAACAGATGTTTTCTATGCCTCACAAACATACCTGACTTGTATAATTTGAATATAGTTGATACAAGATAAGATACTTTTCATGATTGAACAGCACTCTTCCCATAATTGTTATAAAAGTATTATTTAATTGATTATGAGGTATTTTTGATATTTAATATATACAGCAATTGGTTTTATTCTGCAAGGACATATCATTTATAAATGTTGGTTATATGCAACATTCTTACTATATTTGATTTGTTCAATCCATGACCTAGTAACTTCTAAAGTACTTCATAGATAAATAATAGCATATTAAAATTTTTGAAAAATCAGTGGTTTAATTACATTTACAACATAGCATATGCATTTATGTTTTATCTTTAAAATGGGGGGATCTTCTTATCTATAAATTATCTAATAGAAATATTTTCTGATAATGTCACGTTTCTTATCTTTTTCTGTGAGTTTTATTTTCTACAATGAGAGAAGTGATCCCATGTTTCCAGAAAGCCTACTATAAATATGCTGGTTGGTATGCATGGGATTTCATTTAATCTATTAGGTAAACAATTTTATAAATTGATTTATAGACTGAGAAACTGATATAAAGAGATTTTAAGGAGTCTATTAAAAAATTTAGGGGCTGAGGTTGTGGCTCAGTGGCAGAGTGCTTGCCTCACATGTATGAGGCACTGGGTTCTATCCTCAGCACCACATAAAAATAAACAAAACAAAATAAAGACACTGTGTCCACGCATAACTAAAAAATATTTTTTAAAAAAACTATAGAGTTTATAATTAGTCTTTAAGACAAATTTATTTCACCTGATGCTTCCATTAGTAACTATGAACAAGTCATTGCTTTTATTTTCTGTACAGGTTCAGATAATGAAGGATTTATACAGCCAAAAACCTAAAAATAGCCCAAAGCCAAGTTATAAAGACAACTATTTAAATGATATATAGAACATAATTTTTAGATTTGGAATAATATATTTTCTATAATATAACAAAATAGGTTGTTGATTTTAAAATTTTCATATAATTTTATGTTTTAATTTCAAGATCAAGATATAAATCTATTAAAAATTCTTTCAATAGCCTTTGTTTCCTCTAGCACATTATTTTTGGCCTTTTAATTTGCTCATGGCACAATTCTTAATAGCCAATATAAATAACAAACTATATTCAGAAGATGATGGAATGGATCTAGGCAGCAACTCTGGACTCCCCCTCTGCACTCCTCTCCCCAAACAAAAAGCAGTAAAATAACAGCTGCCCAGAGACATGGATGACAAAGTAAATGCATTAAAACTCAATATTGGACAGCTTGAGACCTGGAGGGACTTGGAATTTGGTTAGCAGGGCAAAAAATAAGGAAAGAATTATTTGACCCCAACCCAGGACCAGAGTGGAATCAGGTGGGAGAAGAGTGATAGAAAAAGAGGGAGAAGAAAAGTCCCTAAGCTTACATCCTTGACTACATCTGAAAGAAAAGCAGGCCAAGTTAAAAGGACAGGAACACCATAGACAATGATGGGCAAGGTAGCCATTTTGTAGAATCCACAGCTAGCCAAGCTCCCTGGAATAAATTAAATCAATACAGCCTTTTCCCACTTACTCATATTAACAAATAAAACCAGAGGTAATGCTTCTGAAATGGGTTGTTTCAGTAATCCATCTATTAGGAAATTGTAGAGGGATCACTGGTAGCTGAATATTGTGGGAAGCCTTCCTCCTGGCATTGAACAAGAGGAGTAAGGTGGAGTCAACCTGAGAGCAAATCACTCCTGAGGAGTACTAACAGTTTCTGCAGGAGCTCAGATGAACAACACACTCCTGTGGGAGTGACAAGTAAAACCCCAGGAGGATGAAGCAGACAAGTTGGAGCCCTCTGTGATACAGACCACTCACTGATAGCCTGCATTCACAGGCCCCTGGGTTGTAGACAGTCACCATGTGCTTAAATACGTCCACTACAATAAGCCCCAAGAATGGGGAGCAGGCAGTGATTCACAACTGCCAGCTGTACTAGCTCAGAGGAAAGTGTGTACCCTCTGATATACCCAGGATCAACACCACATTTAGAGAAGATACTAAACTATAGTAACTGCAATCACTCCAGAGCAAAGCCATATACTGATGAACTTCAGGGTAAAAAAATGTTATTGAAAATGTTCTTCATAATTCCTCTAATCCAAGTATAAAATTTTAGTAATGTTCTTGAATAAACTGAAAAAGTAGTTATTAGAGTTAGTAAAATTACTATTACACTGTAGAGGGACTAAAAGGGGAAGAAAAGAAAAATGGCATAAAAAGAAAAGAAAGAAAAAATAATATAATCTAAAGTAAAAAGAAAAAAATATGGGCATGCACAAGATAAAAACTGCAGGTCACATCTAAAAGTAAGGCTATTAGACTTTCTCTCATTTGTTATCCCAGACTACAAGCCAGGAAGACTCAAATATTATATGAAAGTCCTGAATAACTGGTGCCAATCAAGATTACTATATCCAGAAAAACTATCCTTAAGAATTGAAGATGAAATAAAAGCTTTCTATGATAAGCAGAAACTAAAGAAATTTATAACCAATAAACCAGCACTATAAAACATATTCAATGAAATATTTCACATACAGAAAATAAAAAATAAATATTGGAGCCAATACATTAGATGAATCACACTAGAAGAATAATAAATTTAAGGAGAAGCAGGTTTGAGTTAAGCATTAGAAGTGAATTAAAATGGCAGGATATAAAACCATCTCTCTATGATCACATTGAATATACTTAATTAAACTTGCAGTAAAAACACACAGATTGGTAAAATGGACTAAAAACAAGACACAATCATATATTGTTTACAGGATACTCACAGGCAAAGACATCCGCAGGTTGAAGGTGAAATGATAGGAAAAAATCTATGCCATTTGTATGAAAGTGGTGGGGATAACTACTCTCATATCAGAAAAAGTAGACTTAAAGCCAAAATAAATCAGAAGAGAGGAAGAAGTCCACTTTAAATGGGTTAAAGAAATCATCCATAAACAAGATATAATGAATATAAGTATACATCAGTGTACCTACATACATAAAACAAACAATACTCATATGAAGAATCAAATAGACCACAGTATAATAATATTGGTTAGTTTTGACACACCTCTTTCACCAAGATAGGTCATCCAGACATAAACTAAGTAGGAACTCTTCAGAACTAAAAAAAACAAAATACTGTTGATCAAATATACCTAATAGACATCTGTAGAATATTTTGTTCATCAAAAGTGAATTCATTTTCTTCTCAGGGCATATGGAATCTTCTCTAAAATAGACTATATTTTAGGACACAAAAAACCCTTTTCAAATACAAAAAACACTTAACTATATTGTCATATTTGTGGCCATGATTTATTACAGCAAATGCATACAGAGCAAAACCAACAAAGGGAAACAGAGCATGAAGCAATGTCTGAAAAAAAAATACAAGCAAGCTTCAAAAAAATAAAATCCACTGTCTTACCACTCATAGTCAATACAGTTATGGAAATTCTAGCCAGATCAATCAGGCAAGATAGTGAAATTAAAAAGGATACAAATAGGAAATGCAGTCAAACTATCTCTGTTTGCTAGTGACATGATCCTTTGTAGAGAAGACCCAAAACACTCTACCAGAAGAATTCTAGAACTGATAAACAAATTTTTTAAAAAAGCAGGATACAGGATCAGCATACAAAAATCACATCTTTTCTACACTCTAACAGTGACTTTGCTGAAAAAGAAATTGAGAAAACTACACCATTCACAATAACCTTAAAATGAATCCCTTTGAATAAGTCTAACCAAGATGTAAGAGAATATCATAATAAAAACTATTCAACATTGAAAAAAGAATTTAAAGAAAACCTTAGAAAAGAGAAAAACCTCCCATGTTCTTGGGTAGACAGAATTAATGTTGCCAAAATGGCCATTTTCTCAAAAGTGTTATGCAGATTCAATGCAACCCCTATCAAAACTAATGGCATTCTTCACGGAACTAGGGGGGAAAAAAACAGTCCTGAAATTAATTTGGAAGGAAAAATCGACCCCAAATAGCCAAAGCCATACACAGCAAAATGAGCAAAGCTGGAGGCATCACAATATCAAAACCATGAATAAAGAATTTACAGAATGAGAGAAAATATTTACCAGCTACTCCTCCAACAGAGAGGATAGTATCCAGTATATAAAGAACTCAAAAAAAAAAAAAAAACACTAAAAAGGTCAAACAATTCAATCAATAAATAAGCAAAAGAACTGCAAAGATATTTCTCAAAAGGAGAAATACTAATGCCCAAAGATATATTGCAAAAATTTCTAGCAAAATGGAAAGTGAAAATTAAAACTACATTGAGATTTCATCTCACTTCAATTAGCATGGCAATCACCAAGAATACATATAATAACAAATGCGGGTGAAAATATGAGGAGAAAGGCATACTCGTACATTGTTGTTGGGACTGCAAATTAGTACAACCACTTTGGAAAGCAGTACAATATTCCACAAAAGATTAGGAATGGAGTCACCATGTGACCCCAGTGTCCCACTCCTTGGTATTTGTCCGAAAGAACTAATACCTGCATACTATCATGATTCAGGCACATTGATGTTTATAGCAGTGCAATTCACAATAGCCAAGTTATGGAACCAGCCAAAGAGCTTTTCAAAAGATAAAGATAATATACATATATATAAAATATATGAATGGATATATGGATATATGGATGAATGGATAAAGATAATATATAATATAATATAATTATATAATATATATACAATGGAATATTACTTGGTCATAAATAAAAATGAAATTATGACATTTGTTGGTAAATAGATGGAACTGGAATACATCATACTAAGTGAAACAAGCCAGACTCAAAGTTAAGAGTTGAATGTTTTCTCTCAAAGCTTTTCAAAAGATGAATAGATAAAGATAGTATGTGTGTATGTATAATGTATAATATATAATATAACATATTATATATTATATATGTAAATATATGTATAATATATGCACAATGCAATATTACTTAGTCATAAAGAAAAATGAAATGATGACATTTGTTGGTAAATAGATGGAACTGAAGTACATCATACTAAGTGAAACAAGCCAGACTCAGAAAGTTAAGAGTTGAATGTTTCTCTCATATGTAGAAGGCAGAATGAAATAAAGGGAAAAATGAGGAGAATGCCCATGAAAATAGAAAGGACAACAATGGAGGAGAAAAAAGAGATCGAGGAAAAGGGAGGAGGGATAGTTAAGGGAGGAGGGATGGGAAAAAGAAGAACTGAAGAATGAGATTATGTATATATAGGAATATGTCTCAGTTAATTCCACATTTATGTTTATCTATAAAGCACCAATTTAGAAAAAGGAAACAAATTGAAGGAAGACTGATAGTGTAGAGGAAAGAAAACAAGGGCAGGGAGAAAGGGAAGAAAAGAAGAAGTACTGGGAGCTGAAATGTGGCATATTAATTCTGTATGTGTGAAATATAGCTACAATAAATTAAATCAAACATTTAAAATGTAAAAAACATCAATTAGTCATAAATATAAAAAATAAGCAATAAAACAGAGGTCTTGAAAATAAGAGTACTAACGAAGGAGGAAGAGTCAACCTTTCAAACAAAATATTTCTCTATATTTATAAAAGACTCTTCCTATTCTGGGTGGTGTAAAGAAGAGCTGTTTTCATATTGCCACAGAACCAGTGATGGTGTGCATACATCAATTGTGGTTCTGATAAATCCCTTTAAAAATATTTTTGCTTTACAAGAAATGCCTGCATTGACAATACAGTTTACAATGCCATTTATCATGGCTGCAATATTATCCTGAGTGCTTTTCTTCAATTTATTCTTAAAATAGTTTTCTGGAATTATACACATAAAAAAAAATATAACTACTTCACTTTCAACTTGAAAACTTCATAGCTCTTTTCCTCAGAGAAGTATGGTGAGTTCTGTTCCTCAGAACTGTCAGTTGGAAACTGAATGAAGAAGAAAGCTGCCTGGGAAGTGAGTCCATAATTAACATAGTAACAGGGCAGGGTATTTTATTAGTTCTTCAAGGTGTTATTGTAAAATTAATCTCATTGACACTGTTCTTGAAAAGCACACATTTGTTACTGATATTTTGAGAAACAAAAGGAAAAGTATTGCTAATATTAATGTATTACAAGCTGAAATCAACAGTGTGTCAGATGAACCATTCTGTTAAAATCTAAGTATTCATCGATTTCCAAACAAGTTTGCTAATTAAAGTAAACAAGGGAAAATCAGACATACAATGATGACAAAATGTGATGTCTTTAAAGAAAAAGTTATAACAGTTAAATTTTACCATTTATTTAAGCAAGAAAAAGGTTCTAGAATTCTACAGCATTCCAGACTAAAGATAGTTTGAAATGCTTCACCCTGTCACATATACATGTTATATTAATAGCAGGAAAAAGGAAGTGACATACAGAAATAATCTGATTGGCGGGGTTGGCATTTGCTTTATGTTGTCATATTTTTGCAGCTTTCAGTCTATGATCCGCTGAAGTTTCAGTTGCTCTATTGCCTGAGACTCAATTACTTAGTTGCATTGGTGTATTCTTATGTTAGGTTACAATTTGTTTGCATATAAAGCTAAATTACAGTTCACTATGTACACTAGCTTCTTTAGGCCAAATCCAGTATTCAAGTATTCAAGCTGGTTTAGGCAAAAGAGATATGTTAGCACAAGGACCATAAAAAAGGAGATGCTCCAAAAATTTTGCTCTTAATTAATTTATAACACTACCATCATTTATTATCTTTCTAATAATCACAATGATAATTTAAGATAATATTACACAATAGAATTTAAGGCAATGAATAGTCTAGTGATAGAGTGTCCAGAAAGTCTACAAGAGATAATTAAATTATGCATGTAAATATCAAGGAAAAAGAGCTTGAACAAAGTTACTAATGTAATAAAATTTTGAGTGATATTTGGATCTACAAATACATTGTTCATAGTTTGGCAAATGCCTATGCCCTAGCTAAAAAGCTGAGACTAATATTTGATATCTAATATTTGGTACAGTACTTGATACATAGTAGGATTCATCTTTTATTTTAATGCAAATAATTGTTCAATGTTATTTTATTTGTATCCTAATGATAATTCTTCATGTTTGTCTCAAGAAATATTTTATTCCTTTTTTATTTACAAAATGTCTGATTCTAATTAGTTTTTTAATTAAAGTTTCTGATGTTTTTATGCTTTTACTTAAAATTAATGAATATAGTCCTGGTTTTCTGAAGACACTTTGATCTGCACATTTACGATAAAATGCCACTTTGTCAAGTATTGAAATGTACAAACATTATCTCCAAAAGCTCAAATTAAATAAACATATTTTCTAACAGAATACTAGATACAAAAGTGCCATATAATTATTTGTAACATTAATGGACAAGACATAGCCCTACATATTGTAGAGAAGAAGATAAAATATGTGCTTCAGTGCTAACATCAAATTAACATAACTGTTTAAAAATGTCAAACCTTGGAATAATTTCCCAGAAAATGCAAGTAAATACAATGGTAATAATAACACTAATTAAAAATGCAATAATCAGTTATTTTGTCCCTACAGTATGTTATCCTGTCTATATATAATAATCTCGTGACTTTTTTGTGATAATCTTTATAGTATTTTCCTTAAAGGTTATGCTGATAAAAGTGAGGGAATTAATGTTAAAAGTGATAGAGTAACTTTCAAACTGAAAAATTGAAGTGAGTTCATTTTATATTTAAGTATGATTCACAATAGATAATTGGCAGATGGCATTCCCAACACAGCTCATACATTGTCTGCTCTTCAAATATCTGAGAATAAACTATTTGTTTCCCTAAGGATAATTGAAGTTTGAATCATTAACCAACTAACTTGAAAGAAATTTTTAAAGAAGAGTTCAACTCCTTTCTTGATCTAGAAGGTGTCAACAATCAATTGAATATTAGTTAATAAAATTTATTTTGACAGTGGTTGTTGGTGGGAAAAATATGTGAATTTTAACTTGGTTAATATTGTTTTCACTTTTTAAGTTACCCTCTATCATAATTTGAAAGATCATATATTATTATTAATTAATTAAAATGAAATAGTCATCTGTTCTCCATGGATTTTCATTTTGTCTTCATTCTTTCTCTGTTACTTCCATATCTGAGTAAATTTACCAAATTTATCATCAATTGTCTTTGTTTATGTTTTGCATTGTCTTTTGTCGGTAGTCAGTCCTTTGTTGTGTTGCAACTTCTATTTGTTGACATGTTAAATTAATAGTTATGTTCCTATCTAATTGATGCCACTTTCCTTTATATCTGAATAGACTGGAAACATTTTCTAATATGTTTCAATGTATATAACAAATATCTCTCAGGTTACATACTTTCTGCTTCTGATTCTGCACATTGCCACTTTCCACAGCACCTAAGTGATCAAGTGCATCCTAGTGGGGGCTGTGGATGGGTGGATGTTCCCATTCCACCTCTGATTCAAGTGTTTGTTTCAGATTTTGCTGTTTTTGTCTTTGTCTGTATGTGTCAATGGTTACCGTTAATGGTTCATTGCCAAAGTTAAAAGCACACATTTATTTTCCTGAAAGATTGTGGTTCTCAAACTGTTAACCACAAATTAAGTCATAAACACCTCAATGAAGGAATACAGGAGGTGAATGGTGCCTCTTTCAACCAGAATTTGCAAGACTGAGGGCAACCTGCGCTCAGGTAGCAGGCACACAGAGCTTTGCAACAAATGAGGCACTGAAGGATCAGTGGTACTTGGACTGGAATTTTTGCTATATGATGGTGAGATTGTTGGTTAGTATTTTGAAGTGTCCCAAGAGCTAAGATCTGACCAGTCAGAAAAACTTGAACCAATAAACCTGCTTTGCAAGGTAGTAGTTTTGAAAGAAAACAAATAGAGCTATTGGACTTACTCTCACTCAGCCAGCCATTTCTTTCTCTCATGGAGCTGTTGTTAATTGATACATGTGGATAAGAGTGATAAGCTAGATACACTTGGCATTTGACTTCTGGGGAGATTTACTAGTAAAAACTATCCATGGTCATAACAACTGAATATTTTTTTCAATTTTTGTACATTTACTTTTAAATTTTACTAATAAT
The DNA here is from genome assembly GCA_028644305.1 of Xerus rutilus. NCBI lineage: Eukaryota > Metazoa > Chordata > Mammalia > Rodentia > Sciuridae > Xerus > Xerus rutilus. The sequence continues at coordinate 94,341,092 of CM053407.1, forward strand.
ATTGTATATCTTTATCTCGTACACCATGATATTCTGAAGTATATATTCATTGTCAAAAAGGTAAACAATATCTAACAAGTAAATGTATTATATAACATAGCTGTGGTTTTCATGGTGATACATAAAGCATCCTCTCTCTGTACATACATTTTTTTCAGAATACAATATCACTTTGTAACCTAAGTTGTCATACTGTAGAGATTTTGGAATTTATTCCTCCTTTATGACTGTAATTATTTAGACTTTGTCAAAAAAAATTCCTTCCTCTCCCTCCCCCTAAAGACACCAGACTTTCCTACTCTCTACTTAAACAATACACGCTTTTTAGATTCCATATGAGAGAGATCATTTGGTCTTTGTCTTTCTGTGTCTGGCTTATTTCAATTAACATAACATCCTATAGGTTCATATGTGTTCTCACAAATGACAGGATTTCATTCTTTTTATGAATAAAAAGTATTCCATTGTATACACATACAGCAATGTCTTTATCCATTCACCTGCTAATGGACAATTGATTCCATATCTTTGTTACTGTGAGTAGTGTTGCAATAAGCATGAGAATACAGATAACTCCTGGACGTATTGATTTTATTCCCTTTGTTTATATACCCAGTGGAATTACTAGATCATGTGGTAGTTATATTTCTAGTTTTCTTTTCTTTTCTTTTTTTTTTTTTAGTTATCTCTACATGACTTCCCATAATGGTTGTACTAACTTATGTTCACATCAACAGTGTTTTAAAAATTCCCTTTTCTTTTTTTTACTAGCTTTATCATTTTAGAAATGTCTGTTCAGGTCATTTCCCATCTTTAATCAGATGACGACGAGGACTGGGATAAGGATGATGATGATTTGTTGCAGAGTTATACAGCCCCTTTTATAATCTGAATATTAATTCCTGGTTAAATATTATAGATTATAAGTATTTTCTCCAATTCTGTAGGCTACCTTTTTCATTTTCACCATGTTTTCTGTCTTTTGTTCTGTGCAAAATCTTTTTGGTTTGATGAATCTCATTTGTCTACATTTGTTTTGTTTTATTTTGTTTTTCTTGTACTTTCAAGGCCTTGTTCAACAAAATCCTTGCACATACTGATGTGCTGAAGCATTTCCTCTATATTACTCTATTGATCTCACATGTTTGGGTTTTATATTTCAGTCTTTTTTCCATTTTAACTTCCAAAGCATCTTACTTTTAGCGTATAGACATGTTACTTATGTTTATGTTGATTTTATATCCTACAACTTTACTGAATTTATTTACAGTCTTAAGAGTCTTTTGCTTAGCCTGGGGACATAGCTCAGTTGGTAGAGTGCTTGCCTTGCATGCATAAGGCCCTAGGTTCAATTCCCAGCACCACCAAAAAAAAAAAAAAAAAGATTAAGTAACCTCATTGGGGCTGGGATTGTAGCTCAGTGGTAGAGCGCTTGCCTTGCATGCGTGAAGCACTGGGTTCGATCCTCAGCACCACATAAAAATAAATAACATAAAATTTTTTTTTAAAAAAAGAGTCTTTTGGTGATGACACTAGGATTTTACATATGTAAGCTCATACCATCTCGATCCTCAGCACCACATAAAAATAAATAACATAAAATTTTTTTTTAAAAAAAGAGTCTTTTGGTGATGACACTAGGATTTTACATATGTAAGCTCATACCATCTGCAAAGAGGGACAGTTATATCTTTTTCCTTTCTGGTTTGGATACATTTTATTTCTTTGTCCTGCCTTCTTTCTCTGGCTAGGACTTTCAGTAAAGTGTTGAATAGAAATAAGTGGGAATCCTTGTTTTGGCTTTTTCATATCTTTGGTGAAAAGCTTTTGACTTTTGCCTGTTCAGTCTCATGTTAACTGTGCGTTTTCTTCACGTGCCCTTCATGGTGTTGAGGTGTATTTCTTCTATACCTAACTTGTTGAGAGTTTATCATGAAGGAGTGTTAAACTGTGTTAAAGGAATTTTCTGCATCTATCACATGTTTTTTGCCCATTCTGTTAATATGATGCATCACATATAGTGACTTATTTGTGCTAAACCATTCTTACATCCTTTAAATAGACCCTACTTGATTATGGTGAATTATTTTTTTTAGCATGCTATTAACTTCAGTTGGCTAGAATTAGGTTGAATATTGTGCCTGTATGTTCATCAGGAATATTGTTGCTGTGTGCTTTTCTGGTTTTGAAATCAGGCTAATATATACTGTTACGGTTTACATGTGAGGCATCCCCCAAAAGCTCATGTGTGAGACAGTAAAAGAAATCTTAGTAGTGAAATGATTGGGTTATGACAGCCTTAACCTGATCAGTGAATTAATTTCCTGATAAGGATTAACTGGGTACTAACTATAGACATAGAGTATGGCTGGAGGAAATAGTTGCTGGTAGGTGGGTAAATTTGGGCTCCACATTTTGTCCCTGGTGAGTGGAGCCCTCTCTCTGCTTTGTGGTGGGCTTTGTTTTGAGCTGTTTTGCTCCTCCATACTCCTCTGACATGATGTTCAGCCTTACCCGTGGCCCACAGCAAGAGAGTCAGCTGTCTATGGACTGAGAACTCTGAAACCATGAGCTCCAAACAAACTTTTCTATCTTTAAAATTGTTCATGTCATGTCTTTTGGTTGCAGCAGTGGAAAGCTGTCTAAAATATACCTCATATGGTAAGTTTGGAAGAATCTCTTCATGTTCAATTTTTTTCTGGAATAGTTTGAGAAAAAAATTGTATTAGTTCTTATTTAAATGTTAGGCAAAGTTCAGCAGAGGAGTCAAATCCTGGGTTTTTGTTTGGTGGGAAATGTTTTACTCCTGTTTTATACTTTTCTTTTTTAAAAAATTTATTTATGTATTTAAATGCATTTCAAGTCATAGTACATATATAGAGCTCAGTTTTCCATCTCTCTGGATGCAAACAAGATAGAGTCATACCATTTGTGTCTTCATACATGCATCTAGGGTAGTATGTCCATTTCATTAAACCGTTTTTGCTACTCTCACTTCTCCTCTCCTCCCCCACCATCCCCCTGCCCCATCCAAATTTCCTCCACTTATCCCTTGCTCCCCACTCCTACCCCCCTTATGTATCAGCATCCACTAATCAAAGAGAACATTTGGCATTTGGTTTTTTGGGCTTGGCTTACTTCACTTAGCATGGTGTTCTCCAATTCCATCCATTTACCTGCAAATGCCATAATTTTATTCTATTTATTGCTGAGTAATATTCCATTGTGTATATATACCACAGTTTCTTTATCCATTTATCTATTAAAGGGCATCTAGGTTGATTCTACAGTTTAGCTGTTGTGAATTTAGCTGCTATAAACATTGAAGTGGCTGCATTATTGTAGTATGCTGTTTTTAAGTCTTTAGCGTAGAGGCCGAGGAGTGGGATAGCTGGGTCAAATGGTGGTTCCATTCCAAGTTTTTTAAGGAATCTCCATAGTGCTTTCTAGATAGGTTGCACCAGTTTGCAGTCCCACCAGCCATGTCTGAGTGTGCCTTCTTCACTACATCCTTGCCAGCACTTATTGTTGTTTGTATTTTGGAAAGCTGCCATTCTGACTGGGGTGAGATGAAATCTTAGAGTAGTCCCTTCAATCTGTTTCCTTTTTATTGGTTTGTGTAGATTCCTGTTTCTTACTTCAATCTTGCTAAGTTGTAGGTGGCCAAGGATTTATATGTTTTTGTCTAGATTTTATAATTGCCTTGAAATATAATCATTCATAATAATTCTACATGATCATTTGTATTTTGTGGTAACAACTGTGATGCTTTCTTTATATTTCTTAATTTTATTGAATTGAATCTTCCCTATTTTTTTATAATTGGTCTAACAAAAAGTTTGCTGACTTTATTTTTTTGAAACAGCAACTATCTGGTTGATGTGTTTTACTTTATTTTTAGTTTCTATTTTGTGTATTTTCCTGTTCTAATCTTTATTACTCTATTTTTTATAATATGAGGTTTAGATTGTTTTTATTTTCCTAGCTCCTTGAGATATAATATTATATCATTTGTTTGAGATCTTTTGTCTGTTATAATGTATGTGTTTATTGGTATAAACTTTTCTCTTAGAATTTCTTAGAGCAGATCTACTAAAATTGTAGTTTTAAGGAAAAAAATTAATTATTTTTAGATGGATTTAGCAAATTTGTGCTCATTTAGTAAGCTGGTTCTCTCTTTGATGCAGCAATTGTTGACTTGAGAACATGTGGACATGGATAACAAATGAGCTATACTTGGTATTTCACCCTTGGGGAGTTTTGCTAGAAAAAATCTACCCAGGATCAAGGCCACAGAAATTTATAGTATTTGCCTCTGCACCTAAAACTTTCCAATAGCTTATATCTTTTTATAGGTATTTGTGGGTGAAGCTCCTAGTGTTTTCAGTTAAAATAAATTCTAGCTACATTGCTATGATTGTTCACAAAAAACAACTTTATAATAAACTTTGTTTTATTTTATTTTTTTATTGTCATCAACAATAGAAATGGTTTATCCTAGTTTGAGGTTGGAAGATCAGGGCATCAACAGCAAGCATTGGGTTTGCTCTGGTTCCTATAGGGGAGAGTCCCGTTAGCTTCCTCCTAGCTTTTGATCATTTGCCCAAAATTCTTGCTGTCCCTGCCTTCCATCTGAGCTCATCCCTATTGCCTCTGTCAGGGCACAGCACTCTTCCCTCACACATCTGTGTCACTCCTCCTTATAACAAAGACCAGTCACACTGAGTTAAGTGTTTGTCCTACTCTACTATGGCCTCATTTTAGCTAATTACATCTGTATTATTCTTTTTCCATATAAGATCACATTCTGAGGCACCAGTGGTTAGTTTTGTTTTGTTTTAGCAACTTTACAAAGAGCTATACATGTTTGACATGGCCAGTTTGATGAGTTTAGTCATAAATCCCCATGATGCCACCACCACAGTTAAGGTAATATACACATCCAACACCTCCTTGTTTCCTCCTGTCCCTTTTGTTTTGTTTTGTTTTACTACTGTGAGAACATTAAACATGAAATCTATCCACTAATAAAGTTTAAAGTGCAGAATACAGTGTTGTTAACTAGAGGTGTTGCACAGTAGAATAAACTATCTTTAGAAATTTTTACAGGGGCTGGGAATAAAACTCAGTGGTAGAGCAATACTATAGCTTGTTTAAGGCCCTGGGTTTGATCCTCAGCACCATAAAAATACATAAAATCATACATGTATAGTCTTTTCTTTCCAAAATGAACATCACCCCAGCCAATGCTTGTTAAACTAGAAATTTTTATGAATTTATACAAAATGGCACATTATTTTAATTATATATATATTTAATTTAAAAAAATCCCCAAATAAAATTACTTAAAATATATTATGAATAGGACATAAAATTGCAGAGTATTAAACAAAAGGTGAAAATTCATGGCTTTCTCTGTGGACCTCTATGTAGGGTGGATTTGAAGAGTCGGATCCTTCTGATTTCTTTTTTTTTTTTTTTTTTGGTGATGGAGATTGAACTCAGGGTACTCAACCACTGAACCACATCCCCAGCCCTATTTTTTGTTTTATGTAGAGACAGGGTCTCACTGAGTTGCTTAGTGCCTCGCTGCTGCTGAGGCTCACTTTGAACTCGCTATTCTCCTGTCTCAGCCTCCCTAAGTGCTGGGATTACAGGCTTGCGCCACCGCGCCCAGCTGAATCCTTCTGATTTCTTGACCTAATACAGGAACTCTCAAAATTGCTGTATATGAGGCCACCTCCTGCTCCACTGACAGTGTTCAATCTCCAACATTGAAATAAATCAAATTCTCCTAATAGTTCTTTGTAAATTACAGAAATATTCATAGGTTATTTCACATGTAATTACCAATTTGAAGTTGAAGATGGTTATTAAATATTCCATTTACTTTTCTATTTTTCAAAAAGTCCAAATTACTTAATCTTTGCTCATAAATTTTATTTCTATTTCTTCTAGCTTTCCTTTAAAGAAATGATATTTTTCAGTGACATTATAATTATTCATATATTGTGCTGAGAGAGGCAGAAGAATAAGTTACTGATAGTTATAGTTAAATCACTGAATTTGTTCAAAACCTTTTAATTAAAAATATGTGTATAAATCCAGGAGAAGTTTTTCATCTATTGTCACTGCCTTAATCTTTCCTCAAAGACAGGCTCCATTTTTCTATGTTTAAATGGTTTTATTTCAACTGAATGTTTTAGCCTTGCATTACATTATTTCTTTAAATGTTTAGGTAAAGTTAAGATACAAAGATGCCCATTAAAATATCTCTTTTCAAAGAATGCTTTCTGGGAACTGAATGTATATTAAAGTTTATTTGAGTTGTATGCTTTTTTTGTGTGGTTAGGGTAATCCCAATTTTTAATAAGAAATTTTATGAAATATTTAAAAGAGAAATGTAATCTCCCTGAAGAACAAATCATGCTTTCTCATTGTAAATGTTATTGACATATTATATATACATCAAAACATGTATACACAAACATGCATGAAGCATATAGAAACACATATTGCTGAATTTTCATATAACATATTCATGTAAACAACTCCTGGAACTGACTTTGTGGTTGGTGTTTTTGTGAACTGTTTAGTCTTTGCCTATATGAAGGACATGCACATATTCTCTTATGTTTTAGTATAAAAGTTTCAATTTTTTTTAAATGTACATACATAGTCACTCAGGCTGATTTTTATATATGGTACAAGATAGAATTTTAAGGGTCATTTCCTCTATTTGGATATCTGGGTACAGTTTATTGAAATTACTATTTTTTCTCATTAGCATTTCAGTATTATTGCTGTCATTAATCTGGTGGTTATATGAATTTGGGACTGTTTCTCAATTCTGTTGAGTTTACTAATTAATTTTTGTTAATATACAACTAATACCACACATTCTTAATAACTATAGAGTCATAAGTAAGATTTAATATCTGATTTTGTGAGTCCTCTGGTATTATTGTTCTGTTACTATCCCCCTCTTTCCATCTGCTCCTCCTCCTCCTTATTCTGTTTAACCTTGTACAGGATTGTTCTAAATATATTATTTAACTTAATTTTCATAAAACTTTATATTTTTTTATACTTTTATATTTAAGAACATTGTGTAGGATTGGAATTACATTGTATATGTAGTTCATTTCAGGAAGAATCATTATGTTGATAATATGAAATCTATCAAAACTTATATGCAGTATAAATCCATTTACTTATCTATTTGTAATTTTCCTACTGTTTTATGTTGTTTAATGTATAAGATTTCTGCACATCTATTTTGATTTATCCCCTGTACTTAATATTTTCTAAACTATGTTAAAATGTTTTATAAATTGCATTTCCTATTCATTACTAATAAATAGAAATAAGCTTATTTTGCTGTATGGACATTGTATTGAATTTACCTTGTTATGTTTTCATGTTTATTATTTTGTGGACTCTTTTTGATTTGTCTTTCTAAATAACCACATCATCCATGAATAATAAATATGTTGTTTCTCTTTATATAGTCTTTATACCTTTTCTTTCTTTCTCTTACCTCTGGCCCTTGAGTGGGGCTTTGAGGGCTCTTGCAAATCCAGTGGTGACAGAGATAGCATGCTATATGGTCCTTGACAGTCTCAGAGATAGCTGTAACCATTCTACCATAAAGCAGCTGTGGAATTTGACTGAGGATCTAGTTACCAGAATAAAAGAAGTAACTTCTCATTTAGTTTGCTAAGAGTTTTATGCTAGACTACTGTTGGATTCTGTCACATAATATTTTACATCTAGAATACCATCATAGGACATATTAGTTTTGTATTGTTTTTCCTAGTGGGTCAAAAAATTTAACATTTATTTCACAATATTTCTGAGAGACTATTTTTTCAGTGACTTTATGCTGAAATGCTTAATCTCTCTATGATATGTAGTTTCAGAAACAAAATATCCAAAGTTAAAATTTAAAATAAAGAATGTAAAGATCTCTGGCTGTCTGCTGCACCTGCATAGGACCTCCAGCTACTGCGCCCTCACAGACCCCCATCTGCCAACGTTGGACTCCCCAGGTCACCTCCAACTTGAGACACTGCAACTTCTGCCATAGTCCCCTCCATGTGGTAGCGTGCACCTGGGGACACCAGACAGGGTCTGGAGATAGCTGCCTGCTGCAGCACTGCATGTTGGGAGATGGAGCTGCATCTCCCAACACACTGTCCAACACCACCACCCAGCCTGCCTTTGTTGCCCCATCTCTGAAAGCAGTCACCATCTTGGGTTATCCCCGCTATCACCATTGCTGTATTTAGTTGAGGCAACTCCCATCTTGGGAAATTGCTAGGGCCTTGAAAAAATATCAAGGTAACTATAATCCCCCAACCCCACCCCCAGCCACTAACCTGGCACAGTGCTTGTAGCTATGTGGATGGCCTGTAGCTCTCAAAGCCTAATCCTGATCTGTCCGATACAGAACAGCTCTCCACAACAGGTGCACAGGCCCCAGAGCTCTGCCCACGGGACCTCCAGAGAGAGAAGTTCCCAATTGGAAAGTAGAAATGGAGACCCTGAGTGAGATACAGTTTAGAGACTAAATTAGAGACCAGGAATTATGAGGTCTACAGGCAATATAAGAGGCTAAGACCAGGGGTCCATATCACATGAGCAGGCCCCAAAGGTGATCTTTGAGGTGGAGTCTTACAACAGGCACCAGAAAGTGCTATATCCCACCTCCAGGAATTCTGCCTCCAAGACCAACCCTTCCACCCTAATAACCTTCACCATCCTGAGGGTGGAGATGCCAGCAAACACCAGACAACCCCACCTGTCGAATGAGAAGGGAAGCAGGACAGATACTGAACTCCAACAGAAATACTTATTCAATTTTCCTTAAAGATTTGTCTCTATATTTATCTATCTATCTATCTATCTATCTATCTATCTATCTATCTATCTGTCTTTTCCTGTCCTCACATCCCAATCAATTTTGAAACCAAGTACTTTTCATGCATTAGGCTACTAAGGACTGAGAAATGTGAATAGTATATTACAGTTTTGTCGTATATTCTTTTATCTTTTCTTTGTATATTTTTTCTTTTTATTAATAATTTTTTGTTTATTGTTTTTGGTTATACTCTTTCTCTATTTTCTTCCCACTTACCTGTCTCCCCAGAGTCTCCTTTTTCTCTTTTCTCCTGCTACCAGGCAACTTCTTTTGATTCTTCTTTCACTCTTCCTAAGATTTAATAACTCTATATCCTCACCTCCTACCTTCTTAACATCTCTTCCTACACCCCCCACAGGTTTTCTCTTTGTCTACCATTAGAAATTGTGGACCCTTTTGCAAACCTCCTATTTATATTGTAGATAATAATAGAACACACCATTTTGGTCCATTGCAACAAACTGTAAACATCTTAATAGTAGATATTTGGTTTAAGGCTGAATATTGTTTGCATTGAGATCTGTTAATATTGATCTCCTTCAAAAGAAGTATTGGAAACCTGCAGGGACACTATAAGCCTATAGGGTGAAAACTCTAATATCTCAGATCTGTACTGCCAGAGGGGGAGACATACAAACAACATGAAAAAACAAGGGAAGAAAATGCCCCAAACAAACCAAGATACTACTTTATTAGAATACATGGACAGCACAGCAGAAGAAATGTCAGAAGAGAAGTTCAGGATGTACATAATTAAAATGTTCTGCAAAGTAAAGGATGACATAAGAAAGCAAACACAGGCAACAAAAGATCACTTCAATAAAAAGCTACATAAGCAAATATAGTAAGCAAAAGATTACTTCAATAAAAAGAGATTCTGGGGGGAAAAAAAACAAACAGAAATCCTTGAAATGAAGGAAACAACAAATCAAATTAAAAACACAATAGAAAGCATCACCAACAAACTAGACCACGTGGAAGACAGCACTTCAGAAAATGAATACAAAATATATAATTCTGAAAGTAAAGTTGACCACATAGTGAAGATGGTAAGAAACCATGAGCAGAACATTCAAGAATTATGAGATGGCATAAAAAGACTAAATTTAAGAATTATTGAAATAGAGGAAGCACAGAGATACAAACCAAAGGAATGAACAATCTACTCAATGAAATAATATCAGAAATTTTTCCAAACATGAAGAATAAATTGGAAAATCAAATACAAGAGGCTTACAAAATACCAAATGTACAAAATCACAACAGGTCTTGATCTACACCAAATCACATTATAATGAAAATGCCTAAAATACAGAATAAGAGAAAGGAATCAGATTACATACATAAATCAGATTACATATACAATTAGGATCTGCAGATTTCTCAACTCAGGCCCTCAAAGCCAGGAGATCCTGGAACAACATATACCAAGCTCTGAAAAAAAGGGATGCCAACCAAGAATCTTATATCCAGAAAAATTAAGATTTAGATTTAATGATGAAATAAAAGTCTTTTATGATAAACAAAAGTTAAAATAATTTACAACTAGAAAGCCTGCACTACAGAACATCCTCAGCAAAATATTCCATGAGGAAGAAATGAAAAATAACAATGAAAATCAGCCAAGGAAGGAACTACACTAAAGGAAATGCCAATCAAAGGAGAAACCAAGTCAAGTTAAAAACCAAAAAAAAACCAAAATGACCAGGAATACAAACCATGTCTCAATAATAATCATGAATGTCAATAGCCTAACTGATCAATCAAAGGAAATAGGCAGATTGAATTTTTTAAAATACGACCCAAACATATGCTGCCTTCAAAAGACACATCTCATAGGAAAAGATATCCACAGACTGAAGGTGAAAGAATGGGAAAAAACATATCACTCACATGGACTGAATAAATAAGCAAGAGTTTCCATTCTTATATCAGGTAATGTAGATTTCAAGCCAAAGTTAGTCAGAGGGATAAAGAAGGACATTTCATACTGCTTAAGGGAAACATACATCAACAAGACATAAAAATTATAAATATATATGCCCCAAACAATAGAGCATCTATGTTCATCAAACACACTCTTCTCAACTTCAATAATCAAATAGACCAAACACAATAATACTGGGTGACTTTAACACACCTCGTTCACTACTGGGTAAGTCTTCTAAACAAAAACTAAACAAAGAAACTATAGAACTCAATAATACAATCAATAATTTAGACTAACAGACATATATAGTATATTTCATTCATCAACGAATGAATACACTTTCTTCTCAGCAGCACATGGATCCTTCTCTAAAATAGATCACATATTATGCCACAAAGCAACTCTTAGCAAATACAAGAAAATAGAGATACTACCCTAAATTCTATCAGATCATAATGGAATGAAATATGGAATCAATGATGAAATAAAAAATAGAAGGTACTCCAGTACTGGAGACTAAATAATATGCTATGGAATGAAAAATGGATAGCAGAAGACATCAAAGAGGAGATTAAAAAATTCTTAAAGGTATTTTAGAACACTGATAAAACATATCAAAATCTCTGGGACACTATGAAGGCAGTACTAAGAGGAAAGTTCATTGCATTGAGTTCATTCCTTAAAAGACTAAAAAGTTGGCAAATAAATGACCTAACATAACATCTCAAAGCCCTAGAAAAAGAAGAACAAATCAAAACCAAAAGTAGTAGAAGAAGGAAATAATTAAAATCAGAGCTGAAATCAATGAAATTGAAACAAAAGAAACAATTGAAAAAATTGACAAAACAAAAAGTTGGTTCTTTGAAAAAATAAATAAAGTTGATAATCACGAATGAAACAAAGAAAAGGAGAGAGAAAACTCAAATTACTAAAATTTGTGATGAAAAAGGAAATATTACAATGGACACTACTGAAATACAGAAGATAATTAGAAACTATTTTGAAAATTTATACTCCAATAAAATAGAAAATATCAAAGATATGGACAAATTTTTAGTCATATGATCTACCCAAACTGAATCAGCAGGTCATACACAAGCTAAGCAGATCAATTTCAAGCAATGAAATAGAAGACACCATCAAAAGCCTACCGATGAAGAAAAAACCCAGGACCAGATGGATTCACAGCTGAGTTCTCTAAGACCTTCAAATACGAATGAATACCAATACTCCCAAATATTCCATGAAGTAGAAAAAGAGGGAACACTTTCGAACTCACTCTATAAGACCAGTGTCACCCTAATTCTAAAACTAGACAAATACACATCAAAGAAAGGAAACTTCAGACCAATATCTTTAGTGAATATAGATACAAAAATTCTCAATAAAATTCTGGCAAATCAAATACAAAAACATATTAAAAAAATAGTGCACCATGATCAAGTGGGGTTCATCCCAGGGATGGAAGTTTGGTTCAACATATGGAAATCAATAAATGTAATTCATCACATCAATACACTTAAAGATAAAAATCATATGATCATCTCAATAGATGCAGAAAAAGCATCTGACAAAATACAGCACCCCTTCATATTCAAAACACTGGAAAAACTAGGGATAATAGGAACATGCCTCAACATTGTAAAAGCCCAAGGCCAATATCATTCTAAAGAAAGAAAAGTTGAACACATTCCCTCAAAAACTAGAACAAGATAGGGATGCCCTCTTTCACCTCTTCTATTTAACATAGACCTTGAAACTCTAGACAGAGCAATTAGATGAAAAAAAAATTTAAAGGGATACAAGTAGGAAATATATTTTGACACATTTATTAGTTAGAGATAAAAGATATGTATAGATAAGAATAAAGCATATTAAGAATCCATATGTAGCCGGGCGTGGTGGCTCACGCTTGTAATCCCAGCACTTAGGGAGGCTGAGATAGGAGAATCGTGAGTTCAAAGCCAGCCTCAGCAATGGCGAGGCACTAAGCAACTCAGTGAGACCCTGTCTCTACATAAAACACAAAATAGGGCTGGGGATGTGGCTCAGGGGTCAAGTGCCCCTGAGTTCAATCCCCGGTAAGGGATTATGAGTAAGGCAGACACTGCTCACCCACTACAGAATGTATATAGCATGAAGGCAGAGAAGGGAATGTAGGGAGATGGCTAAGGTAAGAAACAGGCTTGGAATTTTATCTCATGCATTTTGGTATTACTTAAAACTTTTAGAGCAAGAACATTTATAAATTCTTTGAGCACTGAGATGTACATGTGCAAATAAAATATTATTTTTGAGAAAGCTTTCTTTCTTTCCTTATTTTTTTTATAATGTAGTCTGTGCTCCCATTATTACACAAGGAGTAATCTCACTGGGGTCCCAGAACCAAAAATTATGGATATCTCCATATTTACCATATTTTCTTCATACAGTCCTATCAATCACATAACTTATTGTATTCCTTTCTTATAATATATAATATAACCTACTTAGAACTACATCTGTGGCATAGTTCAAAAGAGCAAGGTGATTGCTAAAATTTGTTAGAAAAAAAATCTAAAAATTGTAAAGTAAAAAGGCTTTATTTATTATGATCATGTACAGTTTGAATATTTAGAATATTTTGGTATTTTTGACAGGAATGTAATAAATAAAATAATTGAATTAAAGATTATGTACAGTGAGAGAAACTTCCAGCAAGATCTCAGAGAAAGATACTATAAAGATGAAGGTGTTGTGCAGCCCTGATGTCTGCACCCCAGGAGAAAAGGAGACACCAGGTACTTTTCTGCATGGGCAACTTGTGCCTCTGGAGAAAGGATAAACAGATCTTTGTGCCCATACATTGGCCCCTTTGTAATGGCCCAGACCATTGCAACTGCCTATAGTAGGACCACGGCTTATAGCCCATCTGAAACTCCCGTGCATAAAGTCATTCTCCAGCAGATAGGGAGCCAAACACCTCCAGAGGTCCAGGCAAACCACAAAAAGAGAGAAGCATGTCAGATGCTAGAAAAATCACCTGCCAAAGGTAATCAAACATATTTTCACATTATTTTTGTGGATTTGGTTTCATTTTTGTTTTGCTATTGTGTGATGTTGACATTTAAACTGCAATTGAGTGAGCACATGGCTGGACTGAGGCTGAGAAAGCAGGCCAGTTCTCATGGCCAGGTTGTGAGACCAGTGAGGCTCCTCTGGGGTCCCTGATGTGGAGTATACTTGACTAGGTCAGAGTCATTACAGGCAGGGCAGTCTGACCTGTGGAAAAGATGTCATAAAGGCTAGAACACCAGATTTCAAGCCATTGCTTCTTTGCTGGTTGTCTTCTTTGTGAAAATATCTACAAAGGAATCACAGGTGTGGTCAATGGGCCACCCAAGAGACAGGCCATCCCTTCCCTTCCTGGCTGGGCTTGGCCACCTGGCACACTAATGCCTAAGGGAAATCAACAAATTCTCTGTGGGCAGAGACTTGATAAGTATCTGAGATTTGAGACTCAGCCTATGATAGCACTGCCTTGGGAGAATCTACAGTATGAATAATTACATCCATGTGAGAGTCCAGACTGGACCAGAGGAAGAACTCCCTGGATCAAGAGAATCCCTGCACCAGTGTCCTTTGAGCCACTGTTTTAGTCAGCTTTTTCACTGCTGTGACTAAAGACCTGACTAGAACAATTGTAGAGGAGAAAAAGTTTATTTGAGGGCTCACGGTTTCAGAGGTCTTAGTTCATAGAAGTCTGACTCCATTCCTTAGTGCTCAAAGTGAGGCAGAACATCATGGCAGCAGAGTATAGCAGAGGGAGATAACTCATATGAAAATCAGAAAGCAGAGAGAGGAATCTCCACTTTCCAGATACAAAATATAAACCCCAAAGCCACGCCCCCAATTCCTACCTCCTCCAACCACACCCTACCACTTCAGTTACCACTCAGTTACTCCCTATCAAGGGATTAATTCACTGACTGGGTTCAGACTCTCACAACCCAATGATTTCTCTTCTGAACTTCCTTGTATTGTCTCACACATGAGCTTTTGGGGGATACCTCACATCTAAACCATAAAAGCCACTGAGAATTAGCTGGTTTCCTCTGCAGTTACAGGTGACTAGGGCTTCTGACCACCTCCCTGGAGAGCAACTGATACGGAAAAATCAGCCCCTAACACTGTGTCATTATGGCCTCTCTGGAGCTTCCCACCAAGAGCATAAAATGCCGTATTTTTCTTACCAGCATGTAGTGCTTTGCCACAGAGATCTGATCCTGCTTCTCAGCCTCTGACTTCACTTCACTGGCTATACAATCTACCTCAGAAATCTTTACTAATCTACTTCTGAGAACTTATACATGAGCCGTCAGCACTAGGGCAATAGCTAAACTGCCCCATTTTGTGGAAGGGATATTGGTGTTCAGTCTTACTTCAGGGTAAATTACAGCTGCTGCTGCTCCTTCATCCACTGCTACAGCCCCATCTAACCCAGAACAGCCTGGCATTTCAGGGAAGCAACTGAGATGAGACATCAAAAAAGCTTTACAATAAGGAGCTCCGATCCATGTTATCGGAAATCCCTCTTTCCTGAAAACAAGACTGAAGAATTAGCAGGATTTGAAGCTCTAGTACTACTGGGCAAGTTGCAACCACCATATTCATCAATGGCACTAAAAAAGCCACAGAACTTAATAATTAATAATGAATTAATAATCAAGCAATGACTCTGAAGTCCATTGCCTTGGATTTGAATCGTGGCTCTCATTAAATTTTAAAACAACTTAGAATTTTCTTATTTTCTATATCCCTCAATTTCTTCAATTGTAAATGGGAGTCATAAAATAATCTATTTTATGGGATTGCAATGAGGATTCAGTGAGTTAATACATGTACAAGTTTGCCTAATTCTAGTATGTAATAAGCATTTAAAACATGTGAACTGCTATTACAAGTGATAGAGTACTGGATTCTGCATGCCAGCCTTTCTGTACTCAGCCATAGCCAGAAAACTGATGTAGGACTGAAGACGACTGGATATTTCTCTGATTTGGAGAGAAAGTTATATTGAACTTCTGCACTTTTTGTTTCATCATAGTGCAAGGCCTCCAGGAATTGACTGAGAAAGGTATCTGCAACTCAGATAATAGAGGGGTACTCCTAGTTACATCCTTACAATTGTAATCAACAAATGTGGCATGTGATGCATGAAGGAAAGAATACATATAAACATTTCACCTAATTCTTTATGGGGAAGAAAATTACAAGAATATAAGTTTTTCTTTTATGTGTGCCTTCTCAGTTAATTTTGGTAATTGCCCTACTTTCATTTCCATTTTCTCATCTGAAATAGTGGTCTGAGGACATTTTCAACAATTGAGAATCTGTGTGATCTCCACAGTCTATTACAACATGCTCTCTCAAGCACAGAGGGAGATGTTCTCTTGGGTCCTGTTCACAATATAAAGACACTATTGTTTGGAGATACTATCATGGCAATGCTGTCAAAGTCAGTACAGTGCCTTTGATACCTAAAGGCAGCCTATTATCAAACCTTCCTATTAAGGGGCAAACACAGTTTAAGTATTCTCTTGTTAACATTGTGTTTGTGAAACTATTGCTCATTTCAAAACTTCCACAGGACTTTGACTTGGAAGTAGTGCCTAGTTGACTCTTAATTTTTTTTTCTTCAAAATCATGTTCATAAGGAATGTTTGAAAAAAGAGAGACTTCTGTTAAGTTTTTCCTATAACTGCGTTCCTACATTTTAAGTTTGATTCAAAAGTTTCTCTTTGCATAGTGAACTGTAACCTATTCTTGTAACAAGTAGCTCATTCTCAGCCAATCACAAGAGACCAGCTTTTCCAAGTTTGAACAAGATTTGAGCCATGACCAGGCTGTCTCTGCATTTCACTTCTGTTTTCTTTCCTTTTCTTTTTCTTTCTTTCTTTCTTTGTTTCTTTTTCTTTCTTTCTTTCTTTCTTTCTTTCTTTCTTTCTTTCTTTCTCTTTCTTTCTTTCTTTCCTTCTTTCTTTCTTTCTTTCTTTCTTTCTTTCTTTTTCTTTCCTTTTTTTTTTTTTTTTTTTGGTACCAAGGATTGAACTCAAGGGTGCTCGACCACTGAACCACATCCCCAGCCCTATTTTGTGTTTTATTTAGAGACAGGGTCTCACTGAGTTGCTTAGTGCCTTGCTGTTGCTGAGGCTGGCTTTGAACTTGCAATTCTCCTATCTTAGCCTCCCAATCACTTCTGTTTTCTGCATGCTACATAAATATTACCTGCTCAGGCAGTGGAGGGAGCATTCTGCACCATTGTTGGTCCAGATAGATGCTGGATTCTAGAATAACAATTAAAGCCAAAACTATATTTGTTGTGATTTTTTTCTGTTAATAGTGCTTCTACTTAAAGGAATTTGTGTTATGTGAACACAACAGAGAAAGGATCCTAAACTAAACATAAACTTCTGACTACGTTTTGCAAGATTGGGCATTAAATGGAATCATTTTCAGGAACACTCTTCATATTTTCTTACATCTTCTCCTTTGACAGACCTATGAGTTGAGAATAAAAGCCAAAACAACTAACTATAGTAGCATTTTTCTGCTTGACAGTATCTAAACTCTAATATTAGTAAATTCAAATACTGGTATTCATTGCCATCGTTAATTTCTTCCTATTTTTATAACATTTCAGAATTAACAATAGTATTATTAATACTATTTCAAATCCAATTAATAAGAAAGCTTTCTTTGAATACAATACTAGGGCATTTTATCAAAAAACTCAGGTTCTTAATAGATGAGTGTACAGTGGGATTCAGCATCCACATCCTGCCAAGAAGAATGAGGAGATTGTTTAACGAAGTGTAACCACACACACACACACACACACACAAAGAGGTTAAATGAATGAGAGCTACCATAAACCTTATGTGAATTAGCACACAAATTACAACCATGGTATTTATATTCATTAGTTATTCCAGAAACAATGAGGTAATGCTATTGTTCTACTGGACTGAAAAATTTAGTCATTTATAATGAGGCTTTTTAAAAAAATTCTACCTGTGTTCATAATGTTCTGTATGAAGTAGGTATAGAGGAAGGTACATGTTATTACTTCCAAAGACTGTGAGGACTCACTATAGAGCTTATACCCATGACAGGACCTTGTAAACCTATTTTTGCCTCAAGGAAGGACATTGTTTATGTTGTCCTGGGCAGAGCAGCTCCCTAGGTGGGAGTATTTCCATTGAGGGAGAAGCTGTATGGGGTGGTGCACCATTGCTTGACTATCCAGTAATCTTTATTACAAAAATTTTTTTTCTGAACTTAATAATATTCATGCTATGATGTCTGTCATCTCCCTCCATTTATTTTAACCTCAGTTGGCCAGGGTTGAAAAACTGACTCCTCTCCCTTTGAAGTCTCTTAGCAGCCAGATCAAGAGTCAGTCTGGGAGAAGACTCAAAATCTCAATTCCTCAATTCTCTACGTGGTCCAACCAGAAAGAACATTCCATAACTGAATCCACGGACCCTCAATAGCCTTGGGGACATCCAGAGCTACTGGAATGTCCTTGGGGACATTCCAGAAAAGGACTTTCTCTTCTATCTCTCAACCTATTATTTAAGGAAGTCAGGAGCCTATCAGTCAGAACTGCAGTCTTCCCAGAATTCTATTCAATTCTTGAGATTCTGTACAAAATAATCATCTTGCTTTTAATTTACTTCTGTAATTAGGGTTTGTGATCCTTCTTCAGTAACGCACTTTCCCTTTGGAGGAATCGTGTCCCCTGAGAAGAAAATGTACTTCTACTAGGTTAAGGATACCAAGACTTTTATTTAGGGATCTTTGTGAGATTTTGTTAAATTCTGTCTTGAAAAATTCTATCTGAATTTTCTTCCAAATTTTTAATGACTGCTGGCTAAACCAAACATTTGTTGGGACCTATGATAATTTCTATAAGCCAGATTTTCCCCAAATTGTATTTAGTAGACTAATACTGGAGGATTTTCATAGACATTTATAAAAAGTGGCTCTATAGTCAAATAGGACTATGAAAGTTTTCATGTTATTGATTTGTTGGGAAACTCACAATTCCTATTAGCACATTAAATACATTGTTTTGTCTTGCAGAAGAAAAACATATTTAACTTGTTTAAAAACCAACATTTTCTAAATTTACATTTGCAATACTTTTGTATTCCAGAAACTATTAGAAGAAGAAAATTAGTTCATAAAATATTTAGGAAGTGACTTTCTAAGACACTTCTTGAGCTTACCACTTTTAACTTCTACCATTCTATGGCAAATTCTGATTCACAAACAGGTTTAAAATTTTCTACATCCTATTTCCCTTATCCTCTACCTTCATTTTTATTCTTTTACATTCAACCTGCATGCATGTATTTTTTCTAATCATGTTGCCACATTTGTAGAAGGTGTTGGAATTCATCAATGTCCTTGACTGTGAAGAAAAATGGATTGCAAGCCTCTTTTCTGCCTCCTTCTTCCTTTTGTACTTATAAGTTCTAATCTTGAAGACATAGCTCTTTTATTAGTTTGCTTTGTTCATGCTGATAAACTCCTCTCCAACTTTCAGAAGAATGAGAGGTTCAGAGCTACTTATTTTGTTTGCTAAATGGCCTTAGACTCACAATCTCCATCAAAAAAAAAAAGTAAAAGGAACTAATCTCACCTTGTTATATCCTCTTTCCATCAGTGCACAGACCCCTACTTTTGAATAGTGGGCTGCATAATTTCCTTTGAGGTTCTTCACCAGATTATCCTTATTTCTTATTTTCTCTTCATGTTTTTTGAACATTATAAACTATAAATTATAGTCTTTTTAAATCTGAAATGTTAATAAAATATTTACAGAATTTTTTCTTTTTCTTTTTTTTTGGGGGGTGGGTGTTTACTAGGGATTGAACTCAGGGGCACTCAACCACTGAACCACATTCCCAGCCCTATTTTTTATTTTATTTAAAGGCAGGATCTCACTGAGTTGCTTAGCACCTTGCCATTGCTGAGGCTGGCTTTGACACAAAATATTTTTCCTAATGACTGGAAAATAAACACATTTTTTCCCAAATATTTATCAACTTCCATCTGGTCATTTGCTTTTAAGATCATGTATAACAAGATGTATAATAAGATCATGTATTACCTTTATAGAACAACCTAACCAGAAGTTGGGTTAAAAAGTCAATAAGTAACAAAAGAACAGAACTTTCTAGGGACTTCAGAAAAGAGAAATGAAGCAAACAATGACAAAGTTGGTGACATATCATCTTGTTTATAGGAGATCCAGGCTGTTCATCAAGGGAACATTTTGCTCCATTTAGGATTGTATAAATTATGTTTGAAGGCAGATTTTGTCTTTCTTGGTTACTGCAGCTGTGTGAGCCTATGTTGAGAAAAAATTTATATAGTATTGACATTGTCTTATGAAAGCTGTGTCAGATTTTAGTTGTGCAAATGATAGCTGAGAGACTCAAGTCACTGTCATTCATCACCAAGAAAACCAAAGGAAATCAGCAAATAGGAATGAAAGAGATTAAGTTTGGGCCAAAAACTAAAGCAAAAGGGGATAGGGATAAAAGTCATGCTAATTTCTGTCATGTAAAAAATAGTACTTAGGAGTTTATTCATTATTTAACCTTACCAAATGTGGTAGAAAACTAGTTATAACTAATAACTAATAATCTTTTCAAACTAGACATGATGGAAATCTTCATAGAATAATCTTCAGTGTGAATATGTTCCTTCTAATTTCATATTTTTTAAAGTAGGTTGGTTTTTCTTTCATTTTAGGCTAATCTAACTCCTTTATGATTTACCTGTGTATTTTAGAAAGAACAAGTGGGAATATTTTAAAATCTGATAATTAGCACTTTTTATGGTTTAGATATGGGGTGTCTCCCAAAAGCTCCTGTGTGACAAAATACAAAAAAAGTTTAGTGGTGAAATGATTGGGTTATGAGAATCTTAATCCCCTGATAAGAATTAACTGGGTGTTAACTGTAGGCAGGTAGGGTGTGGCGGAAGGCTGTGGATCATTGAGGAGAGTGCCCTTAGGGTACATAGTTTGTCCTTTGTGAGGATTCTCTCTGTCTGCTTCCTAATTGTCATTTCCTGAGCCACTTTCCTCTACTACACTCTTCCACGGTGATGTTCTGCCATACCTCAGGCCCAGAGCAATGGATCTGACTGTCTGTGCACTGAGACCTCAGAAACTTTTAACCCCAAATAAATTTTCCTCCTCTAAAATTCTTCTTATCTGGTCTTTTGGTCGAAGCAATAAAAAAGCTGACTAACACAGCACTTCAGGGCAAATTGGCTTATTCTAACAATGCAGATAATTTGGAGTGTTGTCCCTTTGTCAGCATTCAAAGCCCTTCTCAGTGCTTCCTGCAGTCCAGCCTCAACCCTCATCACCGGCTATCTCTTCACAGGTCTTCCTTTCATCTAATTTTCCCCAAGTCATCCCAGCTTCTGGTCTGACCTGGCTAATTTGCCCTCCTAACAAAAACATGCGCTTATCAAGCTCTCCATCTCTTTAAGATTACAGCTGAAGATAGACTGCTCCCATTTACTTTTCTGCAAAATTTCACCCATCACTCACATAAGGTCTTAAGACTTTCTCCCCATTCCTTGTGTGTGTCCCCTAACCATTGTTATTACCATCTTCATGATCAGGTCGCTGATCAACAACAAAACAACAAAAATAATAACAAACAGTTATTCATTTTCATCATTTGGTGTGATTCTGCTTCCCTAACAGGCCATATGAGTAAAGAAAAGCAGACACTTGTTCATTCTCTATCCAGTGAGAAAGGAGTTGTGACCTTACACAAGATTCCACATCTAGCACTGTCTACACTGCCTTATCAATTTGCCTATTGACAATTATGTGTGTTTGACACCCTTTTAATAGACGTCTTCAAAAGAAAGGAAAAAGGGGTAAGTGGTATGATCTTATCATTAAACCTACCCTGATCACTCAACAATCTGAGCACACACAATGGACAGGTGTGTAGAAATATAAATTTATGTATAGCCATAATGCTGAGAAGGAGGATCATATCAATCCTTTGAATAATAACTAATAATTTAACAAATGGTTAAATTAGAAAATAACTGTGCATTAAAATAATAACTGAAATCTGGCTTATACTATATGTAGTTCTGGCTAAATTAAAACCAAAACATTTCTTAATCTCTGGAACCTACTTGGACTTTCTAAATATAAACCAATTAATGCTATTATTTTGTTGTTGCAATTGTTATAAAATTTCAAATTTATTTGTATAAATGCTTTTCTATATGATAAAAACAATAATTTTATTAAAAAATATAAAGCTGCAAAATTCTTTCCCTTCAAGGGAGAATTTGCTAGCTGGCAGATGTCAGAGTATAGAGTTCCATGAAAAAGCAATTGAAGAAAAGGTCCGTTATTCATGGTTCTTTACAATGATAAAACATTTTAAAATATAATGTATACAAGTCATTAAAATATTTGACATGAATAACTATTGTTAATAATGCTTCTAATTATTAATAGATCATCATAAATTCTTGGAAATTTGAAAAATCTTTAAATTTGGTTTGACATTTAAGTCACATATCATTTTAGTTTGCAATTGGAGAATAAAAAATCATATTACTTCATCAACTGATCTAAACATATTTAAATTGCAACTAATATTATTTATTAATTTTGAGGTAACAACTAAAACACAAGATATAAAGGTTATTAGTCATTACTATTTTTTAAAAAGTGCCTGATTTTAAGGCCTTGGGGATGAAATCAACCATGAAAACAAGAGAAATTAGCAAAAGCTGTCATTTAACATCAGCTTGTTTAAGCAGATGTGTGAAACATAGGTTTGTGAGTGGAAAGCAAGGGCAAAAAGGAAGTAAGGGAGGGAAGATGATTACTCCTAACAACTAGTATTTGATCACAAAGTAATAAATAAGAGATAAAGGTTTCAATTTTTCCTAGTTCAATTTTGCATGTCTTTTCTTTAAATATTATATAGAATGTAAATATGTTATTTCTCTATTGTCTAATATGAGACTATTCACAGAAATATGAACAAGTTCTTGCTGTTAAATAACGGCTCTCTAGCCCATGAAATAAGAAAGGCACAAATCACTACATTATGAAGCAGAATGCTGTAATTTTCTGGGGAAATGTAATAAGCTGTGGGCTCAGTGGTGCAGTATGCAGTAGAAATCATCACTTGCAGAAATCAAGCAAGGCCCCACAAAAGTGATGATTTGTGAGCAGGACCTTGAAATTTAGGAATTGAGAGAAATAGTGATGCCAGCAAAGGAGGTCAGAGAAATGTGGTATGAGTTAACATTCGTGTAGTACCAGGTGAACTCCTGAAAGCCAAAATTTCCAGAATAAAAGAAGGTGAAAGTAAAAATGCAGATGTCCTCTGAGTATTAAAGTGGAAGGGGCTGTGAAGTCATTGGATTTAGCAAATACAAATGACAGAACGAGACTGGTTTACATGATATCAAACAATAACTGAACTTTAATCTCATTTAAATGACACTTATAACCTATCTACTGTTGGCTAAAAACCAAATAAGCATATCCAAGTACTTATACTCCTAAATGTTGGCTCACATGGAATTCTACTTTCTTCTGTTTCTTGTAATCACTTATTACTGTTGTCATTTCTTCCCTCCTCTCCCTCAAATGTATTTCTTGGGTATTCTGAGTTTAGACTATTATCCCATTAAATGAGTAATCTGTTTCCATTTTCTCTTTATTCATTACTTAGGAGGAGTCTGGTCCACTGAGCTCTGAACAAGGCAACCAGCTGGGAGATGGGTGGAGACACAGGACCTTTCATCTGTGCCGTGACCATGGCCAGCATCTCTTCTATGGGGCTTGAGAATCATTCTAAAAGTTTATACCTGTTTCATACTGGTTGCTAAACATTCAAAATTTCAACTATAGTTTATCTTATATTTCTTTATATTCTTAGATGTTAAAGTGGAGGGTCAGATGTTGAACCTGCATAAATATCAGCTGTTTCACAATCTTATACTGTGTCTGATTCTATCAGACACATTATAGACAGACACATTATTGCCTGAAGAACAATCCCTTTTAATCCTACTATTGAGTTAATTTAGCATGAGGAATGAGGTTTACTACTGCATAATGTAGTGTGAAACTAACAAGTAATTTTATCTCTTGCTCAAAACAATGGATTAAATGCACAAACACATCTGTATATTTTAAATCATCCCAATTACTTTATCTTTCCAACATCTGCTATTTCATTTTCATTTAACCCAGGAATTTAGCAAAATCCCACTTCTTTCCCAGACTCACCAACAGATCCATTGTATTTCTGGAAACTGTGAAGGCTGCACCAGTGCTGCAGAAGAATTATTCATAGGCAGATGATGTGGGGCAGGTGAACCAGCCCATGCTACCTGAGAGAGAACTGCTTAGTTCTGTCTTTGCTGACAGGACCTCACCATTGGACTAAGAGTACCACAAAATCTCATTTGGTAGAAACTCCTTCAGTTGTTTGTCAGTTGTGCCATAAAAACTTCGTTCTCGTTTACATTTTGATTCATATTTCCATGGCAGCATGGATGAGAAGCATGGTGTTAATACTGTTCATGGCTTCACATTCGTAACCTTAAGTACCTTGACTGTTGTAAATATATAGCAATCAAAGTGTTCTTGTTACTGCACTGGAAACTTTAGTTCTGCTTTCCTACTTGATTAGTTTGTTTTCTTAGGCTCTGTCTCCTTTAGATGTAGCATATTATGATCATGGAACGTTAACCTTATAGTAGGTTGACACTATGAAAAAGAATGGATGCTTAGGGATGTTTGTATTGCTGAGGTTTCGTGAAGCTACTCTACCTCTAGTGGAAGCAGTCCCTCTTAACCTTGAACCAGTTAAAATGTGATTATTTCTAAACTTGACAATGACATCATATTCCTTGAAGTCTAAGTCTGGTCAATCCCAGTGTTTGTTTCAAAAATACATGAGCATAGTTGAAAAGTATGCGGTTAATGTTGTTCAGGGCTTCACATGAACAAAGCAGCGCAGATTGGTGTATTTTCAAAAATAAAACACATTCGTTTAGTTGTTCCATTTTATAACCAAACTGTTCTCAGTCTTCTCAGGGAACACAATAATCTAGTGAAAGTGGACAGACATGAAGCAGCAAGATTGACAGTTGGAGGCCATGGTTTCGGAATATTTGCCAAAAGTAGGGGAGCATGATATATTTTTAAATATGATACAGCTTGTATAGCACTTAGGTGACTTCTTAAACTATCAGCAAAAAAAAGTGCTTTCTTGTGGGGAGCTAGCTCCATGCTACGCCCTTTAGGTGGCAACTAGCCATTGTGTGTAAATGGGAAGGGCACAGAGGAAGGAGGAACTATGTGATTGGTTTACTGTTGGTTCCAGGAACGTGATCAGCTCGTGGACAGAATTCAGGAGGCTTACGTGCCTTGCCACATGGACAGCTGTTGCCTACAGCTGTTGCCTACGTGCATTGTCTCTGATTGGCCGAACGGCCCTATAAGTTGAATGCTTGTTCTGAAATATCCGAGTACTTGCCTTGACTCGACTCGCTGGTGTGTCTGATTGTCCTGTGGAAGCAGAGGGCTGGGAACAGGCAACCAGTCGGCTCCAACTCTTCCCAATTTCCACTGCTAGGTGAATGTAGGGGTGCCCCTTCGACCCGCTGGCTCAGGACGGAGTGCAACCCCCGTACTTTCTGACTGCTATAATCTATAGAGACATATTTTTGTCTATTACTCGGAAAATATAGACAATATTAATTTAGCAATCAAAATAACACTACAAAGTGACAGGCATGAACTACGAGAACAAAGTTAAACTTTCTATTTATTTGCAAAATAATCCTTACAGATAATTTTAGCATGATGGCATTTCTTATGCATTTATCATATATTTCCAAAAGCTAGCAGGATGGTGGAAGCCAAACTACCTGTGAGAATATGTATGTAGGAACTCATACAAACCTGCCAGGGGTGATAAAATCATACAACCCAAGAGCTACAGATTGCCTATGTGCAGCAAAGGGGACCACTGGCTTCTTCCCTCCCTACTTCCACTTCCTTCCTTTTTTCTTCCTGTTGACTCTTAAGACTAAATTCTAGATACTAGGAATATACTGAGTGATATAAGTAACTACGTATTCTTAAAGTGATGAGGGAGTACAGAACAACTAGTGAGCTCCCTACCTGAGAAATAACACAAGATGCCCACAAGTACTTTTATTTGCAAACATGAGATTCAATAGTTATAGATGACAATTGCCACCATAAAATATTATAATCTTGGTGACTTCTTCCTATATCTAGGAAGATATAGATATAGGAATATAGTAATAGCAATAAAAAAGGGATTCAGGTACAAAGACAGGTACAAAGATAGCAAAAGAAACTTCCATGTACAAATATAGCAAAAAAAACTTCCATGTTCACACAGAAAAAGTGGGGAATGACAACCCGGAAAGAGAAATGGGGGCTGATCTCTTGGGGCCTTTATCCAAAGATAAAATCTGTAAAATATAGGGGATTCTGTGACTAAGAATAGCCAAGAGAAAGATGCATATGGAAATTCCTCTCTCACTTTCTACAGAGGAGAAGCCTGAGGACCAAGAAGGGAGAACCTTATTCTATACCATACTGAAGAGAGCAGGATCCACAGAATTTGAATGTGGGTCCAGTTCCCCAGTGCATACTAAGGGCTTTTACTCCATAACTTATGGGGAAGTGAAATCAATTAAGCTATTGATGTACTGTCCATTCCCTTCTCCAAGCAGGCACACTGTACTCCTTTGACTCAGGGGAGGTTGGTTTGCTTGACATGAAGGGCATGAACACAGTCCCTCTTCCTTTCTTATTGTGAAAGCTAAAATTAATGAGGAAATTGCATTAGATTTTTCCAAAGGAAGGAGAAGACAAAGCAATTGGGAGGACTGCAGGTAACAGTGGACAATCCCTAAGGGAAATTGGTTTAGCGTTCACAGGTCACATGAATATCTGACATCATAACCAGCTCCTTGGAAGGGTCTTGGTAGAAAGACCTCAAAGAGGGAATTTTTCTTCATTAAACATAAGGCCACAGAACACCAAGCTCAAAGCCTAAGTTAGAAGCCCTTTGTCCTGAGTAACCAAAGTTCAGTAGGTTTCAGGAATGAGGATTTCAGTAGAGTCTGACTCCACTGTTGGTATTTGAGTAAAAGTCTTCAAGCCCCACCATTCCCTTTCCTCTTTTGTTGCATTCCAGGCCAAACTGATGAGAAGTTGTATGTTCCCTCCTTTGGTGCTACTCAGAAATTTAAACTGCTCATGCCTTGGTCCATGGGTGGGAACTCCTACCCCAGATCCATCCTTAACCACCATGAAGCCTCAATCAAGTCTCCTTCCCCTAATGTGTTCAAACATTGTTGGTCTTGCCCTTGAAAGCCTGCTCCGCTCTCCCAGAAAGCCTCATTGTGTGAGTAATCAACATTTCCATTCACTCATGTGCTATGTGGTGTGATCAGTTTTTAGATCCAAACAAAAATTTGTCAGGGGGATAGGATTATAGGATTTCATCCTGCTCCTGCTGAGTAATCACAATAAAGATATTGATGATGGCCTTAATGTACCAGAGACTAGAATTTCTTCTGCTTTGGGAAATTCTTACCCATTTGTAGTAGTCTTGCAGACACACATACACTGACTAAATTTCCTGAAACTTATTAATAGAAATGTCTAAATAGGATAATTTAGTGTTGGTGAAAGGAAAACAAGGGGAAAGATTGGGAGTGAAGTATACCTATAGCCCCATTTATAAAAGTTACAAGAAAAAGCATGATTATATTTCCAAAGGCAAATGGTTATCTTAAAAAAATACATAGTGTGCTCTGACATTATTAGGAATATAAATGTGTTTTTAAGAATTCAAAATTTTAGCATAAAAAGTGGAAATCATTAAGTGGAAGAGTAGCCTGGACAAATTCAAATACTCAAATGGAATTTCGAAAAAGACAATTAATAATGAAAGTTCTAGTACTGGGATTGTAGCTCAGTGGTAGAGCGCTTGCCTTGCATGCGTGAGGCACTGGGTTCGATCCTTAGCACCACATAAAAGTAAATAAATAAAATAAAAATATTATGTCCATATACAACTAAAAATAATAATGAAAGTTCTATTTCTACAGTTTTATCCATAAAAATCAACAGATTGGCACACAGTGAACCAAATTCTAATGTTAATTTTTCAAAAGTGTGTGAGAAAGACCGCATATATCTCCTGAATCTAAGATATATTATGTCTTTGTAAACACTTCAAATTCTGAGCCTTCCTCTTCTGGGCCAATAAGTATTATAGGTGATAGTTCTTATTTTCTAAAAGCATTTAAAACATAAAATGAAAGGATAAGTTTTAAGACATTTACTAACATGTAATATACAAAATATTATTTAATTTGTTAAATGTAATTATATTTACAGGTAAGAGTTTCTTTGGGGACAGAACTTGCTTTTTATCCCTTAGTTCAATTTAATCTTAGAGTTCTAATTGCTATAGTGGTTATTTTAGGACATGGGAAGTGTCATGAGTAAAAATAATTTTATTGGAATCTAAATGTATAAAGGATTTGTCAAAAAAGCCTGGTATGTTAGTGTAATAAAATTTTTTTTAGGTAGGCCATATAATTGTTAATTAATTGTTGGCATAATTTTACTTGCATATGATGCAATTAGAATTATTACTATTTTAACATTAAGTATTAATTTTAGAAATGAATTAATTTTGTTTATGTTATGTATCATTCATTTACCTACTTCAGCTATGTTTTCCATCATTTTTTCCTATAGTTAGCTGAAGAATTGAGAAAACTGAAATTTATAATAAAAATCTTATTATTGCAACACCATAAAACATCTTTACAACTTATCTGAGATAAGATTTGAGATTTATCTGACAAAAGCATATAATTTAGCTGCATTCCTTTGACTAGGCAAAATTATTTCCAGAATCAAACTAATAAGATCTTTTGGCATTTTATGCTGAATAAATTGCTAAAATACAAATCTCAGATATGTATTAGAATACCAACAAGCCTTAAGGCTGCAAGAAAATGTGTCCTTAAAATCAAAACTGGCCCTGGTAAAGATGGAAGTTATTTAACATTTTTGAAACAAAATTAACTTTACCAACAAAAATCAAATTATCCATCCAAACGAGCTACATTTAGACATCAATTTTTATATTGTTTTTGACATATGATTATGTCATGGAGGACAAGAAGATGCAGGTTATAGAATACATCTTGAAAGTTACAGTTATTAAACTTTCTGTAAACTAGGATACACACAATTATGGAAATAGAATAAAGTTCTCAGCTAATGTATATGGAGTCTATGAAGAGTAAAGGAAAGAATTGAAGCAGTTGGCATTTCTAATTATTTTGGAGACAACAAGGGCATCGACTGAGGAGACTTTTGAAGACCATGTATCTCTTTCTCAAACCTCGAAATCATGAGTTCCACACTCCAATCACATCATGACTGTAGATTTTCACAGTGACTTGAACACTTCATTCAAGTCAGGTTTGGGTGTACATTTTTAGTTCAGTACTGCTGAGGCAGAAGTTTCCATCCCCAGTCATAGACGATATGTAATCTGAGTTTCACCTATGATAATTTCTTTCTTATGGTTAAAATATTTTATCACAGACATACACACACATGCCCAGAGAGAGAGAGAAAGAGAGAGAGAGAGAGAGAGAGAGAATCTCACATCTATTTTTCTGTTTCTTTGATGATGAATATTTGGGTATGTATTTGTTGTCTATGATGAATGATACTGCTATGAATATTCATGTACAAGTTTTTGTTTGCAATATTTTTTGGTATATATCTAAGAATGAAATTGACATATATTTCTGGGTAACCCTATTTAGCTAACATCTTGAAGACTACTGAAACCTCCAAAGTGGCCACGACACTTTACATGACGTTTTACATACTTGTTAAGCAGTAAATGAAAGCTCTATATCTTAAAAATGCTTATTTGTAGTTATTTTTATTTTTGACATCCTATTGTGGAAAAAGCACTTTTTCACTGTAATTTTTACTTACTTCTCACTGATGACCAAGGGTTTTAAGTATCTTTTCATGAGCTTATTACTCATTTGCATATCTTCTTTTGGAGAATGTCTGTTCAAATCATTTGACCTTTTTTTTAAAATTTTGGGGTGTCTTTTGTATTGTTGAGCTGTATGAGGTCTTTCCCAATTCAGGATACTAGACATTTACTAGATTAACAACTTGCAAATATTTTCCCACATTCTATAGGTTAAATTTCTACTCTCATTACTTTTGATGTACTACATTTTTAAATATTGAAGTCCTATTATCTATTCTTTTTAATTTGGTTGCTTGTGCTTGTAGTATCATATCTAAGAATACATTGCCCGATCCAAGGCAAGAAAGATATATACCTATGTTTTTTCTAGGAATGTATATTTATAGCTCTTACATTTTAGATCTACAAAATTCAATTGTATTTCTATATGCCAGCAAGGAAATCACCCATAACTAAAATAAGAAAGGCATTCCACTTATAATGATATGATAATTAATAAAATACTGAGAAATAAACAAAAGTCAAATTTGTACACTGAAATATTATGAAATGTTTCAAAGAAATTAAATAAGACCTAAATAAAGATAAATTATGTTAATGGATTGGAAGTTCTGATATCATTAAGATGGCATATTATCCAGATATAATGCAATTTCTACAAAAATTCCAAATTCTTCATTTGCAGTAATGGACAAGAAAATACTAAAATTCTTCAGAAACTACAAGGGATCCTGAATAACCAAAACAATTTTGAAAAGAGAAAAAATGGTGGACTGGCTAGGTTATATTTCAAAACATAAGAAGGCTATTAGTAGAGTGTGTTACTAGCACAATAATGGATATACCAATCAATGGAATAGTGCAAAAATATGGTCTATTTCTATAGTTCATTGCTTTTCAATAAGGGAATGAAAAAAAATCTAACAGGGAAAGAATAGATTTTCAACATTGGGTGCTATGACAGTTGAGTAACTTGAATTCACATACTTCATGCCGTGTACAGAAAAAAAAATAAAATGGGTAAAAGAACTAATAGGTAGGAGCCAAAACTATACATTCTTAGAACAAAACCATAGGTATAAATCTTCCTTGCCTCGGATTAGGCAGTATATCCTTAGGTTTGATAACACACAAGCAGCCTACTAAAAAATTAGATAATAGGACCCTGTGCATGTACATAGCCATCTAGAATCCCAGGAAAATGTTGAACTGGTTCAAAGCTGCTACAGATTTCTCATTCCTCTGATTTTCCTTTTGAGGTTTTTAGTTAGAGGATTACTTACCTTAATTACTCTCTATCATCTCAGGATATTGTGGCATTAAAATATTTCACAACTGCCCCTAGGGAGAGGTTCTTTGCCCTGGGAGGATTTGAGTGATTTGAAATAAGTTTTTCAAGTGGGTCCTCAGAAACTACCAGATAGGTCAAATAATAATAATTCTTTGGAAATGAGGTTTTGAAAGAGTTTCAGCTCCTCTCTTGCTCCCACTGGTATGAGCAATGTGAGTTATTATTTATTAGGCTTATGGCTAAGCTCAGGATCTGGGAATGGGAACATCACGAAGGTCAATGTTCTTACCAAGATTCAGCCATTTGTCCTGATTAAATGCTCTCCAATTTGCTGAAAGCCTTTGATTAATTTTCAGAGATGTATAATAGTTTATTCTGGTAGTTTTGGGTTGCTTTTATGAAAGAGCAAATTTTCAGAAGCACTTGCTCTATCAGTGACATCCCCTCAAAATGTAAGTATAGTTTTGATGAGAAAATTGATTTTTTGACTAGGAATAGAAATGTTACTTATCATTTCTTTTTGTGCCACTTTTAGTATGTTGGGTTTCACAGGGCTATCTTGTTAAGTTGATTGGTAGAAATCTGTTAATATTTTAGTATTTTCTATACGTATTTTTCTCATCTATATCTGGCATTTTTATTCTTGATATTGAAAATTTATACTTCTCTCTGTCTCTTTTTTTTTAACTTGTAAAATCCTGCAGAGCCATTATCCATTTTATTAGTCTTTTTCATGAAAAATAATGTGGTTTTATTCACTTCATATTGCTGCTCTATAAAATTATCAGACTCCGTGACTTGGTAGAAATTCCACAAATTTATTATCTTAGAATTCTGGCAGTCAGAAGTCTGAAATGGGAATTATGGGTCTAAATCAAGGTGTTTACGGGGCTGTGTTCCTTCTGAAACCTTTAAGGGAGAATCCAGTTTGTCTGTAGAGGCTGGTCACAGTAACGAACTTGTGGTTTTCATACTGTAATCCCATGACTCCCATCTTTCTTTCTGTCACCACATCTTCTCTGACTTCTTGCTTCCTTCATTGCTCTACACAGTCTTTTGTAATCACACTGGTTCCACAAGAATAACTCAGGGAAATCTTCAATCATAATGTACTCAACTATATCTGCAAAGTCCCTTTTGCCATGGAAAGTAATACATTCACAAGTTTGAGAGGTCAAGGCATGGATATCTTAGAGAAGGACAATATTATTCAGCCTACTACAGAGTTTTAATAATTCTTTCTTTTTTGTTATTGTTTCTTATTTAATTATATTCTTCTCATATAACTTTTAATATTTGTTCTACTTTGTTGGCTTAGTGAATTATGTTGAACTTTTAGAAACTGATAGCTAGATTTTAAAAAATAAGCTAATGCACACACACACACACACACACATATATATATATTTTATACCAGTGAACCCAGGGGTGGTTAACTACTGAGGCACATTCCTAGCCCTTTTATATTTTATTTTGAGATAGGTTCTCACTAAGAAAAAGTGAAGGTCTTCTTGGTTAGGACATAGGCCCTATTTTTCTTATCATTTCCCTGAAATATAGCTTAATTTTAATTGCAGCTTTATATATTTGACACCTGGGCTATTGGGAAATGTAGTCTTTAATTTTAAAATATGTTGAGAGATCTAAACTTCTATTATTGCTTTTTAAATCATTCATCATTAATAAGAATATCCACAGATCACCAAATACAGGACAAATAACCCAATGGAAAATTGGAACAAAGAAATGAAATCCCAAATACTTGACCGATATGTGAAAAAACTCTCAAAATAAGAAATATTCAAATAAATGTCACTGAAAACAACATATTTTCTTAACATTATCATAATTGCAAAAGCAATGGAGATGAATAATGTGAATTGTTGCTGATGCTGTGAGGAGAAAGGTATTATGGCTTACATTATTTAAAGAAGTTTTCCAAAATCATATTGTGGGAATGTATTGAATTTGATACTATGCCAAAATGGGTCTAAATAGGGAAGGGCAAGACACTCTCATTTTATTAGGAAAAAACACATATGCACAGCCTATTTCCATGATGGATTTTTGTTGTTTAAATTTTGAATTATGAACATTCTTAGATGATGGATCACATATCTTTGTGCCTATATGACAATATTTAAAAGTATAAGTTTCTAGTATTTATATTATTAACAACTATTGGATATAGCATTACATCACACTGAAGATACTTTGTGATTATAACATTGCTGACTTTATTGGATTGTGTCAAATAAAGTCATTCATGGATTTATATAGGTTTTATAGTCACAATTACCCCAGATTGATTGTGATTGTTACTATACATACCACTGCTAGATGAGCTTCATTATAGAAATGCTTAATGTGAAAAAAAGTTATGTTATAGAGTTCAAGATATATATTTAGCATTACCAAATTACTCAGAAAAATATTCTACACATTACCATGACCTGTGCATTACCAGCCCTGTTTTACCTAGGCTCCTCAAACTAGGTATTACACTGTTTTATAGTTTTCCATGCGAATAGTCTAGTTTGATGCCTCATTTATACTTTTGCAATTTATGCCATAATTATTTCATTTTTCTGAAGTTCTTATCCAATTTAGTTAGAAAAAATATCAAATGTTAAAAGAAGGGAGAAGAATTAATATTGAGACTTGAAAAGAGAATAGGGTACCTAATAATCTGAAGGATATAATTAAATTGAGAAAATGAAAAATGATATGAGAGTTAATATTTGGGATCTTGTGTTAGTCAGCTTTTCATCATTTTGACAAAAATACCCGAAACAAACAACTTAGAGGAGGAAAGAATTATTTTGGCTCACAGTTTCAGTACATGATTGGCTGGCTCCAAGGCAGAAATGTCATGGCAGAAGTGTCTGGCACAGGAAAGCTGCTCAGCTCATGGCAATCAGAAAGCAGAGAGAGAAAGAAGGGGAGTTGGTTTCAGGGACAAGATATATAGTCCCCATACCTCTAATGATGTACTTTTTCCAACTATGCTTCACATCCACCTGCCTATAGTTGCCTCTACCTTACAGAAATATGTGGAAATTATTAATCCAGCCAGTGGATTAACTCACTGATGAGTTCAGAGCACTCATGATCTAATCACTTCCCCCCAAAAACATTACTGAATATTTCTGCATCATGCAACAAATCTTCAAAACATATTCTAGATCCAACATAACAGACATTTTAACAACAAAAAAGTACTTTTCTTCCATTCTAAATAACTAGTTCAAAAATATGAGAAAAATATTGTATGGTTTATAAAAATACAAATGTAAGATAATTAAAATGAATGATGCTGACAATATTTAATTAGGAACAGAATTAAGATTATTGTATGAGAGATGTGTCACTTTCTTGCATCCAAGGACTCAAAATTTATAAATGTCCCTCTGTATCATTTTATTATTGAATTTGTTCAACATTTATTGATGATTATATTAAAATTACGACAAACATCAGATTATTTATTTATCCCAAAAACTTAAAGATACCATTCTTATTCTTCTTATTGGTATTCCTAATAATGTTATCACATGCCAGTGAAGCAATATACTCCAGTTCTTAATCTAAAATATGTGACTCTTTTTCTGAACATCCTTTTAATGAAATCCAACAAAATGATTGCAAGTTTTCCTGGATGAATAAATGTGAGAGAATAATTTGTAAGTCTCTAAAGTAAAATTTTTTCAATGAAAAACTGAACTAGGATTAGAAGTGGTTAAGTCACAGTAATTAAAACATCATGTACTATTTGTGGAATAGTCAGACAAATGGTTGAACTCAGTTTGTGTGAGGCAGCTATCCAAATGAAATTTCAAATAGAAGGGAGAGCAATTAACTTTTCTAAAATTCAATGGACACAATTGAAAAATGAAAGACCTTGGTCACTTATCAAATTGCTCATCCCAAAACTAATTCAGGGTGATTCTAAAGACTAACTATTTTAAATGTAATTGAAAATATATGGCTAATGAACACAGAGAGCTTTTTTCAAGCATGTTGACAAATTGGACTAAATATATATTTTAGCATTCTCTACAGAAAATAGCTATATAAAGCCATCAAATAAGATGATTAAAAATGTCAAATGGAAAGGAAAAGAAAATGTTATAATATTGACTATAATGAGATTTTATGAATCTGGAAAACAATAGACACATCAATAGAAAGATATCACCAAAGGACATTAACAATTGATTCACGAAAGAAGAATTTGAAATTCAATGTAACTAATTTATAACCATATATTAATTTTAAATAGTTTAAATACATAATAGTAATATGTGATTATAATAACTGATATTAGCATCAATATATTCATATGAATATTTTATAAATTAAAATTTAATAACATACATTTACCAGTGGATTAACTAAGATTAAATGGCACATTATAGATACTTTTTATGCATACATGACTTAATTACTATATTAATATTTCTAAAAACATGTAGAGTTAGACTCAAAAACAGAGCATCCAGCAGTTTATATTAATGGAGTGATGAAATGTATTTCTAGATTAATTATTAAAGTGTTTTACCTGAAAAATAAAAAATAAAATCTAAATATATATATATTTGTATATATATATGTATATATATATTCTGTAGTCATTCAGAACTTTTATCTATGTGTATTTTGAAGTGGAAGAATACTCTTTGAGTGTAAAAAAGGCATTTTAAGTTTAGTCAAAGCTGTGTATGGTAGAGCAACAGATATTTCATTTTAGATAATTATAACTTACAAACATACACACATTATATGTATTTATGATGATAGTCTTTGAATCATGTACACAATATATTTGTTTCTGGATCATGGGTTTAGGTTATATTTTCCTTCCTTATTTGCTCTTGTTTACACTGAAATGATTATGTGTTTTAGATAATTAAAGATTAAAAACCTAAATAACTTTCTAGTTCAATTAAACTAGCTTTAATACCAGCAACTATTTTACCCCTCAAAATGCAGACAAGAGCAAACAAGTCTATGGAACTGACAAAGAAATTTTGAAATCCTAAGCAAGTTATTTATATCAATCAGTTCAGGTGAGTTTCATCATTTTTTCTTTGATTTTTTTCCTCTAAATATTATTATTTTTTGTTTTTAATAAATGCCGTGTGTGTATGTGTATGTATGTGTGTGTGTGAGATAGATGTAGATATATATGTATATATGCATATATGTGGATCAGTTTAGCTTAAAATAGATACATTGAGGGTTTGAGGGGTTTTGTTTTGTTTGCAGTTTCTTAAAACACTCAAAGGCAATCCAGAAGAGAGACTTTAGTGGGACAACTCTGTATGCCTTGAGAAGAAGTAGTTACCACTAAGTGTTGAGGCTATTTCTGGGTTTCACCTGCACAGCTGGGTGTCTGCTAGGCCAGTGTGTTCAGGGAACCCTGCCAGCAGGGACCATCCTAGTGTAATAGCAGCACCTTGGCTCATGTTTTTCTTCCTGGGGTGTCACCATCAACAAAACAAATTGTTTTGTTTTGTTTTGTTTTTTGCTAGTAGCACAGCCCTGCTACCTACCTCTCTTTGGTATACTGAGTTTTCAGAGCAGAAAATGTGCTCTTGAGTGAAGCTGGTATCACCCCTGCCTAGATGTCTGTTTTAAATAAATTACTATTTATAGCCTTTCAACTTGTCTCAAAGACATTTTCTTGTCTGATTCCCAGGTCCTTGATCCACTTTGAGTTGAATTTTGTGCATGGTGAGAGATAGGGGTTTAGTTTCAATTTGCTGCATATGGATTTCCAGTTTTCCCAGCACCATTTGTTGAAGAGGCTGTCTTTTCTCCAGTGTACGTGTTTGGCTCCTTTATCTAGTATAAGGTAACTGTATGTAAGTGGGTTCGTCTCTGT
>CM053407.1:94378779-94484464 GCA_028644305.1 Xerus rutilus
ACTTTATGTATGACTGCATATATGTTGTGATTCTATACAACTCACAACTAGAGAATTGATATGTTATCCTCTATCTATGCACAATGAATCATTTACACTGTTAACATGTAAGCCTAAATAAAAAAATAAAAAATAAAAAAAAAAAAGACATTTTCTTTGCAGAAAGTAACCAGCATTATACCTGTAAGTTTCCTACAAGAAAGCCGGCAAGTCTTATGTCTAATATGAAAATAAAGTAAAATGTTTGGCCTCTGAGTTAAACATTCATTAATTCAACATCTGGCAGGAAGCATCTTCAGTGTTCTGGCATGACACCATCGATTATTTCCATCTGTTTCATCTGATCCTCAACTAGTGTCTAGAAATAATCATTTGTAAGTTTATTTTATTAGACCAATATCATCCTCCATTTATTGGTTATTTCTGAGGAAGGCTTTTTGCAATAAATTTTTGTGCATCCCATTATTAGCTTCCTGTCATAATACAAAGATAAAAACAAAACAACAAACAAAACTTCTCTGTTGTCAGCAAGCTACTTAACAGGAGTTCCAAAATATTCTGACTATATCAAGAAGAAAATTCAGAGACAGGTTTTTTATTAAATGTGAGAAGTAAAAACTATCAATATATATTAATGTATTCATGTTTCAAATAAATTATTCTCTATAGGTTCGAGTCTATTATAACAATGACTTCAGTTTTTCGATCACTGAGAGACATTAAAGAATACATACTTTTCTCATTGGGATATGAAGTATGATGTGCCCCCACCAAAGACTAGTGTGTTCCTGTATTAATCAGGGTTCACTAGAGGAACAGAACCAACAGGGTGTTTGTGTGTGTGTGTGTGAGAGAGAGAATGTGTGATTATAAAAAGGAATTGATTAGGATTTATTAGATTGGCTTACATTACTGGAAGCTGGATAGTCCCACAGTGGCTGTCTGCAGGCTGGAGAGCTGGACTAACTGGTAGCTGCTCAGTTTAACAAGCTGAATCCTCAGAAGATGCAGTCCCAGTCCTAGAATGAAGATTTGAAAATTTCCTGGAGAATTGCAGGTCAGGGTCCACTTTGGAAAAGTGAAGTACCATGTCTTTGAACAATAACAGCAGCAATCTAAGCACCTGCTAAAGAAGAATGGAGTTTACATCTGCACTGGCTTCTCCTTCTTCCACTCTCCTTTCATCCAGTCCCCAAGACCACTGGACTGTGCCACACACATTCAGGGTGAGTCTTCCACTCAGTTTATTTTTCACATGCCAGTTATTTCTGGAAACCCTCATCAACACAACCAGCATTCTCTTAATCTTAGGCATTTCTCAATCCAATGAAGTTGAAAATTCAGATTAACCATAACAATTTCCAATGCAGAAATTTCCAAAGGTGGAGCTTTAGTGAAATGATTAGATCATGAGGCCTCTGACCTCACTAATAAACTAATCCATTGATACCAGAATGGACTACTGGGATATGGTAAAAACTATAACCAGGTGGAGCATGGTTGGAGGAAGTAGGTCACTGGGAGCTATATCTTGTTCCTGGCCCCTTCCTCTCTCTGCCTCACTGCTGCCAGCTTTCCTCCTCCATGCACTTTCACAATAAAATTTTGTCTCACCAGGCCCAAAGTAATGGAGTCAAAAAATTATACACTGAAACCTCTGAAACTGTGAGTGCAAATTAATCGTTTCTAAGTGGTTTATGTCAGGTATTTTGATCACAGTGATGAAAAGCTAACACATACCACAGGATTGAAAACTAAGAAAATTGCAACTCAGATTAAGCCTTCAGCTTACTGTCATGCACATGACAAACCTCTGTATAGACAGAGAATATGGACGAAGTGCCAGGTGCCACAATTTCATATATAAAGCTATTATAATAATATTGAATATGAATTGAAATTGTTTTATTAAATTCCTGGTTAGAAAACTGTGTATCTTTGTTTTCTTATCAGGGAGTTTATTGAATATATCCTTATTTAAACTCTGCAAACTGCCTGATGTTTTCCTTTTACAAATAGCCTCATTCTTCTCCCTAAGTGGAATATCAGCTCCCAGGAGCAGGTTTCTCAGTTGATTGGCAGTTAGTGAATGGAACACCAAGTGCAAGCTTTACCACTTAAATTCAGAGAAACAGGCTCAGTCATTGAAGCCTACAAATAGCCACCAGTTTACCCCAAAGAAAGACCTCAAACCTTTTCAAACTTCCATCTCACATTTAAATAAAATGGGTAGGATCCAGCTAAAACAGTACTGGAGAGGGAGAAATTTTATAGCACTAAATGTAAACTCTAGAAATAAGAACCATCTCAAAATCAATAATACAAGCTCCCATTTCAAAACTAGAAAAAGAGGAGTCAAAAACTCCAAGAAACAAAGGAAATAATAAAGGGAAGAGCAAAAATCAAGAAAACTGTAAACAGAAAAACAAGAGGTAAAAAAAATTAGTGAAACAAAAGGATTTTTCTTGGAACAATCAATAGAAGTATGAAGTTTCTAGTAAGGCCAGCATAAAAAAAGCCGACAAATTACTAATATCAGGAACAAAATGGAATATCATTACAGATCCCAGAGCTAACAAAATGATAATAAGGCTCTCCTATTCGTGGTTCCATACACATGGATTTTATAGCCAATAGACTAATTCCTTTAAAAGCACTAATTATTGCAACTAACAAATATTGAGGAATCTAATTTGTATAGCCTTAGAACTATTAAATAAACTGAATCTATAATTTAAAAAATTATGAGAAAGAAATTTCCATGCTCACTAAAATTCATCAGAAAATTTTACAGAACATTCAAAGAATTAACAACTATTTACACAACACCTTCAAGAAAATAGAGGAAGTAACACTTTCAACTTATTTCACAAGACCCAAATAACTCTAATATCAAAGCCTGATATGAGAAAAACACACAAACACACACACACAAAACTGTATATTTCAAAATTCTATGCTATTTTAGCAAGCTAAATCCCACAATGTTTAACAAAAGTATTACAGCACAATTGAGGGGATTTTTTTCAATTATGCAAATATATTTCGTCATTAGAAAATCAATCATTGAACAGAAGGTCATCTTGCTAAGTGAAATAAATCAGGTACAGAAAGACAGGCATCACATGCTTTCTCCCCCATGTGTAAGAAAATGGGGAGCATTTTGAGTTGAAATTAGAAGAGTGACTATTAGGGACTGGAACTGGAGTCAGAGGAAGAGAGAGACAGGAGGATAGGAGAGGGTAGAAGGGAGAGTGGGTGTGATCAATACACAATACACACATGTATGGTGTTATGGTCCCAGTATGGAATGTTCCCCCAAAAGTCCATGTTTTGAAACATGGTCCCCAACACAGCAAGGTTCAGAGGTGGGACTTTGAGGCAATATTTAGATCATAAAAGTTCTTACCTCATCAGTGGATTAATCCAGTAACCTCATTAAATGGATTATTCTAATGATAGCTGAATAAACTGATGGAAGGTGGGAGCTATTTGGAGGAAGTAAGTCACAGGAGCATGATTCATTTTTCCCTGGACCCTCTCTCTGCTTCCTGGCTGCCGGGCGTTGAGTAGCTTTCCTCCACCATGCTTTTACATCTTGATGTTTCTGCCTGAGAGCCACTGACCATGAATTTAATCCCCCGAAACCATGAACCAAAATAAATCTTTTTCTCCTCCAAGTTATTCTTGACAAGTATTTTGGTTATAGCAATAAAAAGCTGATTAATATATATGTAAATGCCACAATGAAGCCCATTAATTTCTACAATTAATACCTGTTAATAAAAATTTATAAAAGGAAAATCAATCATTCTCCATATCAATAAGCTACTAAAGAAAAAGATTACATTATATTTTGTTAAGTTATATAAAGTTGAAACAGAGAAAGCATTTCCAAAATTCTGTCAATCTGTACACTAGAACTGAAAGAAAACTTACCCTCATAAACAAAAACTCACCTTCATCTACAAAAGCTGTCTAACATATAGCTAACAGAGCACATGATTGTGAAAGCCTGATTTCATTCCTTCAAAGATCAGAAGCAAGGCTAACTTCTTTGCCTTACGCCCCCACTCTTAAATTGTCTACCACTTCCCAGTGGCACCACACACTGGGGACCAAACCTTAAATACATTGTGCTTCGGGGGGACACTTAAGATTGAAACCATAACAACATGTGAAATAACAAAATGTTTGAGAATTTGTATAAAATAATTCTGCAAGATAGAATAGATTGATGAAGCAATGAACATGTTTCAAAATATTGTTATTTGTTGAATCTGGGTAATGGGCTTGTATTATTTCTTTACTTCTGTGTATGTTTGCAAATCTTTCTCTCTCCCTCTCCCTTTCATTCTCTCTCTCTCTCTCTTCCCCTCTTGTTCTCTCTCCCCTCCATATCTCTCACACACACACACACAAGCACACACAAACTTTTATTCTGAACCATTTTAAAGCATGTTGTCCATACATTGCTCTTTACCCCCTAATGTTTGTAAAATATCTCTCCTACATACATACATAACAATACAAAAAATTAAGAAATTGATATTACATATCCCACTTAAATTTTACCTTCTCTCTCTCTGTCTCTTTTTTTTTAGTTTTCTTTTTTAGATTCAGGTTCCCAGCCATGGCCATATCTTTTATTTCATTATTCTGACTTTTTTTAGTTTAATCTGAAATAATTGCTATTTTTTAAACTTTTTTGCTTTTCCTTACTTTGATATTGTCCTTGTGTGATATTCTCCATTTGGATCTGTATTCTGTTTCCTTGTGGCATATGAATTTTGGACAGAAGTCCCACAGAAATGATGGTTTCATCTCCCTGCATCAAGAGAGCATGGTATGGATTTGTTTTATCACAGATGATATGTTTTTCACTTTGCTACAATGATGCTTGAGTATTTATGCTGGAAATACTAGAAAGTTAATTAATAATTACATTTACATTTTAATTAATATGAATTAAATATAAATTTTTGGCACTATATAAATATCCCATTCCACAGTAAACTTTCACCCATTCATTTGTCACCTGCTGCTAATTCTTTGCCTGAATCATTACTACGGTGGTGGCCAAAGATGATGCTCTAACCTGATTGCTCCATTTATGTCTATTAGTTTTCTCTACTCTAAGGTGAAGTTTACCTAGGTCTCTTGTCTATTGATTTATATCAGTGTGGACACTTAGATTGCTATTCAATTCAATGTTAAATAAGATTGTTAATGTCCCAATTCATTAAGATCATTATTTACTCTAAAGTTCATTATTTCCCAGACGGGACCAGTGGGAAATCCTTCAAGGTGCCTCCTCCATCCTCTTGACAAGACTCATTATTCTTTGAGCACTTCCTCACATTCTGATACAACAAGACTAATTATGATTAATACAGACTATTTTCCTTGAAAAATCTTCCTTTGTTTTAGTTCGTTTGATGTTTCCACATGGTATATGTATTTTGAAGAGAAGTGCCACAACAATGATGATTTGTTCTCTCTGCATCAGAAACAAGATGCTACAGGCTCATTCTGTGCTTCCTCTGGCCCAGCCCTGATATCAAGAATCCCTGAGGCTTTGCTAATGGGTATCCTTCTTCTAGGTCCTCTCAGCAAAGATAGGAAACAACTACATATATATATGCATACATGCACACACACACACATGCACATTTCTATATTTCTCTGTTTACCTTTTATGTACATACCAACAGTTCTAATATTAAATCTAGATCTTGGATTCTAATCAAGCACTGTATGGTTAAACCTGGTCTTATTTATTTTTATATTTATAACTTCCTTTTACAATCTGGTTTCCATTATATTCAATGCATTTGTTTATGTATTTATTCTCCCTAAACATAATCTTTTAATCTTCAGGTCCATCTTCACAGCCCCAGACATGCCTACCACATGCCAACATCCTTTTACTCTAATGCTTTTTTCTGGACATGCATCCTTCTTACTTGGTAGGTCGGCCAATTGCTGGGACCCAACCAAGTAAAAGATATTTAAATTTTTATAATTAAAGACATACTTAAAATTGCAAAGCATACAGTAATTTATACAGCCTAAGAGTAATTTATAGAAACTATTAAGTAATATTTTTGTGAAAATATTAGCATTTTTCATAAAATAATATGCTATTCC
Organism: Xerus rutilus; assembly: GCA_028644305.1. NCBI lineage: Eukaryota > Metazoa > Chordata > Mammalia > Rodentia > Sciuridae > Xerus > Xerus rutilus. The sequence goes on from CM053407.1 coordinate 94,384,930, forward strand.
CAAATATTTTAGTGGCCACATTTTCTGAGAAAAATAATTGCATATTCATCTTCTATACCATTTATACTTTTCCCCTAGCAAAATAATTTTTTTATGTAGACATGAAATACACAAATATAATTACTTATTTTCTGTGCTAAATTGATATGTAGATTTTTTTAAATCTTCTATTAACTAGCTATCTTTAGCTTTGTTTTAAAAAATATTTTGTTGAATACATAATTTGATATTTTCCTACTTATCCAAATTAAGAACAAATCTGTAGTTTTTTAATCTTTTCTAAGCATCAAAATGTTTTAGTGAAACTTTATTTATCCTACTCTTCTCTAGTTAATTTATTTCTAAGATACACATCCACCTTATTAGTACAACCTTTGTTTGTCTCCACAAAATAAATACATATTTTCATCTTCAGTTGTTGTGGATTTTTTTGCATTTGGCTTCAATATACTAATTATATTTACAATTTTTATTTTGACTGATATCTATATAGCTATGTCATTGTTATTCAACTTAACACACATTTAATTTTCTCATTTTGATACATTAGTCAATTATATGTCCTTTAAAAAAATCATTGTCTGTGGCCTTTACATCATTTTCCATAAAACTCTTTTTCAACATCATTGAAAGATCTCTCCAAAATTATGGAATGGATTAGTTTTCTAATACCAGTGATATGTAATTAATTAAATTGTCATATGTTCTTTAGGGTATTACCTTATGGCTATGGAATTATTAAATCAATTCTGCAAGGTTAAGTTAGTTCATGCCTTAGCTGCTTAGCATTTCCTTCCACAGCACTTTTTCTACCAATGTAATGGAAGGAAATTGGTTCTGAAGATAAAAACAAAATGTGGTGTTTAGCTATTAAGGATGATTTAGAGTCTAGTAACTTAATATTCTTCCCACAGCCTACCACTGAGTGATAGCATAGATGTTTTGATTAAAATGTTTACAAATAGGTATTTTTGAAGGTTGTTTGCATGAATATCTCAAGTAGCAAAAGTCAATAAATCTTCACACAGCTGTAAGAATATTCTTTAAATAATTGGATAAATCACCAAGTTTTACAAAGCAATTTTAGGTGGTTAGATTTACAATGCATTAGAACTAATCTCTATTTAAATTTTCCATTATATGAAAAATGTTTATAAACAAATATTAAGACCTGAAATAATGCTGATAATACATCTGGCAGAGCAAGAAGAAGTACTTAAAGAGAAGAAACTAAATCTCCTTGAAAATGCTTCCCAAATTGAAATTTTGGCTCATGTATCATGTTATATTCAAACAATAGATTTTGCAATGTGCTAATTATTTGTTTACTTTTCTTTCTCCCCCTCCAGGTTGTGCCTTGAGTATTTTGGAATAGAATAAAGATATGTGGGTATTTGAAAGAATATCAGCAATATTAAAGCACATTGTAGGCAAGTAATTCAAAACACATTACCAAATTAATCCAATAGCAAGCATATAAGCTAGTTCATTTGGGGATAAGACATAAGTATATTTCCTGTGTGTGCTGTAAAGATGAGTGTTATATTTGAGGGATCCAGCTCAGGTGTCAGACTCCCTTGGTTAGAATCTCAGTGCTGTCACTTCCTAACAGTGTGAGCTCAGGCATGGTGTTTTAATAATTCTGTTACTCAGTTTTTTGATAAGCAAAAACGAGGAAAATAAAAATACCCATTTCAATAAATTAATACATATTAAATACTTTATGAGCAATGTATGTCATAATTTTGTATATTATTTAAGTCATATTATTTAAATCAATACTATTAGCAAGAATTAGTCAGTATTGGAGAAATTCTTTTATGTCCCCCACTCAAGTGACAAAGCCTTATAGTCAAGTCTATTTGAGCTCATAACCATTTATCCATTTTTTCCAGTGTTAACTACTGTTATGATCTTCATTCACTCTGGAATTTTACTTGTAATACTGTGAACACTGTTAAAATATCTGACATATTATTTCCTTTCACTTTCATTAATAACTCCTTTAATTTTATTTCAGATTTACCTAATGATACAGGAGAATGAATAATGACTCCAAAATTGACATCATATTGAAATAGTCCATGTTTCCTTATGGAAATTTCTGAGAGTTCCTAAGTGAATTCAGTGGGCCAAGATATTACTACCTTGAATTTTCACATATTTCCTCATTAATTTGTACAGCAAACATATTTTTCAACTACATACCAAACACTGCTAAGTTCTGGGGATAAAATGAGTAATAACAGAGATGAGAGTCCTGTCCTCATGAAACATATGTGGGATGGATATAAGACATATAAGGAAAACCTTTCTACCTGGAGATAAGGCCTTTAGGGAGGTAAGTAATATTAAATGATTAAAAGAGTGGGATCCTGTCCAGATAAAACTAGTGTCATAAGAAAAGAAAGAGATGGCTACAGAGCTTGCTTTCTTGCTCTCTCTCTCTCTCCCTCTCCCTTGCTCCCTCTTTCCCTACCCAGAGGAAAGACCCTGTAAATACATCAAGAAATTGTCCATCTTCAAGTTAGAAGGAGAGGAGAAAGAAGGAGAAAAAGCAGGAACAGGAGAAGAAAGAGGAGGAGGAAGGGAAGAGAAGGAAAGTTCATTGGAAGTGCCCTTTTCTTCATGCCTTAGTTTCATCCTTAACCAGTTTCACTCTATCTTTATAACTATCCCCTTGAAAATCTTTCAAGTGAGATACTAGGTGGTAGAACCAAAGGCAGCTTATCAATCATTAATTGTCTTTAGGTTAACCTCTGGGTTGCTTATCCCTCAGATCACCCTCAGACTTGATGATTCACTAGAAGGACACACAGGACTTGGAAAAAATGGTTATATTTGATTACAACTAATGAGAGTGGGAAGTTGAGTATGAAAATTAGCAAAGGGAAAGCAGAAATCCAACAGAAACCAAGTGTGAGCTTCCAAATGTCCCTTCTCCAGTGGAGTTGCATGGGATGCAATTAATTTTCCTGAAATGATGTGCAACAATACATTCAAAGTGTTACCAATGAAAGAATCTCTACTAAGTCTTGCTGTTCAGGGTTTTCATACGTTAATCACATGTAGGCATGCAGAAATCCTACGATTGACCTCTATTATTCATCCCAAAGTAAAAACAAGCACACACACACACACACACACACACACACACACACTCACCACAAGTAGAATTATTAAGGTAGACTTACCTGGTCATGCTGATGTGGTATGGTCCCCACTCAGGTATACAAATAAACTCTTAATAGGCAGAATATTTCAAGAGCTCAAAGATTATCTCTTGGGAGTCAGCCAAGATCTGTCCTAAGTCTGAAATGATGAGAGAAAAATCAGTTATCAGCAACAGCCTCTTAGATGAAACCAGGAGAAGCTAACATGCCTTCCTTTTTTTCTTACTCTAGTTAAGACAAGTTATTTCAGAGACCTAAAAATTTGGTTGCAGTTTATAAATCTTTGTCCAGTGACCTCATAGGAAGCCCAATATATCATGATTATAAAATTTTAGGTTAAGCAGCCCAGATGTTACCATGGAAAGATTTCCAAATTATAAAATATCTATGTCAACACCATATTTGATTTGTACTTTACATTGCACAATGAAACACATGGTCTCAGAAGGTCTATTTCACCCAGCTGCTGTTCAGCAATTATTTTCATTCCAAACCATATGTACACATGCATTCATGCACATACATGCTAGCAGCTCTTCAAAGAGATGATTTGGAATTTTCACAACTAAAAAAAAATAGTATAAGTTAATAGGGTAAGTATCTCTAGATACCTGGTACAATTTTACAAGTAATTTTCAGTGTGTGCTAAATTACTGATTTTATTTTTATATAATTTCTAAAATAAATTCATTCTCTATTTCTATGTTCAAGCTACATTATTCATTTTGAAGTGATGCATATTCTTAAATATGGGTCTAATTATTTCTTAGGTATCCCAATTAGGGCAATAAGTTTCTAATTTACTCCCTTCTCCGCCTTCCTGTTTCACTTCTCTGATAAGCAATAATTTTCTTTGGCTTTTATAAGAGTGATATTATAGATCTTTATATCTTTCCTAAGCTCAGAATTCCCATATACATCATTCAATAACAGAACTCTAAACTACCTAGCCACAGTGCTCATAATCCACTCTGAGAGCAAGGTTGCCATTGTACAGCTTAGTTCATAATGAACTCCAGATTTAAGTATGTGTTAGATATGTAGCCGTCAACGTTTGCATCCCTTACTCTTCCAGCAAGTTTCAAGTTTCTCAAACGCTGCACATGATTCATTTTGGTATTCTTACAGAACAATTGGCTGATAACATGATTGCTGACCTTCTAGATTCCCCACATTTTATGGACTTCTAGAGAGAAAGACCATGTTTTGTTCTCAGTGAAGACCTTCACAATTGTAATAGTTTGGAAAAGTGTCCCCCAAAGGCCCATGGGTGAAATGCTTCATCAGCAGCCTGTGACAACAATTGGAGGTGGTGGGACCTTTAGGAGGTGGGGTCTAGGGAAGGGAATTAGGTCATTTGGGGCATGCCCTGGAAGAGGATTTTGGAATTGAGCCCCCAATCTCTCTCCCTTTTCATTTTCAAGCCACCATGATATGAACAAGCCTCCTAAACCACATGCTCCTAACATCATGTACTATGCTGCCACAGGCTGAAGGCAACAAACAGCACCAAGAGACCACAGACTGAAACCTCTGAAGCTGAGTCAAAATAGTCCTTTCCTCTTTTTAAGTTGATTATCTCAGTTACTCTGTCACAGTGATGGAAAGTAGACTAACACTAAAACTTACTAGTCTTTTGGATTCTAGCCCATAATAATAAATAATTCTTCATTGGCTTTGGTTCACAGTATGATTAATAAATAAGGAAAAGAAACATTTATGATTCCTGAGCTTCAGTGACTTCATTGGGCAATTCTATGAAATTTTTGGAAAGGAGATTTTGATAAATTAATAAGTTTGAACATATGTAATGCATATTTTCAAAACAATTTTAAACCCAATATCTCACTCAAAATTTCAGTCAGGGTTAATGTGGAGGTTAATATCACAGGTTTTAAGATAAAAGTAAAAATCTAAGACGCGAAAGAGTAAAGAATAATAACATGACCTTTCAGATGCAGTTCTAAGTTAACTTTGCCCGTGTCAGCACCTGGATGTTTAATATAGTCAAAAGATGTTTGGGGAAATTATAGTAAGCTATTTTACATTGTGTCAGCAATTTTCTAGAGTATTGTATTATGTTATTAACTCACATTGTATGCATCCTTGCTACTCTACAAACACATGGTTATTAGATTTAGAGTATTATTAGCATAGATGCAAACTCAAGTAACACGTAAATTAACATGGGAAAACTCAAAATCAGCCAGGAAACTCTATTTGCATGAACTCAAATGAAACCTTGCTTATTAGCATAAAGGAACAAGTAAGTGATCAGTGTTTCAGAAATAATAAGACAGCCACACTGTTTATAGAGCAATAACATTATGCAAGGATAAGGAGGAAATTATACTGTGATGGCTATTAAGAATGTCTTTTTACCTCTGCATATCCAAAATTCTTGAGCTAAATTTATAACATGTTGGCCAACCATTATTATTTGTTTGTTTTTTGCTTGCTTGGTTTTCTTTCTTTTTGTTTGTTTTACTATTCTGATCCTCTTGTAGATCCTTACAAAGACTGATTGTCCAAAGGTAAAAATTTAAAAAGGATATTTTATCCTCTATAATATAGCTCAGGATCATTCAGTACCAATTGACTTTGTCTAGCATTTTGCAGACTTTCCAAAAATGAAATTTTATTATATTGCACTGTACTATAAACCTGTTTCTCTTTTCACTATGAAAACAATTTGGTGGAATCCGAAGTGGATAAACTATGAAACCAGAAGAAGATTGACTTACTGTCCCAATGAAGGGACTGGATTATTTTTAGAAAGTAAATATTATGCCCATCCTGATATCATTTTTATTCGACAAGAGGGAATATAAGTAGAGACATCTGAAAGTAAGTAAGAACTTCTTGAAATTATTGAAAAGTTATGCTTGGTTGAGTTTGTCTCAAAGGTACTCAGGGCATGAAGTTAGATGCCAAAAAATAACATGAAGAGTAAGAAAAATAAGCAACTTTCAGAACTTTCAGAAAAAAATGGTATTTAAGTGGAGAGATGCTTGACATTTTAGAAGCAGAATGACTGATAATTAATGATATCAAATTTAGGGGTTATTAAATTGGAAGAATTTTAAAAATTATATTCTCAGAGAAGTAATATTTTTGACATATCTTACTGAGTCATTATTCAAATAGGACCAAAAGCAACATGGTTGGGGGAGATACATACTTGCAAGAACTCTAAATTTTTAAATATATAAACAGAACATTAATATTCTCTCAAACATCAGATGGACAAAGAACGTACAACACCATGTGTAAAAATTTCTGTAATTTGGAAAAATCATCCTTAGTTCTTGACTGTCATTTTCAAATTCTTCTTCTATAATTTATAAAATGATTTTCTGTTGATGGTTGGCTTAAGTGTTTTTGATTGTTTTATTATTGATATTAATACTAAAAGCTATTATATACACAGAGATTTCCATGTACTGTCCACTATAATAGGGGCTTTGGTGTGTGGGGTGATATTGAGTTCAGTCTCCACACAATGATTTTCAGAGTTATAGTGTGGCACTTCTGGGGAGTTGGAGCAGCACCACTCCAGTCCAGTGACCAGGGTCTGCTGAGGTAGCCCTGGGGCTTTGGGGATAAATATTTCAATATGAGTCTCTTCAATTGTTTATCAGAGATTGAGTGAACCAAATATTTGTATTACAAAAACCATGTAAATGGTAGTATTGAGTTTTAATAAATAGAACTCTCTTATTTAAATAGAAATAAAAGTTACCATGAGATTTTTAGCTTTTGTTTCAGAACTTTGAGCAATACTCACTGTCCTCCTTTTGTGCATTGCTTTTTTTTCCCCCACATTATTATATTGTTTTCACTGTCAGGTTTTAACTCATTTGTGGATGAAAACAACACATACATATAGACAACTGTTTACATATGCATATAAATCAAAATATGAATTTTATAGCAGTGAAAACAAAAGCTGTTGCCGTCTTATTTTTTCTTTTGATGATGGTTGTTACACAAATGAGTCAAAGACGGCTTTTGTGGATGTGTGCTACCTTATTTACTTTTTCACAGCATGTTGATATCTGTTGAATCAGGAACCTGCTGGCACTAAACTCAAAATTTTATACATCCAGTGTTTTTAAAAGGTAGCTTTAAAAAAAACCTAAAAAACAAAACAAACAAACAAAAAAACAGGTTCCCAGTCATTTACAGTTCATTTATTTTACAGACCCTACAAAACTTGCCCAAATTCATTATTAGCCAGGGATTAATTGAACCCAAGTTTGTACAGACCTTAAACCACTGCTGCCCTCCAGAGCTCTCTGGTCTAGGCATTCCTGACTGATATCAGACAGAATTGAGTGATATCACCTAAGTGTGTGAGCCTCCCTTCTCTGGGAGTCCCCTTGGCACAGGTCTGGGGCTCTGAGGGACTTTCCTTGCAAATAAACTTGGTGGGTGTTCCTGCCCCCTGGTGCTCCTACCTTTTCCCTTGCTCAGTATCTGTATCCTTGGAACTCTCTAGGGTAGTGAAAAGAAAATAAGGAACACAATCATTTTTATAGGTTTTTTTTTTCACATTTTCTAAATAACAGACATTGTGCCAACATTCTTCATTCATTTTATTATTTTATCTCACATAATTTTCACTCACTGGTCTAAAGGTGTTATTGTTTCTATACAAGAAAGAACACTTAGAGTTAGTGAATCAAGTTCAATAGGAAATAAATACGTGTGTATGTATGTGTGTATGTGCATATAAAACCTGCCTTGTGATCAGGAGCTAACAGCTTTCAAATCTCATTGTTTTCTGGTTAAAAATCACCAGCTCATCAGGTTTAACACTTGGACCGGTAATCTTGAATCCAAATGTCTCATTCAGAGGGAATGTGTTTGTACCACATGCTGATCTGCATCAGGCATCTCGGTTTTCTCCAAGTCTCAGTCTTTTTACATGGAGAAGTAGTGCAAAGAAACCTGTTCTAGATCTTTGAGGCCCTGTCAGATAGTACAGAGACAATTACTTCATCATCGGGAAAGAGTTCACATGCAGGAAAGCCTTACTTTCTCTTCTAATTTTGAAATGAAACTAAGACTTAGGTACATACACTATGGACATTATAGAGACCAACAGATTCAAAAGATGATGTGAAACATTATGATATAATTTACTTGTGTTAAGATGATATTTGGGATATAAAGAGTAAGAATTCATTCTTTTGAATCCATTGCCAGAAAAGTTTAATTAGGTCTCTGGGAGAGAAAGAGTGGAGGTGGGGGACAGAAATGAAATATTCCTTAGTAATCTAGAAAAAAAATGTATGGCTCCCATTAACAATTCAAATCTGAATTAAGAATTCTTTCATTTTCTTTCAATAGAAAAAAGTCAGTAATATACATTAACCAAAATACTTCCATTGTCTACAAAGTATTTCATTTTTATTTTAAGATATAGCAGAATGGTTAGGAAAGATGATGGTATTTTTAAAAGAAATGAAGAGATGGAAAAAATCAAGAAAAAAAATATTGTGTAAAACTAAAATGTTCCAAGCACAGATTTTTTTTTTTTTCTAATTAATACTTTTCTAGGCTGACTGTGCTATCCATCTTAGGCAGGAGCAAGAGGAAGTAGATAAAAACTAAATTTCCAGCTGCCAATTCAGATATGAGTCCTCATTCCACCAGATGCATGATTAGGTAATTTATGAAATAAGGAAAGAGGAAGTCACAGTTTATTTAAACCATGAATTGTGGAAGAGTTTCTTTGAGAAATTGAAGAAACTGGAAGAAATCTTCAACAAAATTTTCTGAAGAGAGGTAAAAAGAGGCACTTTGACATCAACACTTTGGTGTGTATATGTGTGTGTTAATACCTATATTTTAAGACAGGCTTTCAAAGTGGTATTAAATCATGAATTTGGCTCCTGATGGAGATTCTTTATAGAATAATAAAAGTTCACACAGAAAAGCCAGTTATTATTCTGAACTCACTGACCTGTCTTCACTTAGACTTGAAAGTTGAACTCAAAGAATTCTCTTATAAAGATACTGACATGAAGTACTACCTGTGTGCTGCATGATAGCATAGGAACACATACATATCTGATACAGACCCTGTTAAATCGCTCAAATTTTAATTTATAATTTTATTTCTAATAAAATTTCTTATAAATTATGAGCATAATAAATGTCACATCACCATGACATGAGAGTCCCAAGGGTCCTCACATCCCTGGACAAGTGACTACACAGGGTTTATGTGTAAAGGGTGGAATTCTGACAGGTGACATTTTTGACTGTCCCTCTTTCTGGCACCTGCTGAGAGCTTGACTTTTGTGACATCGTATGATGCTGATTTCCCTCCTACCTCCTCCTTCCTTTTTCCCATCTTCTTTAAGGACCACTGTCCTACTAATGCCTTATAAATGTTAGTGTTTTCCCTCTGTTCAGCCTCACTCTTCTATCTGATTTATATAGTACCCTGAACAAATTTATATACTTCTAAGTCCATAACAGCCACCTGTATGTGAATTATTTCCTAATTATTGTATGACCTGGCTGCTTTCTGAACTCTAGAAACTATTTATCTGCCTTTTTCTTATATTCACATGTTAGTAACTTGGCCCACTAAAGGGGAATAGGAGAGAGACAGAGGAAGCAGTTTTATTTCAATGCAAATTTCTAAGGTGATTCTCTCCACTTTCTCCTAAACTTGGGGCTTCATTTATGTTGACCTTTCTTGCAAGTATTTTAATGGTTTATGCCCTCATTTGATCCATACATGCTGTTTACTTCACCTAGAATACATTTTTTTTTACTTCCTTAATATTTTGGTTTGTATTCACCTTCAAGTCTCAGCTCAAACACGATCTTCTCTTTGTAATGCTGTTTTAAAACTCATCTCTTGTGTCTCAAACATACTTGGTATATCTCTTTCATAACCCTTACAATTGCCTGGGCTATTTTATATTTCTGCTACTAATTGTTTGGCTATTTGATGTGACTATGTTGCATTCACATTAGTATACCAATGACTACATTAGTGTTTTCATAGGAAAAGAATTACTAAACATTAGTTGAACAAAGAAATTAATAGACTAAAGAATGAGTAAATGGATAAACTATGCTATTTACCAGAGACATATTTTTACCTTAGGAAAGTAGATTCTTCTACTATTAATATAGAGGAAATATTAATATTTCCTTAGGAAATAAGAAGTATCTGCAAAGGTGCTTGAGACATGGAGGATCATTTTTAACTGCATTTTAAAAAAACATGGTGCTTGCTCATTGGAATGATATTTCTAGTTGCTTATTGGATAAGAGAAAAGTAATCAATGGATATCAAAATGAGGACCCTTTATCCAACAGAGATCTTTTCTATGTGCCAATAAGTCATGATTTTCAGTAATGTGATAAAGGAAATATTATGGTTTAGACATTATATGTCCCCAAAAGCTCATGTGTGAGACAATGCAAGAAAGTTTTTAGAGGTGAAATGATTAGGTTGTGAAATGATTAACCCAATCAATGTGGTAATCCCCTGAGAGAGATTAACTGGATGTTAACTGCAGGTAGGTAGGGTATGGCTGGAGGAGGTGGGGCCCTGGGGTCCTGTCTCTGGGGTATATACTTTGTTTTCATTAAGCATAATTATTTTCATTAATTTTCTAAAATTATTCTTATCAGATCTTTTAGTAACTGAAGCAAAAAAGCTAAGTGAAACAGGAAATCAATTATCTTGATGGTAGTTAGTCAGGGTACTTTGTAAGGTCGTAGGCAATTTGTAAAGCAAAGAATTGTCCCTAATGTATCAAGGAAAGTTTCCAAGAGTAGATAATATTGGAAATGTCTTTGAAGAAATGTTGGAATAAAGAGATAACAGAAGAAGATACTTGAAAACAGCCTTTCAAGGAGAGCAAGTGGAATTAGTGCTATCAAAAGAAATATAGACTTTAAGAATGGTGAGCTGGCCAATATGGTGTTGCCATAGAAGTGCAGCATGAATGATGGTGTGGCAAGGCTGATACTGGTGAAGAAAAGAAAAAAAAATCAGAAACTGAATCTGGAAGTCTGTGTATGGGACAAAGGATTCTGTTATTATTTTATAGCACTATGATTGCTCTCAAAATATTGTTGAGATTTTACTGCATACCAGAGATAAAGCTAAGACTGTTAAACTATTGCCCATTTAATTTCCTCTTGAGTCATGTGAGGCACATCTGATTTTCATGTCTGTTTGAGAGGTGAGGAAATGGAGGTGTGGCCAAAATATGTAGCTTCTTCTAAGACATATTGCTAGTATACGGTAGAGTCAGAATTTTAGTCTAGTGCTTTTTTGGGGGGCGGGCACTGGAGATTGAACTTAGGGGCACTTGACCACTGAGCCACATCCCCAGCCCTATTTTGTGTTTTATGTAGAGACAGGGTCTCACTGAGTTGTTTAGTGCCTCGTGGTTGCTGAGGCTGGCCTGAACTCGCGATTCTCCTGTCTCAGCCTCCCTAAGTGCTGGGATTACAGGCTTGTGCCACCGCGCCCAGCTAATGCTCTTGATTATCACTCTCTACATTCACAATTTTAACTCTGACTTTTGCTCATTCAATCTATGGAGAAATTCCTGGATCATAGTCATTTGCCTGTGATTGACTAGAACTGTACCATCTCCCTTTAGCTCAACAGATCACACGTTGCATTCCTGCTGATTGACACTCTATTTCCTGGAGTCTGAGGATACTGTTGTTAATTTCAGGTACCCAGCTTATATTCACCTTCAGTAAGTCCCATATGCCACAGAACAAATCCCACAAAGTGATACTGAGCTTTTACTTCCACAAGGAAAAATTTTCAGTCTCTTTTCTGTAAAACTGTCTTCCCTGGTCTCCTAGGACTTCACACATGTAAGAAGCCTCCTCTCACCAATTGATTTTTTCTGTTTGTTTGCTTACCAATTAAGTATATGACAAAAATAGTGGTAATTAGACTTCATGATCATTGAGTTTTTAAACCAGGATTACCTGCCAGATTATGCTCTGAATAAAGTCATATATATTTCCATTACAGAGGGAGTGCTGGTCTGCTGTGTGCAGTGCAGGACCCAACCTATGATCTTGGCCTGCAATGTCCGAAAGAAGTTCTCCACATATCTTAGGTCCACATCTTACCTTATTTTTCCATTAGTACCATTTTCCCTAAAGTTTCTGTTATGATTTATGCTCCTTTCATCATCTCAATTTTCTGTTTACTCTTAAATCAATAAAATATATCCATTTGTAGGGTAGTACTATTGGAGAGGGGTTGAAACTTAAAATGGTAGGTCCTAGTGGGAGGGACTTTGGTCATTGAGGGTATGCACTCGAAAGAGATTAAGGCAGTTCTAATAGCACCCCTTAGTGTATTTCAAAGAAGATTGTTATAAAACCCTGAGCCTGATCCCACAAAGCAACCTCTGCTTCCTGATTTGAGGCATGATGATTCATCCTACATGCACTGTGCCACGTGTCATAGCACTCTCATCATAGTCTACACCAAGATTTTTGGATTTTCAGCCTTCAACACTATGAGCTAAATAAACTTTTTTACTTTGTATAGTTGGCCTGTCCCATGTATTTCATTATAGTAACAAAAAACTGACTAATACAGGGACAAAATGAAAGTTGATATTGAGTTTATCAGTTGGATCTGGAGGTTCATAATTATGTTACTTTATAAGCAGGACTTTTCTTAAATAATATTGTTGTCATCTTAGAAAGCACAAAATAAAAGTCATCTTGAATATTGGATTTAATGTGAAATTACACTACAAGAAATAAAATTATAACTATAGTATGTGAAATTATAAGATTAGAGATAATAACCACTTTTTCTAAGAAGTAAAGTATTTTCGTCCATATGCATAAAATTTACCAACTTCTAAACAGTTTGTCTTTGGAAGAAACAAAGACAATTATAAAAGAGCATGTTGTTTCTGTGGGAGGGATTGCTAGAGAGGAATGACATGAAAACATGACAAAAACAAGAAAATTGAGATGGGAGACTGTTTAAAACTGAGCTATGTGTCAGGGACTTAACTCTACTCCTCTACTTATTAGTGTCCCTGAATGTGAGTGCTGTCTTCATGAGAGCACTCTTTTTTTTTTTTTTTTTTTGGTACCGGCAATTGAACTCAGGGGCACTCGACCACTGAGCCACATCCCCAGCCCTATTTTGTGTTTTATGTAGAGACAGGGTCTCACTGAGTTGCTTAGTGCCTCGCCATTGCTGAGGCTGGCTTTGAACTCGCGATTCTCCTGTCTCAGCCTCCCTAAGTGCTGGGATTACAAGCGTGAGCCACCGCGCCCGGCTTTCATGAGAGCACTCTTACAACTTGTATCTAGGTCAATGATATTCAGGATGAAGAATGAGACTAAGGTTAGAAGTGTGAACTGCCATGGGTCCTGGTATTTGGAGGATGAGTACAGGGAGTATTTCCTTCCTTGTGCACCACACTTTAATTCATCTTAATAAACAGGATTATTTTTAAGAATAGGGACATTTTAAATACTAATTTAGTTTGGCAACATACTGGATTAGAGATAGAGAGATGTGAAAGACATTCCCTAGTCTACCATGATTAAACTTCCAATCTTTAGACTTTAAATGAAATTGAAGCAACACACACTACAGTGTATTGTATTGCTATACTGTAATGTTCAATAGTTTAGGTATATGAAATGCAGTTTTGATATTTGATATTTTCAATTTGTGATGGGTTTTCAGGACATAACTTTGTTATAAGTCAAAAAGCATCTGTATCTGTTTTTCTTGGTGAACAGAGTGAGCAAAGTAAACTGCCTAAAACCAGGGCCAATTTTTTCAGGTAAAGAAATATGCTTTGGAGAAACTAAAAACATATTGTATTAGGAAATTATTAACTTTAGGATTTTTTTTCATAAAAAGTCAACAAAAGTACCTGAAACAGGCTTTGCTGCATAAAACTAAATCATATCATCATGACTGAGAGGAAAGAGTGTTAGAGAATCTTGAAGCTTATCCATAATAGCTCAGAAGGCTTGTATTGTAAAGTCTTGATTGTAGCTTACATCTTCTGAAATACAGAAAAACCTGTCCTGTTCTCATCAATTTCAGGCTACTTGTGACAAGATGTGAGAATGCTCCACAGAGCAATTGTATTAAAGCATTTTAAACTTAATAGGGTTTTTAATGCTGACCATCTGATGCAGTGTGCCATAGTGCGTCAAGGTGACATGCAGGAAAATAAGATGGTTTTGTGGAATCCTGTCACCAAACATGACAAGACTGAGGTAAAACTTGCCATGCAAAGTTCCATTCTGTAGCTCTGTTGATAAAGACCTCTGCTAGCTAGTATGGCATGAAGTTATTTGTTAAGATGATGAAGAAATTACCAACCTGGGAAAGCTTAAGGTGTGATGGTCCACTGTATAAATGTTTCAGACCAAATATAATCCTAAAATCCTATTCTGTATCCTACATTTGCACCATCAAATACACATTGTTTTCACAAAAATCATTTCTTCTAATAAGTTCAAAATATTTCTCATTGTTCTCTAGACTCCCAGTATTTGGTATGTATTTTGACAAAGATCTGAGCTTGATGCTGAAGACAAAATCCTTCCTAACTATGGAAATTCACTGTATGGTGCTTGTATGTGGAGGATCCTTTAAGGACTTATTTGAGACCCATTTTCTATGCAAATTCTTACATTCTAGCCCAATATAGCAAACATTTGCTGCTTTTCTGCTATATTCTTGACACTGCATTTAATGTTTTACAAATATGATCTCATTTTATTTGCTCAGTGACTCATAAATGAATGGCTTGAGATCATATATATATAGAGAGAGCAATGTTGGCGAAAGTGAACTTCCTGTTCCTGATGATCTTGCTCCCAAGAGTCCCTTGAAGCCCAGAAACAAATGTGATGATGGACAGCAATCACTGGGTGAGACATTCATCTTAACCTTTCAACCTTTGTTGAAAGGACCCTATGCACAAGTGGGCTGATTCCACATTGTAGCCCCCTTCACAACTGTTAGGCAATATTGGGATTGTAAATTCAAGAACCATTTGATTCTCAAGCCCTATCATGACTCTATTATAATCTCAACTAGAACCATCTTCATTGGGAAACATAGGAATGTCTGACTGCAATATATACATGTTTAGCATTTTATTTTCAGGATTATACTTGCTTAGTTCTCTGAAAAGAAAACCCACAGATCATAGTCCCATATGATGAACAGGATTTTGTCTATGACATTCTCCAAGTCATAAAATCTACCAAAACCTGGACATGCAAGTGATTCCTCAAGGCAATCAAAACAGACCAAGATTGCTGTTGGGATTAGTGACAGCAGTGTGGCAATGTCCCCTTGGCTAGCTCTCCCTGTGTAAAGTGACTGAAATATCTCCCAGTTCCCTGGAGGACAAATAGCTGACAGACTGCTCTCAATCCATATGTTCTGGGATACTCAGGATTTTGCAAGGATCCTAAAACATGTTAGTCCTCAGCCTGATAATGCCCCAAACTGAGACTGAAATGACAGAAGAGGAAGTTCATAGTATTTCTAGCCTGCCCTCTGTTTTGGAACATTCCATTCTTTTCTGATTCTTCAAGTAAATCTATGAGTGCCACATCTATACTTACACATATATGCTGAAGTGGTATTACTTTAAGCTTTGTCAAAATTCAAGATTCACAGAGCTCTAATCACTTTAATCTTATCTATGCTTTAGATTAATAATGCATGTTTTCTATCCACACTAGTCATGGCATTTGGATTTTATTTCTTTCTATGTTTAAATTTTAGCTTCACTAGAAGAGAAATTTTTAATCATATTTCATCTTTCTGCATAATGCCCTGGCAACATTAACTTATATTCAGTTCATGAAAAGGTTCAAAACTCTCACTCATACTGTGCCTTTGAGCTGCCCTTTCCTCTCCCTGCAGACCTGTCTCCTACAGTCCATTTTCTGACTTCATTCTCACCTTCCCTTCAACACTGAGTCAGTTGCTACCTCTTCCAGTTGGACTCTCCTTGTGTTCTCAAGATAAGCAACTTCAATTTGGTTTTCTTATTGCATCCTTCCAGACTCCAAATCTAGATCAGGATCAGTATATTCATATGGGCAGTCTGTTTTTCATTTTGCACTAGAATTTTAGCTCATTGAGAACACAAACATATCAAGGTGCTTTCATGCTTAGCATGTACTTCAGAACCACCTACCAATATTTTATTTTTTATTAGTTTTTTAATGATTTTAGCTTGTGTCATTAAACCTGTTCATGAATACTACCTTGGTCATAGAAATAATAATTAAGAAAACACAAAAGCAATAATTGCTGACCTATTTCTGCAGTTTTCTGCTTAGAGTTGTAGGTGTCTTACATGCATTCATTGCCTCACTCAATCTTCCAAACAATTACTGAGAAAGAAATTGTTATTGGCTCCATTTTACAGATATGAAACTAGAATATTTAAATGCTTGTTTGATGTTTCATATCAAGCAAGTGGCTGAACTGGGATTTCAGTCTAAATATCTACTAACTAATTATTAGTTGAAACCAGCAGAGCTCATTTAAAAGATCAATTTTGATGTCTTGCTCTGTAAATATGCAATTAATTTCTGAGACATTAGAGGCCCTGGTGAATCAGTTGACAACTTCCTTCGTGCATGAGTGTTTTGCAAGGAGAAAGAGTGTACCACATGCCATTTATATTCAGATGCCAAGTTATAGCTGTACTTTCATCAGATGAATCAATTTCATATGTTTCCTGAATTAGATGTGAATTCTTTTGTCAGTAATTAAATTGCACTTAATCAATTTAACAGAGAAAAGCCATCTGTCAGGTGTGTGAACCTAATTATCCATGGTGTTTTGAATGGACCAGTATATAATGGTAGTGATTTTACTATCAAGAGTTATGATTCAAAAATACAGAATTTTACCATTGCGTTTTGTGTGAATCTCAACAGCTCATCAAAAGTCTATTTCTGGGAGAATCTTCATACTTTTGCTTGATAAAGAACATTTCATGGGAGATTGCATCTGAATGAAGACATTTGTAGTGAGGCCAGAGTTATACAATGCCTTGTGGAAGATAATAGCCAGTTCATCCAGAGACATTTATATTTGAAATGCAGCTTGGACAAGCAACACACATTTGTTGGGCACTGCTGTAGTATACTCTGTACTATACACTATAGAATTTCATGATAGACAGATACTGTTGCTATTTTTAATTTTATAATATCATTGAAGAAGTTATTGTCACAGATTTAATGCAAGAAATCTAAAACCTCCAATGTATCAAACACTGTTTTGACAGATTCTCAATTAATCTGCACAGCCTTTTCATAAATGGGCATTTCTATTTTACATAAAGATACTGTGGTTAGTGAAGGCAGAGATTTGATAACTAGATATATAGTCAGTGAGGTTAGATTCCAAAATGTAATCAAAGACTTTAAAGCAATGATAAAAATTCTTTTATGTGACACAAAACTAAGGTTTATTTTAGTGCCTAAAGTTGTGATGTTTTACAAAATCCCTTCCAAAAGAAGCATGAAGAGAGTTGTTTTTCCTTTTTCTTCTATTTTAAAATCATTTTGAAGGACTAAGTGCAATTTTAGGATTTTCAGGTTTACTTTTTTAACAGAAAGAATTATCTACACAATTGGCATATAGACAATTAAATCTAAGATTTACAAAATTAATTTTTTAATTTCAGACAATTAGACTAAGATATGGAGACTGAGAACTCTGGTTTAAAACAAGAAAATGACTGGCTTGTCACATAAGACCATGTACCAAGGTGGAGGAAAACTGAAGCATCAGATTATAAAGTGGCGATGCATTAGGAGGACATGGAACTCTGGCATTCATTATCTTCAAACATTCATCTAAGTGCTGCTTTGTCTTCTGAATAAATTGTGATCTCCCTTATATGGTTCATAAGTGTCTTCCTTTGTAGCACCTGCCTCCTTTCCCAAAGGTTTGCTGCATCTCAGCAATACTGAATAATCTAATCCTAAACAGTAATTTATTTTTATTTGGTGGGCAATCCATTGTTAATTCATTCACAAGAATTATTAAGTTGTGGAAGAGAGCTCATCTGAATGTCTTGAACAACTCATTGTGAGAATTACAAATATCTCCATTTTCCTTAATATCACAATAATTTAAGCTATTTTCAGGTATCATTTATCACAAGGAAACAAAGTTTTTATCACTTCAGAGGTTACTGCCAGACTTTCCTTTGTATGAAATTCAGATTCAAACTTCAGCAAAATTACAAATTACAACATGACATATTGGTTCATGAACAGACAAAACTTAGAACACTAAATCGGCAAATGTCAAGGGTCTACTCTATTACAATTGCCAACAACTGAATATAATTCCAAGTAATCATGCCCTTGCAATTTAAAGTCAATGCTTATATTTTCCACATTGTGAAGAATAGGCAGTGAACAGGAACTTGAATTATGGTGTTGACATCTGACCATATCACTTTTGGGCAAAAAAGGGGGAATGACTTTATAAAGCTCTCTTTTCAAGGCAAGAAATTTATTAATGATAAATGTAATGATTCTTAAAATTATGACCACAAGAAAGAGATTCTTATAACAAACACAAAGTGCAAAAAAGGGGGAACATCTGAGAGACAAAGATGCAAAAATTGAATGAGGGAGTGGGAACAAGGAGAATCTTGAGTGCTAACAAAAAAATGGGGTAAAAGTGACCATGTCTTATTTTTTAATTTGTGAATGGTTACTTTGGACTGAGGAAGCAAAACATTTCCCTATAGGCCATTCTTTATTCCACCTAAGAATTCTGTCACTCCAGGTTGTTTTTCATCAGAGCATTGCCTAAGAGACCCTGAGCAGGCAAAAGGTTGTATTATTCTTCCATTTCTGCCTTCAACATGTCACTTCTGAGTGTTGCTCCAGAAATGGCACTCCCTACAACTATTTGACATGTAAGAAAGCATTAAAGGACTACAGGTAGGGCATTGACAAGTTCTCTTCCTTGTTAACATAATATATGAATCAAGCATTCATATCCCATGGCCCCTCAGCTATCCTCTACTTGACTTCTATGTAAAGACCTACCCATCTGGTTTACAGATTGAATGCACTTGTACTTGCCAAGATGCAAACTTGTCTACATCCCCTCTTCCCACTGCACTCTTTTAAAATAGACTATAGCTTTATACCTCAGATTTCCTGTCTGAGTAAATTTGCTTGGGTACAGATCTCCACTTAAGCATTCTTCTCTCTTTTTGTTAAGGAACTTCTTTCTTTTTTCCTTCAAGTTTCCAAGACATCCACTGTCTGAAAGCTTTCCATCTTTTCTTCCTACAATTCTAAGTTACAAACATGATAATACCACTGAAACAGCTTATCTCTCTCATTTAATCCTCACATAACACCATTAAGTGGGGACTCCATTAACCCTGCTCTGCAATGTAGTACACAAAACCAATAAGGAAAAACCTTTTTCTTCCTGTAAGGAGCATCTGCCATAGACATGCTGGGACATGCTGGGACATGCTGGAACTCACTAATTTGCTGGCCTTAAGGATACAGCAGCCACAGGCATGCTTAGTCATGCCTGGACGCGATTGGTAAGGACCATCATCTAGAGACAGAACAACGCTGGAGCTTGATAACAAGAGCACCAACTTGGAACTGTATATAAAACCCTTGTCCTGCCACCATCAGAGAACTTTGCTCTGTAGACATCAGTGAGACTGGCTGCCTTGCTGTCCATCCCCAGATGGACTCCACTATTCCCTGACATTAAACCCTCGGCTGGAGAGAACCACCACCAACGTCTGCTCTTTGGCTAAGAGAAGTCGCAGGGCATCAGAGATACTTTGGGGCTCCTGGTTGCCCTGGAATTGTGTGATTTTCTTGTAGTGTTTAATTAGTGTGCATCACATGCTAGTTGGGGTGCTCCAGCACACCCAACACTTTCTGCATTAATTGTGTTTGATGATTGGTGAGATCGAATATACACTCGCATTTAAAGAGAATCTGCCTCCGAGTAATTATTAATAGCGCTGCTCGGGACACTTCCTTCCTGTCCTGCCCCATTTCCTCCCATCTCTGTCTCTCTCAATTCATTCTTTCCTCCGTCCTTTCTTTCTTCCTTTTTTTCTTCCCTATTTCATATTATTTTTGTTGCCATGTACTTTTGCAGAGTCTAGATTCTAAACTTGGATGATTCATTAATTCTATCATTTTAGTTATACACAACAAAAGAATATTAATATGGTTAAAGTAGGGCGAAAATAGGAGGTTGTTTGGTTTAGAAAATGCAATGTATTAGAGGAAAATGTGCAGTACAAAAATAAAGCTTAAAAATACACAGAGAATGTTTACATTGGTGTAACTATAGAGTGACCAAGGTGAGCCCTTCCGAGAACACAGTAGGCTTAAATCCCCAAAACGCATAATCATGAGCAATTGTAATTCTGATAACACACAAGTGACCCTAGCTGGAGGTGTGTGTCTTGTTCTCTAATTGTGCCCTAACACTGGTGAGTTTGGAAGAATTCTGATTTAATTTTTGCTTTCTCTGAACAACACTCCCTCCTTCAGGCTGTTTCGCCTTTGTTCTCTCTTTCGCACAATCCTCTGCTCAGAAAACAAACTCAAGCCTCGATGGCAAAACTTTGTCTAAATTTTTAAAGTGTAGATCTTTCTTATTTCCTTCCATTCCCATCCTTAAGAGTCATGGGAATTCTGACACTTCTAGCCATCTGTTTGGGGGTAAAGTAATGCTTTGGGGTCAAAGTACTAAGCAATGAAATCTGCAGTGTGGATAACATTGAAGTTCCAAACTCCCTCACAGGGCAAGTTCTCTTATTTGCAGGGAAAGAGGAGAGAAGTATCTGCTGCCAGTGCTGTCAGATCAGTCAGAAATCTTCCTGGACCTCAGTTGAACCAGTGCACACCAACAGACTAAAAATGAGTGTGGAGAGAATTACCATGGCCATTCACCAAAACCATGAAAGAGGTGAAAGCTTTGTGTTTCCTCTATTTTAATCCTTGCTGTCCATGACTCCCTTATGTGGAAAGTCCATTTTTCTCAGAACCTCCTTAATTCAGTTATTTACTAGGAATAATATCTATTTTTTTCAAAAGCAACTTTCACAGCACCAAAACTCACTAACCAACTACATCAACTTGCTGATTGATTTAATAATTAGGCTAGTGATATGATCAATAAATTGGAATTTTTCTTTACATTTTCTGTCATCTCTTGAATGTTTTTACATGCAGCATACACTATATGATATCTTCATTACATATAAATTTATAATATAATTTATATAACACTATTTATAACATCTACATTTATATAGTGCACATTATTGTGCTCAGTAGTTTTCGAGCATTACTATGTAATTGAACAAATAAGAAAATAAAATAGACTTGTTAAATAATTGCTCAGGATACAGAACAGCTGAGAATCAAATGGCTGTCAGCCTGATTTCAGAGTTGACATGCCTAATTACCCTAATTTGCTCTTGTCTATGAAAATGGGTTAAAATGATATATTCCTGAAAGAGTGGTACATGCTTCTGAGTATACATATTTAGCATAGTTTTTATTTTGAACCACATAAGTATTTTCACTATTTAACACAAA
Organism: Xerus rutilus; assembly: GCA_028644305.1. Taxonomy (NCBI): domain Eukaryota; kingdom Metazoa; phylum Chordata; class Mammalia; order Rodentia; family Sciuridae; genus Xerus; species Xerus rutilus. The sequence continues at coordinate 94,406,763 of CM053407.1, forward strand.
TTAATAAATAGAGAAAACAAAACTTGTATATAAATGGAAAAAATAACATAATTCTCTATCAAATAAATGTGATAACTTCAAGAAAAAAGAATGGTTTCTAGTAATCTAGAAAATAGCATAAGGTCCACAACAACTTAGTGGGCTCTATTCAGAGGATAGAAAAACATGAAATTACACTGTAAGATGTAGTATCAATAGAATTATTGGTATCATTAATTTTAAATTATTTTTATAGTGTAGGAGAATGCAGCAAATAAGCCATCCTGCCAATGTCATCAGTAAAAGAGAGGAGTATAACACTGTATAACACTAAAGGGCTATGTCAATTTTTCCCAATGACAAATTTTAATTGGAATTATATTATTTTAAAGTCATGTATTTCTACTTATACAAAAAGCCTAGAAACTCTGATCCTGAAATAGTAACAAGCTCTTACAGGCCCATCTTTAATTTTTTGATCATATTTCTTCATCAGAAAGAATTGGTACAACCTCTGGAAAGCAGTCTAGGGATTCCTCAGAAAACTTGGAATGGAACAACCATTTGACCCAGTTATCCCACTCCTCAGTAAATACCCAAAGGACTTAAAATCAGGATACTATAGTGATGCAGCCACATCAATGTTGATAGCACCTCAACTCATAATAGCTAAACTATGGAACGAACCTAGGTGCCCTTCAACAAATGAATGGATGAAGAAAATGTGGTGTATATACACAATGGACTATTATTATTCAACCATAAAAAATGAAGTTATGGCATTTACTGGTAAATGGATGAAATTGAAGACTATTATGCCAAGTGAAATAAGCCAATCCCAAGAAAACAAAGGCTGTATGTTCTCTCTTATATGTGGATGCTAACACAAAATAAGGCGGGCAGGGAAGAATAGAAGTTCATTGGATTAGACAAAGGGGAATGAAGGGAAGGAAGAGAAGGGGGAATGGGAATTGGAAAGACAGTAGAATGAATTGGAAATAATTTTCCTGTGTTCATATGTGTATACACGACCAGTGTAACTCCACATCATGTACAACCACAGGAAGGGGAAGTTATACTCCTTATATGTATAACTAGGTCAAAATACATGCTACTGACATATATAACTAAAAGGAATAAATTAAAAAAGAAACAGAGCTTCTCAGAGAAATCCAATTCTCATCCAGAAAGGGAAAGCAGAAGGTAGTGCTTGAAAATCTTATTGAATCACAATTGAAGGAAGCTCTTCAATGCCATCAAGGACGGCATTCTTAGGCTCAACTAGACATTCAGACTCTGCAGGTTAAGATAAGCCATGCACAGACAAGTCTGTGTGGGTGAATGTAGGATAGGGATCAGAACTTGCCAGGGGATGTTCCTCTTCAATCCAAGTCCTAGAACCGTACATGAGGCAACTTAAGTGCAAGAAGGGAGGTCACCACAGGAGGGTGTGAGAAATGCCCTGTCTTAGAAACCTCATCGCTTGGAACAACTTGTACATCCTTCTAATGTCTCCTGAAGGATTCTGTCCCCAGAGTTATTATACTAGGGGAAAACAATACCTATAACTTCATGTCAGGTATTATTCTTTCAGTCCACATGCAACTTACTAATGAGTAGTAATTTGTACCACAAGCAATGTTGCTTAGTAATTTACCCTCTTTGTTTCCAGAGAAACAAAGCTAAGAAGTTAACTGAAGGTCAAATTCTCAGGCACATGGGGGAAGGGTTTCTTTAACCTTTTGCCCAAAGAAGTAAGCATTCAAATAGTAATGTTATTTTAAAAATAGATAGCAGAAAGCAATAATTTGCTATTGTTGAAAATGGCTATTATTCTAACACTTTAATCTGAAAGTTGGTAATTAAAGGGAGGAAAAAGTTCTTTATCTGAAAAATCCGAGTAGCATCAGTTGATAAGAATGGAAGCTAGTGAGTGTATAGGCAGCAAATGATAACAGTGGAATAGTAAAATTTTGGCATCCTTAAGGAAATGTTTCTTTAGGGCAAGGACCATCAAGGTATGTTAAAACCATCAAGTGAAGGAAGATATCAAATGGCATATTTGTATGGTATATGAAGATCACCTACAGATTATGTGATATTCCTAAGGATTGTACATTCCTACAGAATGCAGGCTTTTCATGTCTCTATTATCATTCATGATTTAGGTAGTCTGTTTCTTGCCCTTTATCCTTAGGGAAGAAAGTATCATATAATTGGTGTTTCTGGGAGAAGAAGCCGAGCACGTCATTCTTCACCTGTGGGAAACACCTAACTATGTTTCTTTACATTATGATGCTCCTCAACAGGAAGTCCCCAGTTCAGAAGAGGTTGTCCAGATGTTTCTCTTCAGTCACATAGTGAATGAGTAAATCAAATTTGGAATGCAATGCTGCAGGAAACTTGGGCAACATATTGTGCAAAATATTCCAAAGAAGAGTATTAATAATTTTGAAGGAAACTCCCCATTTATCCCTTTAAAACAACTCTCTATACATCATCTTGGACTATATTACAAGTATGGAGTACATTAATTTTATCGATTGAACTCATTGCCTCTTAGTCTTCTAACATCCATAGAAAGTCAGCCAAGGTGAGTTTTTTGTTTTATTTTGTTTTTTCAGGAGATCATAGAATGGCAAGAAAATGAATTGAGTATTCATTTGCCTGTAGCCCTACCAGTAGTATTGACCTGGGCTGACTTCCTAACTTTATCAAAGGTCACTGGGATGTATAAAACATAATATTTAAGTCATGTGCTAGTTGTTATATTTTGTATTGCTAAATTTTATACTCTATAATTATTCAGATAATTTCTGTTATAGATGATTTCTATTTCTTTTAAAGAAATCTACAGGCCAGGCACAAAAATGCATACCTATAATTCCAGCAATTTCGAAAGCTGAGGCAGGAGGATTGCAAGTTCAAGGCCAATGTTAGCAATTTAGAGAGGCTGTAAGCAACTTAGTGACACCCTGTCTCAAAATGACAAAATAAAAAGGGCTGAGATGTGCACAATGGTGAAGTGCTTATAAATTTAATCCCCAATAACTCTTCTCCCCCACAAAATGAAATAGAGATTATTTCAAAAAATATAGAGATTATTTTATCCATCTTATTATGAATATATCTAAAAGAATAGAATACCTTTTAAAGAGGCATCAATGAGAAAAGAATCATACACTAATAATTATGCCAGTTTGATGCTTGGAAGTAATGCAAACACAGTAGTGTTAAATATTAGAGATTTTTTTTTTACTTTAGCAATCTTTTTATAGATTAAAAGATAAAGACCAGAAATTATCTTTTTCCTCAGGGAGATTCTTTTTTTTAATTTTTGAACACATTATTACTGACATCTTAGACCAGAAATATGTCCCTAGAGGACCCAAGTAACCAGGTCCAGCTCCGGCCATATGCTCCTAAAAATCAAGCAGAAAAAGTAATGGTGAAAAAGAGAAGAACAGCCAATATGGCCAATATTGGTAAAGCAAAGTGAGTTCCAGCATCCCAGCCCTTCTTAGGGTTTCTCATAGGAGCTTTGGGTTTAAATAGAGGAAGAATTGGTGCCTGGTGGAACGGTATGCCTGATTAAGCAGTCTTAGTTGAACTTTGCTCTGTAAGGTACCTCTGCAGATGTCTTTATCGTCTTAGGAGGCAATTTCCACATACTGATCAGGATTTTTGTCTCTTAGACCTGTGATCCTGAAAGGAGGTGGAGACTGGAGACTTGTAGGCACCATTCCAGGGTCTGAAACAGGATGCTGCAAATCTTGCCTCAGTCTTTAAAGGAGATGAGATAGGTTAGGAAAATTTAGAGTTAATAAACCTTGTATTACTAGTTTTTATGTGAACATGCCTTAAATGATTAACATGTCTCTACACAGAGCTGAGCAGAGTCACACAGTTTAAGAAAATATAGGCGACAGATACAAAACAGACAGAGATGGCAAGCTTTATTTTTTTCTGTTTTTGAAGTTCTTTGATTGATTTTCTGTCACGTCTTTGTTATTCTGTACAAAATGAGTATTTGTGGTATATATCATTCTGGTTTGGGGTACTGTAGATTGACCCTAGAGTGCTTTATCATTGAGCTACATCCTCCATTTTTTTATTTTTTGTGATAGGGTCTCATTAAATTGCTGAGGTTCTCCTACATTGCCCAGGCTGGCCTCAAAATTGCCATCCTTTGCCTTAGCCTCCTGAGTCTCTGGGATTATAGGTGTATGCCACTTCTCTGGCATATTGTTCTATTTTATGAAATTTTTAAAAGCACAAGAAAGTAACTACATTTGAAGCAAAATCAGAGAACAGACACAACTAGTGATTAGACTTTCCAATTGGAGAGCTGGATTAATGATCTGTTATCTGCTTGACAATTATATCTTGATGTGTGATGACTACTACAAAGTCTTGGAAAGATTAAAGCAGGTTTGGAGTATGTGATTGCTGCACAGCCCTGGCTATATAAGAACTGACAAGAAACATGGAGTTTTAGACTCCAGGAAGTAGACATTGTATGTGGTTACTGGAAATTACCTGCCATCTTGCTCAATTCTCCTGTCAAAGATGCTGTTATTTCCTGTGCTTAAACTTCTGCATAATGATAGTCACAAGGGATTATACCACCCCACTTCCAAAGGCATATGCTCTTGGACAACTGAATTTCTTCTTTTGTTGTTGTTGTTACTGCTTTTTTTGTGTGTGTGGTCCTGAGAATTAAACTTGGGCCTTCATGCCTGCTAGGCAAGTATTCCACCACTCAGCTATACCCCGAGCCCTGCATTTCTTCTTAAGCAATGGAAAAGGCAATTACCAAAAATCAGGATGTGTCACCAAAAGGGCAAGTCATTTCATAAAATTAGGAAATGAATCAACATATGTTAATTAGATTTATTTTTAACTTTTAGAATATCATTTTAAAAACTAAATGATTTTTCAGTTTGGAAATCTATCAAGGCCAAATAATTCTAAAATTAAAACAAAATAAAAAATATTTAGGTAATATAAAAATCAAATGACTTTATGTCTACTGCTAGGGGAAAAAAGGCATCTTAAATGGTTACATAAAGATGTACAGAACTTTTTTTTTAAATAATGTACAGAAAAGTCAACCCTTTGGCAGGAAAAGAATTTTAAAACCTAACAATAGTATAAGGCCCTGCCATAGCTGCTACCTGCCACCTAAGTTGTCTGAAATCTCAAGGATATTCAGAAGGAAAAGAAACTCATGCATACAGATAGTCTACTTTTGATGTCCTTTTTCATTTTAATACTTATCTACCTTTCTCTTTCAAATGTCTTCTTTGGTTTCTGCACTCATTCCAATTCTTCTTTCGGTCCCTTTTCCCGCTGCAGTGTGATTTTTTAAAAAAACTTATAAATGTTTATCAATCATCAGCATCTCTGGTCTTAGCCATCAGTTTGGTATGCTAGTGTTTATCATCAGTGAACAGAGTATTAATGTCTAACAGAGTGCTAGTCATTAAATTTGAAAACCTCAGTGTTGCAATGTGTCTAAAAATCCAGTTTATTTCTGTGGAAATTCCCAGAGGAAACTTTTTTTTGACCTTTGAAGCTCTTGCAGAGTGAGAAAGCAATCCTTTGCCTGTTACTCTGCAGGTCCAGAGCCAAACTGTCCACCAGTCCTTCATCTGGAGAAGTATCTCTAGAATTCTGCGATGCCCCCTGCACTAGAGTAGGCTCTGAGCTACAGTTTTTCCCATAAACCTACTCTGAAAGAGCCTCTATCACCATTCTTCTTCTTTTGGTACCAGGGATTGAACCCAGGGGCACTTTACCACTAAGCTACATTCTACATTTCCAGTTTTAAATTTTTTTTTAAGACAGGGTCTTGCTAAGTTGCTATGGCTCACCTTGAACTTGCAATCCTCTTGCCTCAGTCTCCTCCTGCCTTAGCCTCCTGAGTCACTGGATTACACGTGTTGCACCACTGTGCCCAGGTTAGATTGTTTTAATGACATACTCACGATATTTTGTAAGCATTTATTATATGGCAGATATCCTTTGGCATTTACATAAATTATCTCATGTAATTCTCACAATAATGCTGAGAAAGTGTCTAACATTACAGAATTTCCATTTCACAGATGAAAATGCTGAAGCTTAGCAAGATTGCTGAAGGCCATTAACTAGAAGTGAGAATCCAGGCACTGTGCCTGCAGGGTGCAGCCTTCACCACTTCATGACACTTTCTCCCTGATCTGAGGATTGGATGGGTAGAGGAATGGGGGCTTTGAGGAAAATGAGACTGGGAGGAAGTCTCCCAAGGAACCCACATGTTCTTGCTTTCAACTGCTCAGCATCTCTCTACCCGGATACATAATTTTCTGTCCAAATACCAGCTGTCCTCCCATTTCAGCATTTATACAGGAAGTGCCTCCAAAGAGCTGCCTGCCAGCCATGCTACCCTAGATTCCAAATGCACTCCCAGCCAGAGCACAGCCACTCTGCCAGTCATGCTGAACTCATACCCTGTAAGTCTGAGTATTACTACACAAATCCTGGTTTATTCAAAAACCACCTCTAATCATATTGTCTTTCACTAGTCTCATATCAGGACCTGTTTGGGCATTAGCACAGTGGAGCTCACACACTTCCAGGAGCCCACACACTGGGACTGGCAGTATGGTAGGTACAACTTTTGTGATTCTCTTTCTCTATTTCTTTTAGGATGGCTGTTCTATGAAGTCAAGACTGGGTCTCCTCCTTTCTACTGCTTTACTGATGCACAGTCTCGTGGGGTTATTTTTGAGCCCAACACTATGGCATCATCAACCTCCCCACACTGCTCCTCAATCCCAGACCAAGAAGCCTCTGGTGAAGATGGCTGGTGAGTGGACCCAGATTCCTACTTCTATTCTTGCTCCTAAGAGTGTAGTCCTCAGTCCCCATGTGGGCAAGGTGGGAGGCCTGCCTGATTCAAGCACAGGGAGGGACACAGGAAGGCTGATGATGGGGCAAATCTCCTCATTTAGACTTCAGTGCCCATGCTTTGCAGAGAGTGAGGAAAGAGGCATGCATCAGTGAATTGTTTGATGAGTTCTTCAGTCCTGGCTCAAAGGATTTCCAGCCTGCTCAACCAATTTTCTCAGCCTAGAAATCATTAGGCTAAATGCTTAATACTGTGACTCTTGTCATGCAAGTCTTTATTCCAGAAACTTTGAAGGGACCAGAACAAGAAAAAAAAATGAATCAATTCCCAAAATACCAAACTATCTGTCCTCATCAATGGCTGTTTTAACATCATTATGGAGTATTTATAATATACCAGATATTGCATTATCTCAGTTAACCTTCACCAACAACTAAAATGAACCCATTTTACAGATAAAGGAAATGGAGATCAGAATAACTTGCTTAAGATTATACAAAAAGCAAGCAGTAGGACACAAATCTATGTGCCTGGCTCCAAAGTGTAGATTTTTAATCACTAAGTCCTGTGCTTTTCCGGAGCTCTGAGAAATAGCTCTCTTCCATAGGTTCATGTTGCTTACTTAGCAACAATTCAGGATTTCTTGGAGCTAAACAGATACCAGTCCCCCTGACCTTTCCTTTCCACAATGGGCTTCCCACCCTAACCTAAAGCCACCTCATCTCAGTGCTAGAAGTGAGCTTTGGGACAGGGTGATCCTTACCAGCACACATAGCTCTATATGCAGATGGGTGACCAATCAGTTCTAGTAAAATATTCTACTTAAGGGGTGGGAGGACTTGAGCAGGGCAAGGCCATCTCTTATTTTTTTCTTGTTTTTGAGACAGTGTCTCACTATGTTGTCCAGGCTGGCCTCCAACTCCTGGGCTTAAGTGATCTCCTGTCTCACCCTCTTTTGTAGCTGAGACCACATGTCTGATACCCAGGCCTAGCTGAGCACTGCATACTTCCATCAGAGGCCACAGGATCTCCCTGTTGTGCATTCCTCACCTGGCTAAGGCCATCTCTTAATCAGGCTGATAAAATACTCCAAAGTAAGGATTCAAGAGTTCTCATATATTCTTGGATCCTTTCAAGATAAAAGTAACTCTTAGGCAAAGTCTAAAAGATGTAACAAGTTAGCAGAGATAAATCTCTGAGAATAAGGTGTTTCCCAGTGCAGGGATCTGGCAAGAGTCCAGCTCATCGTCCGTTGGTGTTGGTACTCCTCCCTGGGAAGATGTAGGCCTGAGCAGTATGTTTCCCCCCACTACAGATTGGTTCAGGCAGGCCCTGTCCAAGAAGCCCAAGAAGATGCCTGTTAACCCAGAAAGCCAATCCAATGATGATTCACAGTCAGTCTCACAGGATAGCCACCGAGTCCCAAACCTCAATTCGATCATGTCTGAACCCAATCCACCATCAACACACGTGAACACCAGCAGCGGCAGTGGCCGCTGGAGCAGACACTACGACCTCTGTGTGTGCCACAGTGAGGAGGACCTGAAAGCTGCCCAGGATCTTGTCACCTACCTGGAGACCAGTACTGTGGGCCTGCGCTGCTTCCTGCACCTCTGGGATGCAACCCCAGGTGGCGCCATTGTATCGGAGCGGTGCCAAGCACTGAGCAGTAGTCACTGCCTTGTGCTGCTTATCACTTCAGGCTTCCTTCATGATCCTTGGTGCAAGTACCAGATGCTGCAGGCCTTGACTGAGGCTCCAGGGGCTGAGGGCTGCACCATCCCCTTGCTAACTGGCCTGACCAGAGATGCCTACCCCACTAAGCTCAGATTCATGTACCATGAGAGCAGCAGAGGTCCTGATTGTGGCTTTCACCTAGTCAGTTGTAAGTTGTCTCCTTTCCTGGAACTGGGCATTGGTGTATATAGGCAATCCTTCTAAAGCATGCAATTGTCAATGAGCTGGAAGTCTAGTCTGCAGGTCTCGGCATGGATGTTCTTCCCAATTGCCTTTTTTTTTTTTTTTTTTTTGGCAAAAAGTGCTAAGTCCATTAAGAAAAGAATTGGTCATGAAGAAAAATTATCTAGCCCGCCTCTTTAGGGTCTTGCTGCCTTTCACTTCTTTCAAGGTCAGCAAATGACCAGGATTTAAAACGCTCCTTCACGCTGGTAGGTAGGATCTGCCCCACAGGAGCTCCTGAAGACAGGCCAAGAGAATCGCCCGCAGAGCACGCTGGGAGGCTGGGAGTTGGAGTTGCGGCCCTAGTCATGCTTTTGATACACTCAGCCTCTCAAAGTCCCTGGTACAATGCTCTTTCTAATTGAATGTTTCATTATTTCCACTTTAAAAACAAAATTTATTTTTATGTTAAACATTCTGAAAATAAAGTAACATAAAAATGTCAGCAATAATTCTATCAAGTCGTTTATTCTGTCATTTATTTCTTTCTATGCACATTTTGCTCGACTGTAAAACTTTTGGATATTTCTTTGTATTTATTTTTTTCTTTTATGAAATAGATTACACTTTGCAAATCATTTGAAACATTTGTCTTAATGGCTATTGCTGAGAATACCTATGATAACTAACCATAGTAGTATTTTTCATATTTAAGTTATTTCAGATATTTTGTTAGCATATATAGCACTCCATTGCTTTTCTTTTTATTTTTTAGTTGTAGGCAGACAGAATATCTTTATTTTACTTCTATATGGTGCTGAAGATCGAACCCAGTGCCTCACGCGTGCTAGGCAAGCACGCTACCACTACGCCATAACCCTAGCCCTCCATTGCTTTTCTACATTTTTTTTTGTATTTATGAATATTGTTACAGATAGAGTACACATTATACTTAATAACTAAGAGATATTTTTAAGTAAACTCAGACTTCTAGAAATAATTTTATAAATGGCACTTCTGAGCTCAAGTTTAACAATGGGAAGGGGTCACAGAATCAGGATGGAAAAGCACTGGTCTATGTGAGATCAAAGCCTGGAACCAGCCCTTTTGGGCTAATTCATTTCAGGGGCAGAACTGTGTGGAAAACCTGAGTTTATGTCACTGATTTTCATCTTTCCTAATGTGTCTGTGTGCCTTTGTTAAGACTATAAACTGTAAATTGTATGTGTCAGAACAATTTAACTGAAGTACTTTGTCTCCCTCAGTTTTATCATACGTAAACGGCATCCTATAACAAAGCAGAATCACAGACAGCTTCATCACTCTTCTGAGATCCAGCCAAGGAACATTCTTCAGGCTCCTTGATCTCTTCATTAACAAACCACAGCCCATTCTTAATGCAGATGTGGTGCCTCCTGGGTTCCTTGGGTCTGAGATCAACCTCTGAGATCGGGCCTGATGGAGAACTCTGAATGCACAAAGCTAAAAATAAGGAAACCACAATGGTAAAGGCCAGGAGAAATGTGAATTTTTGGGGTGAGTTGTACAGCACAGGAACTAAAGACGTGAATAGAAGCATAAGAGAGAGTGCAAATGTCAAAGTGCAAAACCAAGCCATGAAAAAAATAGAACAAGAAATGAAGGTGTGGCTGTAGAAAGTCATAGTGAAGTGGATGAATGAATAAATGGGACACATAAAATGATAGGAGCAAATCATTTGTAACTGTGTGAACTCTGAACTTAGTCATATCTGATGTATAATGCTTAGAAAGAAGCCTCTGATTTCCAAGGTGATCCTTAGAAAAGTAGAGTGTGCTTCAAAGACTGTTCTCCATGACTTCCCCTGACTCCCACATCACCATCTCCCCCTCTCCAAATCACACATGCCATCTGACCTGCTTCATCTTCTCTTCATCTACCACTACATGTATAGAATAGGCTCAAAAAGCTGTGTAGAACACTTATCATAAAAAGTGGGAGGTTAAGCATTCTTTATCTCTTTGATTCAACATAACCCAGAATCTACATGCCTTCTCCAATTCCTTAAGCATGTACTCCCTTTCTCAGGCAGTATAGACAGTCTTCTCTTTTATCTACAACTTTGGAATAGAAGAGTCATCATCTGTAGACCCTGGAACCTAGAACAAAACAAACATGAGAACTGAACACACTTTCAGACATTTCTTCTTGTATAGAAATATTAAGCGTTCTATCAAAAAATATTTTAAATAATTTGGGTTGCTGAAATGTTTCATTCTGTGTGTATCTGCTAAAATCTTAACTTTCTCTTGTCATTTGGATGAGTTATTTGTGTGTGTGTGTCTCTGTGTGCATGTGTATTTTGTTTTCTTTCTTTTTTTTTTTCTTTTTTCATGGTTAGAGCCATAGAAATTGTGAGAACATTCCAGGATGCTTTGTAATTTAAAATAAGATTTTGTTAAGAGAACTCCACTTCTTAATGCTATTTCTTAGTTACAAGCATGAGAAAAATAAGCTTTTGAATAGATGTTTTAGAACTTTCTTTTTAGATGTGAAAAGTTTACAATAAATTCATTGTGAAGGGTATGAATTTAGTTGTGACTTAGGCAATATTTGCTTCTTATCTATCCACCTCTGCCTTCCTCTTCTAAGTACTATTTCCCTCACTTTGCTGCTCAGAAGGGATGTAATCTATTCAGAAGAACCATGGGTAATGATCACATGTCTCCTTTGGGTTTTACTAGGAGAGCTTCCAGCCCAAGGTCCTTGGCTCAGATGCATTTGAATGCTGTCCATTCAAGGGATCCTCATTTGAGACTTTTCCAGGGTCATAAAGGGACACCCAGACTGTGATCCAGGCTTCTGGAGGCAGGTATAGGGGCCAAAGGTGAAGATTTACTTTTTAATTCTACTGCATTTCTATTTTAGCAGCAGCTATCTTTTTGTATTTTACCAAAATGGCCTATAGTTAAGGATGAGTGTATGTCAGGGGCAGGGAGATTTTATGGAAAATGGAGAACCCTATCCTGCCATGAAAATTTTAACAGAACATGGAACTTGCAAGGTGACTCTAGCTCACTCTCATATATATATATATATATATGTATAAATATATATGCACATATATACATATACATGTACACATATGTGTATAGATAGATGGGTAGGTAGATAGATATTTATATAGAGAGATTTATAATAATGATGATTTTTTTTTTATGGCCAAAACATGTTGGAGAATAATGTTAGTAATACATACATCTTCAACATATGTATTGCCAACATTATTCTTCTCTGAAAATAAGTCTTATTCGGTTATTTCTATTAAAAAGAAAAGAGAAATACCTCATTGACTCTTCTTGCTCAACATTAAATTTTTAAATAAAATGTTCAGTTGAACTCAGTCAAAACACCCATCTATAAAAATAATTGAAGATATTTTGCTCAGAAATTTTGAATGTATATTTTTATATTATAATATAAATTTATACTTATATCAAAATATAAAAGTGACATGTCAGAATTTACTTTTTCAGTGTGTATATATGGCTAGTTCTTTTGTCATAGGCTTTAGTGTTGCACATGACTTAAATAAACTATGAAATTATGAGTTTTTTCATTAATATTTACTGGTGATATGTTACACTTAATTTTTAGCACTTTGAAACAGACAATAGTAACAGAAGCCAGGATTTAAAACAAAATTATACACAAAATATATATGAGAAAAATTCCCATTGTTGAATAACTTTTTATGACAATTGAGAAGACTAATACATTCAATTTTATGTTATAGTTTATTACACACATTATGTTAAAGGGAGTGTAAATAACAATCTGACTAATTGTTAGTAGCATTGAATAGGTATTTAATATGCTTTCTCTTTCTACATATTTTTGCTCACTTATTGAATGATAGAATTTGAAATTTCTAATTTAATTTTTGATTTGTCATTTTTTCTTTCATTTCTGTCAATTAAATATTTTTTGCTTTGTTTATTTTGAAGCCTCATTATTTGCTGTTGATTAAATAAGAATTTCTATATTCTCTTGACAAATGCGTCTCTTACATTAGAAACTTTATTCACTTCTTAGGGCTGCTATATCCAAGTACCAGAAATATATGACTTAAAAAGGCAGAAACGTATTGTCTTGCTGTTTTAGAAGTTAAAAGTCCAAAAAAATCAAGGTACTGGCAGGGCCAACTTCTTTCTGAAACTGTTATCAAAACCTTGGTCCTTGTCCCCTATGCCAATTCAATAAAAAGAACATGGTTTTGAGAAAAAAGAGAAATAAGTTTTATTGCTTTGGTAGCAAAGGAGAAGCACCAGCAGAGTAGACTTTGTTTCCTTTTCCTGGGAAGCACTTGTAAATGAAGCTGCTGCTTTTTGGGTGAGAATGTTGTCTGTACATTTAATTTACACAACAAATTTTATCCCAGGAGAAGGAACAGATAGTCTGTCATATACAAAAACTGCCTTAATCTTTCTTTCTTCCCATTTTACATTCAAGGGGTTGGAGCACAGATATTGTTGAGCTTGACTTGTCTCCCTTATTGTCACAATGCCTTCACTTATAAGCAAATTCCCTGCTGTCAATTGTACATTGTACTCAGAACCTCTTTTTCTTTTTTTCTTTTTTTTTAATCTAGAGCACTCTCTCTAATGAAGTCCACATTGACCATACAGAGACTGTTAGGTACCTCTCACTGCAGTAATCAGCAGGGCTAAGAGACAAGCGCCTGCATACAAGGGAAGTCCAGGAGGCCCTTGTATTTTAGCTGTATGGGCAACAGGCAGGGCTGTAATCAGAAGTGTCCCTTGGCCAATGGGGCATCCTGTCAGATCTCAAAAGGGATGATCATTTTGTCCTCAGGTTATAATCTAAAAGTGCTAGAAGCCATTGTTATGTTCTTTGTGACTGGCCACATAGACCCTGAATAGTATAGGATAGTTAATTGTCAGGAAGTCAGGGCAATGGGCCCCAATTAAGTTTTTTTCTTTTTTCTTTTTCAAATATAAAGGCCATCCCATGAGGTTAAACATTCTGGTGGGAGGGAGGCAATATGGAAGTGGACCCAAATGGAGGTCACAGAAAAATTCAGACTACAGGGGTACAGTAATTAGAAAGTCATAAGCCATTGGCCAAGACAATAGCCTTGGTACTCTCTAATACCTATACAACATGGGTTCCAACCATTAGCCCAACACCTTTTTAACATCAGTTCAGCACGGACTCTGATCAATATCTTTATCTAGAAGCCATATGTTCCTAGACTAGTAAACCCATTAGTGCAAAAAGACTAGGACGAAAGCAAAGTTCACAAAAATTTCAGGCTTTATTCAGGAACAGGACTACATCTACAGGGATGGACCCACTTTCCCAGTGGAAAATGAGCCACCAAACAAAGAAAGGGAGTGGATTTATATAGATTATCCTGGGAGGTGGTCTAGTGAGCATAAGAATTTTCCTGGACACTTAAGAATTTGGGGTTCCATCAATCAATGAAATGGTCAGTTTTAGTGCTCAGGGATTTGAGTGCTTGGGTCAGGGATCTTGTGTTCTGCAAGTCAAGTGTCTCCAGTATGGCAAGACATTCCTTCTTGCCTGCTATTAGCACCAGGAAGACATTTGTTGGGGGAGGTGAAAGCTGTCAGTGCATGGTTATCTTTCCTTTTCATCAGGCTACATTATTTTCAGTTACCACACCTAGTCAAACCCAAATGGAAAAACTTTCTGCCAGGTGCCCCCTTGTATCACCAGAACTCCATCTTTCCTCCTCTCATTCAAACAAATCTATTCCTTCCACTTTTACCCTCTGCCACCACCTGTGGATTTCATTCTTTGAACCCATGAGACAGGAACCCAGAAAGAAATCAGTGAGGCCTGTGTAAAGCCAGATGACCAAAAGGAGGCGAATTAAAACTGCTGGGCAAGGCTTTATTGAAAATTCGCTCTTGGGCTGAACTCTCCCGTCCATCAGAGTGTGTCCGGGAGAATCGCACATGTGTTCCGGGGTACAGAAAATTTTAAAGGGCCCAGTCAGGAAGGGGAGGGCTTAAGGCAGGAAGAGAAGGTCAGAGGATCCTGCTGAGGTCTGAGTCCTTCCTGGATGAGTCAGGAAAAGCCTGCTGATTGACAGGAGGTGCCACTACTGCTTATGTCAGCATCTGGCTGGCTATTCCTCTGCGCGGCTGCCCTGCCCACCCCTAACTGGACATCCTGAACTGACCTAACAGCCTGCAGCCCACAGAAGTGGTAAAATGAGTCCTGTTCTCAAACTCCAGTTTTATTCCCATGGGTAAAAGAGGCTGGAAGGCCAGGCAGAGGCCAGGTCCTCTTTGCCTACTTCTTTGTAGCCCAGACAGCTTTTCTGGGATTTCTTTTTCCCCCTTAACCCAGAACTAGTGTCCCTGACTACAGCAAGATGATTTGCAGCTGCCTGGGGCCAGGTTGAGAAGCAGTGCTGGAACAACCAGCACTGGGTTGAAGGGATTTAAAATTTTTTTTAACTCTTTCTTCTGGTGTCTTGCTATCCTTGCACAAGGGAGGTAACAAGTTGCCAGCTACCTTCCATCCTCAGCATGGAAGTGGGGGTTGCTTGGAGTGCCAGGACTGCCCAAGAAAGCTGGAAGAGGGGCTGCTCCAGAGTCCCATCTGGGTGACCAATTTGTTACTGAAAGCTTGGTTCTTGTCTCCAATTCCACTCCAATAATGAGAACAGTTTTGAGAAAAAAGTCAAATATGTTTAATTGCTCTGCTAGCAAAGGAGAAGCCAGGAGGACTCCAGTCCCAGAAACTGATTCTATCCTATAGGGGAGAACAGTGGGAATTTTAAGAAGCTATTCAAAGACTACATTCCAGGTGTTCCCTGTAGAGGGACTGTGATCCACTTGTTAATTTGGTAGAGGGAGAAGTGGAGAAAACAGGTCCATTTTAAGATAAGTGATTAAGCAGCAGTGGCAGAAGAGCAAGGGCTATATTCAAAGCATGAAGTGGTCCACTGCTACAAAACCTGCAGATACAACTTCCTTGCCTCTTTGCAAGTTCTGAGAGTTTGCCTGCAGTGGCTTTCCTTTGCTTGCATAACTTTCATTCCAAACCCTCCTCCTCTGTGAAGATCTCTTTGGGTCTCTACACATAATCTTCCTTTTCAGGAATCTGTGAGTAAATGTTGGCAAAGACTTTGCTTCCCAAATAATGTCCCATTCTGTAAGGTGTTTTTGTTTGTTTGTTTTGTTTTGTTTTGTTTTTGGTACAGGGGATTGAACCCTGGGGAGCTTGACCAATGAGCCACATCCCTAATCCTTTTTATTTATTTATTTTTTATTTTGAGATAGGATCTCACTAAGTTGCTTAAGGTCTTGTTCAGTTGGCAAAGCTGGCTTTGAACTTGTGATTCTCCTGCCCCAGCCTCCCAAGTCACTGGAATTACAGCTACGCGCCACTGTGCCCAGTGGAGTTAGGGTTTGAATGTATCTTCCTTTGACACAATTCCACTCTGCATGCTGCCCCTGCCCTACCTATTCCGGTTCATTCATTGTCCTGTAGATGAACATTTCTAGATGTTCACTAAGTGTTCCACTGTTTTGTTCTTTTTAATTCAACAAATATGATTACATTTATTATTTAATGTGAAAATGATAATCTATACAGTTTGCAGATTGCTTTTTCCACTGTGTCAGTCTGCTCTATGTAAGAGAGTTGGGTCATAGTTTCACAAATATTCTCAAATGTTTGCATTTTCCCTTCTTTTAGGTGAGAAATTGAAACAGATGGTTACCGGTTACCTTGAGTCCTGCTTCTCTAAATGCTGAAGTATAGCACTAGAGAGGCATGCCGAGGCAAGTGAGGAGTGGGAAACGAAGCTTTATTTAAAGGATAGAAGAACAACAGACTTCTCCCAAGGAAGAAAGGGACCCAAAAGGCAGAATCCTGGGATGAGGAAGTCTCATTCCTTTTATACAACTAATGTCTTTGTTCTTTTACATTCCTCTCTATCTTGTTAATTTCCCTCATTCTGTACCTGTGATTGGAAGATGCTGGTGGGGAGCCCTGAGGGGTAATGGGGCAGGAAGAAGCCTCAGAGCAGATTAGCAGTTTCCTGCCGGCTCAGGGGTTGCTTCATTAACAATTAGTTAGGTTGGGAGATAACTGCTGGGCTTTTGGAGACATTAATGTTTTATTGTTCACTATAGGATCCTCCAACTTCCTTGACCTAAACTTATTTGACTTGTTTCCCTCAATTTGGCTGATTCTATCTGTCTACTCTGACTGCCTATTTTTAATTCTGGCTTTAAAATGGTACCTCAATATAGTTGAGAACCAATTGAATTATCTTAGCTTTCACACTTGGGAAGAATGTCCCAGTGTAAATTCCTGGCCCTCACTATTACTGTGCATTTGGACATTACCTTTTATTTCCTTTATGGACTGCAGGCTCTTCACATATTTTATGCTTATTGCAGTCATTTTTTTCCCTCCCAAATTATATGTCTCCCCTGGGCTTAAATTATTTGTTTTGATGTAAGCAAGATAGTCTGTTTTTTTGGGGGGAGGAGCAGGGGAGGGTGCCAAGGATTGAACTCAGGGGTACTCAACCACTGGGCCACATCTCCAGCCCTATTTTGTATTTTATTTAGAGACAGGGTCTCACTGAGTTGCTTAGCACCTGGCTTTTGCTGAGGCTGGCTTTGAACTCATGATCCTCCTGCCTCAGCCTCCTGAGCTGCTGAGATTTCAGATGTGCGGCACTGGACCAGCTTCTGTGTTTGTTTGATAACTGTTTCTTGTTTTGAACTTTTGTAACTTGATAATCTCTATCTTTTGAATTAGTCTTATTTGTGGCTTTTCTATTATACTGATTTCTCTATAATACTGATCAAGGGCAGTTTTTACTTTAAATTTTTCATCCCAACTATCCTAATGTTTTTAAATTTCCATTTTTATTTCAATCTTCTCATTTCGATTTCTTAGTTCACTTTGTTAATCTTTTTGTTTTAAAGATTATTTGAACTGCATGTTGAGTTTTTATTTTAAAAAACTTTATTTGGCATTAGTGTTTTCATTATGTGAAATTTCCTCTGAAAAATTAGACATAATGCCAAAAATGTGTTTATGTCTAGTTTTTATTGTTTTTTCCTAGAAATTCTTCTATTACATTTTGCATTTTGCCTTTGATCCAAAATATGCTTCAAATGGCAATTTCCTCCTGGCATACTCTCTTTTGTTTTTGGAATGATTTTTTATTACTTTAGTTGTTTATATTTCTATTTGCTACTAAATTGGAGTGAAGACGGTCCATTTTACAGAGTGCTCTGCAGAAGGCTATATTGATATGGCACATGCCTGCCACCTGGAAAAATGACCCTCTTTTTCTCTCCCTTTCTCTCCCTTTTCGACATGGCATCTACACTACATTACATTACACTTGCATGATGATTTTGTTAGAGGATTTTCAAAACTCTCTAAAATTTGCAAAGTTCTATAGAATGCCAATCCAGCCTCTTTTCCCAGAATGCAGGAAGCTTTTACTACTATAGTTACTTCTCTTACCTCACTATCAAATAATCCCTATTTTGGCTATGCACTGTCCTATGAGGACATTGGTTTTGAGTACATAGTATTTAAGCAAATATGTATATATTTTCTAAATGAAGGCTAGGAACACTATAACATCAGTGGGATCTGCAATTCTCTGTAATCAAGACTAAACTAAATAGTTGAACTTCTGTGATATTGTTTTTCTGTCAGAAAAATTTTTTAAATAGTACCCAGGTGTTATGCTGAAGAATTCAGCTTTTCACATTCTAAAGCCTGAAGAGCTATCTGTTAGATCAATCTAACTGAAATAAGTTATATGATGAAAAATGGAAAGACAAGTAGACATCAAAGAGATTTCAAAATGCAGGAAATTGCAGCTTAATGGTGATTATTATGATTTCAACATCTACAAGAGAAAATCAAAACAAATTGATATAATCAAAAATTGTAACAGATAGAATGTCTAGGGTTATCGTTCTTAAACTTCTGTGTACCTAAGAATCACCTGGGAACCTTATGCAGATTCCCACGGGCTTATGTCAAGAATTCTGTCACAGTAAGTTTAATTGTCTGTGTTTTATTTGTAATTTCAAGTGACTCCCTGGCAGCTAGATCACAGTATATTTTGAGAGATTGCCACCCCAAAATACTTCACACAAATGCTAAGGTTAATCATTTGAATTGCATGATTTCTGACCTTCTAAGTAAAGGTAGCAATTAAAACCTTCTTCAACTCTAGTGAACCTAGGACTCTGTCAGAAGTATTGAACAAAAAATTCATTTTAATGCTATGCTGGGTTTCATGTAACTGGGCACCCACCATTTTCTCCCTCCTTTCAGATTTTGAGACTGATAAAGAATTCTCCACTCTGCCTTTTTTGGTTTAATTGGCTTGATCCCATGAATAATAACCTCTACACGTCTAACGTGCTCACAATACATGAACTATCACTTTAATTACTTCTGATCTTATGGTAGCACAAAAAGTAGGCTTTTTAAAAGTGAAAAAAAATGAGAATTTTTGTAGGCAATTAGGAAATTATAAAATTAGACAATGTAAATGCAGATGTACATTTAGAAATAGACATAGATATGAATTTTTATGTTGCTTTACCTTCTAGAAAAAAAAGCCTTAAATATTGAGATTAGTTTAATTTTACATTATGGCATGTTTTTTCTATAGGTAACAGTTTATGTTGAACATCCTTGCTCTATCTTTCCTTGCAGATGGATATCCAGGACACTGCAATCTGGTATTTTCCTACAGTTGTTATGGAAGGTATCCACATTGCTTCTTTATAAAGGGTGTGTAAAAGGAAACTTTTTCTGCCTTTTAATGTCTGAAAATGTCTTGCTTTTGCCTTCACTCCCTGGAGTGATCAGTGAGTCGGTCTTAGAAAATGGCAGATGTTCGTTCTTGACTGAGGTTTTATACAGAGCCTGAGACTCTGAGAAGTAAAAATATCTCCTCCTGGTCACTCAAGTGAAAATCAGTGGATTCTTCAGACAGATCTAAAGTCTATTCTTTAATTTATTCATGAAACTGTCATTCTAGCCAATTGACAATTGTTGAACATCAATTATCCTCTGGTTTTATTACTACCAAGATGAACAAAGGCATTTGTCTGCTACAGAGAATTTCACAGTATAATAATAGAGATAGAAGCCTTCTTCCTGTATTATCTTTCATTTATCCTACCCGCCAAGTAAAATGAATCATTGCTCACCTTCTGTGTCCTGTACTTTATTTAGCCTGTTAACTGGAGCTCATTCTCTAATACCTTCCTCTAACCTGGTTACGCTTAAAACCCAGATTGGACCTTTGATTCTTCAGACTTTCAGCTTCATGAAGATTTCCAGGACAACATCTTCTTCAAGCTGGAAATTTTCTCTCCCTCTATTGCCATGTCTCATATCACCTATCAGTTTTCACTTGTTCTTGCATTTAAAAGTTTCTATCTATGTAGCCTCACAACAAAGAAAAAAACCTTAAAACTTAACCAAATCTATTCAGTGTCTTGTCAATTGAATTTATCAAACCTTCACCTTTATACATGATGTGTTCAGGACCTTAAATCTATTCATACTTTATATTCCTTCATTTACTTCTCTACTAAAATGATAGTTTCAAAAAGACCTTCTGTAACCATTCAAACTAAAATAGTTGTAATGTTTTTATCTATTCCTAAATATGCTAGTTCTGTTTAAAACTCCCAATATTATAATACTTAATTATTTATGTAATATATAAACAATATAATCCTTAAGGTAAGATTTCATTTCTCTTCTCTCTCTCTTTCTCGATGTTAACAGTATCTGACAGAAGTGCTTGGAGAATATTTACAAATAAATGAATTAATATTGACATAAATAAAAAACAATTAAGTGATGATATAAAAAATATCTAGTGCTAACAATGACTTGGAAATGTGAAATGAATTAAACCACAATTACAGTTTCCTCACATTGGCTATATATTTTTTCTGTTCTTCTCTCCGTTACTGGATATAGGGTGAATATCTGCTAATTTCTACCTGGCAAATCTTCAGTAATGAATGAAAAGACTTCTTCATATCTTTGAATAAAAGCAGGAGATTTTTTTGTTCAGAGCTAGCTGGATGGCACAGAAAATACAAGTTGGAGTTTGTAATAATACAAAAGCTACCAATAAAGGGAATATATGTATCATACCAAGACTTTCTTAAAAAACATTGCCATTTAGTCTTCAGAAATAATGGAAGTCAATATATCTCAATAAATGTCTTTTGAATACTTGTTACAGACAATGATCTTGGTACATTTTTAAGCACCTGGCGATATCCAACTTTCACATTTGGAAACTAAACCTACTGAGATTGACTGACTTGGCAGCATTTAGCTGGTTAAGGGCTATAGAAATGGTCATAGAGAAATTTCCAATTTAACTATTTAGCTGCTTTTAAATTAATCAGCAACCTTTTCCTAGTGTTTATTGTAGTAATGGTATTAGAAAGTTCTATAAGTGGCTATTAAGAAAATCTCTAAATATGTGGCTGAGCCCTCAGGGTCTCTGGAGCAGTTTGTTTTTACATGGTATTGCTTTAGTGTCATAAGGTAGTACTATAAGTAACTAGTTCCTGGTATCTTCAGATTTTATTGATGTTGCTTTTTCTGTGCTTATCAGCTTTGAGCTTTTATCTCATACATTGACCCTAACAATAATGCATAGCTTTATGGACTGATATGCCATACTAAGTTAGTTTTATAGCTCAGTGTATTTGTTGAAGCACCTATTTGGGCTCCTGCAGAAGATCATGGGGTAAGGATTTAAAGACCAATAATCTACATAGGAGGTGATCCTTATCATGGAGAAATGAGGCAGGAAAGAAAAGAAAATCCATGGCAGAGTGCACTAATGTATGTTAATTAATATTGAAGATCTCACAGGGACTTAAACAAAACAATCCTCAGTTATCCAACCTGGGAGGCCAGGGAGCCTGAGCTGGTCCAGGGTTACTCCCTGGAGCACTAGCATGCAGGCACTTCCAGCCTCCTCACTGCTTGGCTTGAGTATGTTTGCATGGCCAGGAGAAGACTTCGGGAAGAAAAGCCCAGAAAGTGAGGAAGGCAGCTATGTGCATGGTGGTAATGAGGAGAAGTGGTGATATATCCTAACTTCTGCTCTTCCATTCCATTTGTTTACTCCTGCTTGAAAGCCAATTCAATCTGATCCCTAGCTTTCCAAGACCCTCTTTGCACCTGCAACTTCTTTCCTTCAAAAATAATTCTGAATGTGTTTTTTGAGTTTTATATCAACTAAGCCTGTTTTGAGCTTTGGTGATATAAATAGAGATAAAACAGCATCCATGTCCTGATGATGGGGAGATGAGAACAAGCCATTTTATTAATCTTGATCTTACAGCTTTAAAAAGGCCACAAAATTGACATGAATAAGCTGCAATGAGATGTTGAAGAAGAAAACACAAACACTTTCAGAGAAAATCTGAGATGGCTCTTTAGAGTTTGCATTCAAAATGAGCCTGAAAGTCTAAGTAGCAGTCTCTAACATGTGCAATTTGAAAACAAAATTGAGATGGAGATCAAATTATTTACTACTATGTAAATAACTCTTTTTCAGGATTTACATAGCAAGACTTCAAGACTATGAAGGGTGTCAGGAACAAGGTGAAGGGCATTAGCTACCACAATAAGTAGGTACGATATCAAGTACAGTAACTGAGGACTACCTGAGGTTTAAATTTCAGCAGTGTATATAATAAAGATGGCCTTGCTTCAGTCACCTCTGATATACGATGAAGTAGAGACTTAAACCAAGATGACTGGTTTAAATGTTAAAGCCATAGACCAGATGTTAATGATAAAACAATCTCATTTAGGGTAGGATGCATGGAGAAAAAGAACAAGGGGAGGGCCACCTATTTTCAGTTCATAGAAAACTTACTGTTGTGTTCCATTAGGCTGCTAGATTTCAAGTTTACTTTCAGAATGTATTAGCTACGTAAATTTGAACAGAATAATTATTTTCTTAGTTTTCTCACTGATGATGTAGAAATAAGAACAGCACTAAACTGATAGAGTTGTTGTGAGGATTAGATTAGATAAAAACCCTCATTTATCACTTAGCATGGCTCCTGATACATAGTAAGTAGTTACTAAATGTCAGCTAATGGTATTACTGCTACATTATCTTATTTATTTTCACAGGAACTATCATAACTTTGAAATTTCCCATTATGAGGTGCACATTAATTTTGCATAGAGAAGAAATGTATTTTCTCAAATAATTCTAGTCTTTTCCACATTGGAAACAACCATAGCATTTTGTAATCATATATCAAATGAGTGAAAACATAATTAAATTTGATTAATGTTTTTCTCAATTGTATACATATAGCATATTTTTCCTGACTAGTATAAAAAGTTAGCAGTTAATATGTCATTAAAATTTCCTGACATGATGAGAAACTGCTATGCCATCAGGAGCTCATCCCTTCCCCAAATGAAATCTTTAAGAAAAATAAATACTGTAAATTAATTGCACCATTAAGATTTTTCTGTTCTTTGAAATAATTTATAATTATTTCATATTCAATTGTAAATTGCAAGTGATTTATCATAATAGCTATGAATCAGGGGTATTTAAATGACTTCATGATTAAAAGAGTCCCTACCAGTTTGAACTACTTAATTTATTTATATCCTAACTCTTTTCAGTTATATTAGGGCAATTTTAACAAGAAATATGTACATCAAAAGTTTAATAATATGGTAATAGACATAAAAATAAAAGTCTAGGAAAGAAACAGCGGAAAACTATCAAGAACATTAACATGTATGAAAATTACCAAATTATAGTTTCATGCCAGCAAATGTAAAACTAAAAATAATACAAAACAAAGTGAGTTACTACATATCATTAAAGGCCTTAAACACAAAACAGGCAATATTTTTTCTGAAAACTAATTTAAAAATTAATTTCTTTGTCAATATAACCAATATAACCCAATAAAATGCATTGGAACTTGTGATACCTGATCCTGGTGAGGTGTGTGGAAGTATCTTCTCATCACTGGAGTATGTTCATCAACTGTAAGTATGCCCTGTACTTCTCATAAACAGAAACAAAGCAAAACAAAAAGGCACACATAAAACCACCACCACAGTAGGAGCTACCATGGACTTATCCCCACCCAGCCCCATTTCAATCCTCTGTTTTATCCTCAGTCTTCCCTCTGGGCTCTGCATCCACATTTTCACCTCCCCTTGATGTCGGAGTAATTTCTTCCCACATCACTCCTTGAAACTGCCCTGATGAATGCCATCTTGTCTTGCATCCTGCCAACCCACAAGAATCATTGTTCTTACTCCATCTCTCACCTGTACTCAACACTGTTGCTAGTTCTATTGTTGCCAAAAGCCCCTGTTCTCTTGGTTTCCTTCTTTTCTGATTCTTTCACTTCTCTACCTTTCCTCGTTATCTCCTTTGCTTATTGGTTCCTCTTTACCTGTACCCGAGTGCACCTTTCATTTCTTCCTGAAGTTATATGTATTTAAATACCTCTTCTGTTCTAATAGCTACCACTGGGACATAGTAAATTGATGTATCTTTATGATGATGCTTCATGATCTTACATGTAACATGAGTATTTCAACTATAAATTTCCAGACCAAAACAGTCTCAAACCAATTTTATCTATAGAATCATAAAACCAACAAAACCAGTTGTTTAATATGGAAACAAATAAGCTAGACTTTGTCACTCAAACCTCTCTGCCTACCACATATATAGCCCATCTCCAAATTTTGTCAAACCTGCCTCCAAAATACATCTCAAATATGCATTTACCTAATGTTTCCTCATAATTAGACTGTGGCTATTTATCTGGGGAAAGAATACCACACAGTGTAGTATTCTTATCACATTATGTTCTGGATCAGTAGAACTCATGTGTGATAACCTTACCCTTGATCCCTTGGTTAAGATGACTGCCAGCTTTCTCTACTATAAAGTTACTGCTTTTTATTTTTCCATATTTTATGGAAATAAGTCCCTAAGTCCAACCTACATTCAAAAAGAAATTACTACATTCGATATCTGTGAAGGAAGAAAGAAATTACTACATTCCATATCATATATTGTATTTGGGATTTTCTGTTAGGATACTTGAAAAAAGGAAAAAAAAATCCTCTTATCCTCTTTAGACTTAAATTTTGAAGTTACCTCTTTACCTCTTCACCTACCTATTTGCTTTCTGTCTCCATTACTAGTTTACATGTTCCATGAGGACAGAGTTTTTCTGCTTCACTTGCACATTTCTTTCCCAATACATTGGTAGCACTGAGTAAATATATATTAAAAACAATCATTATAAGGATGGTTGATAAAAATATTGAAAATGCTTAGGTATATTTAAAATACATTTATATTTTTGCTTTATAAATGGCTTGCCATATATTATTTCATAAAAAGATTTTTGTTTGTAATCATAGCCACAATATCAGGAGCAGGAATAGCAGGCTATCCTCATCCCCATATCCATCCCCATCCCCATCCCCATCCCCACAGTTGTTGCCCCCACCCTGTGGGATGGGGGGAAAGACATGGCAATGAAGGCAGCTGGATTAAACAGATCACCTGCAGTTATTCTATGCATGGAGTTTATAAAGAAGGATGTAATTATTACTACTCGCATGAGCTCTCTGACAGTCCATATGATATGCAAGTATTTTCAACAAGAGTGCCATATTTATGAAGACCACTGCAGATATGAACATAGCCAGCCATTGAAACAGGTTTCAAAACCTACAAAACAAACTTCAAAAACTACAAAACCATCCCTTCCTCAAGTCTCTCAACCATGGTTGGAATGCTTGTCAAAATGAATACAGGTGAAGCTCAGTCAAAAAATTCCAACTATCCGAGAGTAGGAGCAGGTCCTGAGGAATGCGTGAATGCCATTGAATTTGTTCCAGGGCAACCCTACCATAGTTGCACTGCCCCTTTCTGCCCTGAAACACCCCGACAGTGCTCAGTGAGGAAAGAATAATCAGAGAAAGAGCAAACTGCAGTGGAAACTAAGAAGCAGCTTTGCCCCTATCTGGTCCCTATATTGCAGTGGGAGAGTGCCATTATGGGGAGAACTGTATGTATCATCCCAGAGACCCCTGAGACATGTGTGAACTGCAGGTCCTCCACTAAATGACCCAGATTTCACAGTACATAAGAATCTTTCATTGAGGCCCACGAGAAGGATATGGAGCTGTCTTTGGCTATGCAGCATAATAAGGACATAGTGTGTGGGATCTGCATGGAGGTAGTCTATGAGCACTGTTTTGGGATCTTCTCCAGCTGCAGACACACCTACTGTCTCAAGTGTTTTCACAAATGAAGGAATGCTAAGCAATTCGAGAGTAAGTTCATAAAGTCCTGTCCAGAGTGCTGGATCACATCTAACTTTGTCATTCCATGTGAGTAATGGATTTCTGAGAAAGAAGAGAAGCAGAAAATCATCTAGAAATAAAAGGAGGTAATGAACAGCAAGATGTGCAGGTTATTTGGACAAAGGATTTGGGAATTGCCCATTTGGAAAGAACTATTTTTACAAGCATATGTAACCTGATGTCAGTAGAGAGGAGCCACAGAGACAGAAAGTGGGAACCTCATGCAGGTTTCAGGCCCAGGGAAGGAGCCACTTCTGAGCAGTCACTGAGGAAAAAAGCAGCAGCTCCTTTGATAAGAGGAGAATGTCACCTTTGAGCTGGGCAAGATGTTGCTTATACTTTGGTTGCAAGTTGCTGATAGAGTGTCAGGATGAGTGGCACTTGCTTCATAATGATCTGAAATACTTTTATGACTTGGACCTATAGCAGTTTTGCATGGCACAGAAACTTGTCTGTAAGCCTCTGCAGTAGCTGTCCCCTGACAGCCGTGGTAGTGCATGTTGCTCTCCTAGGCAGGCCTCTTCACTCCAGGTGCTGTTGGGATCACTCACCCAGGGCCTGCTGCTCCCCTTCTCCTTTCTCCATGGAATGTCTCTTTTCTCTGTTTCAAAAGTCACCAAAATAAATCTTAAAGATAGTTTTGTTGTAAGATAAATATAACTGTCAGAGGTTGGTGTATGTTTGTTGTGTCATCTGTTTTCAGCCAGGTTGTGTTTATGAACTTTCTGCACACATTTCTAGGGCCATACGTTCGAAAGCAAAAGCACCAGCTATGCTTTGTGGTCTAAGAGTAGGAGTGATCGGTGAAGGGACTTAAAGTTGCTGGCAAGTAGCTTTCTGCGGCAGATATTGGAGATGTGGGAGGTGGATCCTCAAAGTATCTGATAAATCTGCATATCCCTGTTTTTGTGACTGTTCCCTACCCTGTAACCCCACCACCACCACCACCACACACATGCACTTGTCCTATGGTTTTGGTCTCTTGTTTATCGGCACACAAGAAGTATTACTGAGTAAGGACAACCGGGTGTGAATGTGAGTTTAGCATGCTAGAGAGTTTTTTTTTTGTACTGTGGATTGAACTTAGGGGTACTTGACCACTGAGCCACATCACCAGCCCTATTTTGTTGTGTTTTATCTAGAGACAAGGTGTCACTGAGTTGCTTAGTGCCTCGCCATTGATTAGGCTGGCTTTGAACTCGCAATTCTCCTGTCTCAGCCTCCCAAGCTAGGAAGATTTTAAAAGAACACACATGAAAGATACAGTGGCATAGCATCATGCAGAATTGGCAGGTGACTCCCAAGAACTTGCTGTGTGGGCATCCTATCCCTGCATAGATGCAGTATTCTTAGCCTTAATGGAAAAACTTTGTTTAGTGGTTTCAGCCTTATGTGGTAGACATATCTTGTTATAGTTTGGGTATAATGTGTCCCCCAAAAGCTCACATGTGAGACAATGCAAGAAGGTTTGGAGGAGAAACGATTGTGTTAACCTAATCAGTGAATTAATCCCTGATGTGATTAACTGAGTGGTAGCTGGAGGCAGGTGGGATGTGGCTGGAGAAGGTGGGGCATTGGGAGCATGGCTTTGGGGTATGTATTTGTATTTGTAGAGTGGAATCTCTCTCTCTGATTTCTGATCATTACGTGAGTTGCTTCCCTCTGCCACACTCTTTTGCCATGATGTTCCTCAAGCCCAGAGGAATGCACGAAGACCTCTGAAACTATAAGCCGTCAAATAAACTTTTCCTCTTCTACAATTGTGTTGGTAGGGTCCTTTTAGTCATAGCAGCAATAAAAAGCTGACTAAAACAGATCTTAAAGGGCCAATGCAGCAAAAAAGCTGACTAAAACAAAGCAGTGTATTGGTGGTAGTTACTATAGCAGTGCTATCTTTGTCTATGTGCCAGAGAAATGGGGTCAGCCATAGAGGTTAAATCACTGGTTATCCCATATATCAACTCAGACTGGTCCTGGATGAACAGTTTAATGTTTCATGGTTTAGGCTTTCCAGTTCTGGCACTTCTGGAAAAAACTTTGTCCTTGTTTGAGGGGTTTTGTCATCAGGTTTTTTTTTTTTTCTTTTATGGTGGGTATTACCTCTTTCTATCCCTGAGGTTTGCAGGTAGACAGATGCCATTCAAAACTATGTTCTAATTTCACAGAAGATATACAGTCGATCAACAGACATATGAAAAAATGTTCAACATCTCTAGCCATTAGAGAAATGCAAATCAAAACTACCCTAAGATTTCATCTCACCAGTGTAAGATTTCATCCACACCAGTCAGAATGGCAATTATCAAGAATACAAACAACAGTAAGTGTTGGCAAGTTTGTGGGGGAAAACATACACTCATACATTGCTGGTGGGACTGCAAATTGGTGCAACCAATCTGGAAAGCAGTATGGAGATTCCTTAGAAAACTTGGAATGGAAACACCATTTGACCCAGCTATCCCACTCCTTGGTCTATACCCAGAAGACTTAAAAACAGCATACTACAGTGATGCAGCCACTTCAATGTTTATAACAGCTTAATTCACAATAGCTAAACTGTGGAACCAACCTAGATGCCCTTCGATAGATGAATGAATAAAGAAACTGTGGTATATACACACAATGGAATATTACTCAGTAATAAAAGAGAATAAAATTATGGCATTTGCAGGTAAATGAATGGAGTTGGGGAATATCATGCTAAATGAAGTAAGCCAATCTCGAAAAACCAAATGCCAAATGTTCTCTCTGATATGTGGATGCTGATCCATAATGTGGGGGAGGACATGGGAAGAATGGAGGAACTTTGGTCACGGGGGTGGGGGGAGGGGAGGGGGACAGTAAAGATGGTGGAATATGATGGAC
Organism: Xerus rutilus; assembly: GCA_028644305.1. Lineage (NCBI taxonomy): Eukaryota > Metazoa > Chordata > Mammalia > Rodentia > Sciuridae > Xerus > Xerus rutilus. The sequence goes on from CM053407.1 coordinate 94,435,864, forward strand.
ATCATAGCCCTAGCTTTATGTATGACTGCATGTATGTTGTGATTCTACATCACATATAACCAGAGAAATGAAAAGTTGTGCTCCATCTGTGTATAATGAATCAAAATACATGCTGCTATCATGTATACCTAAGTAAAATAAATAAATAAATAAAATTTTTTAAAAAACTATGTGCTAAAATGTTTATTGTAGTGGAGTAATTGGTTTGCGTATTAAGCCACACTTTTCCACCAAAGGGAGGATGTGGTTATCACAAAACAGGCTGAAGTTCAGTTGTTAGAAGAATTCTTTGATTGGAAAGTTTATCTTTGCAATTTGGTGCTTTGTTTCCTGAAAATAACTTGGGAGTTGCTCCTGCTTTGTTCATCTACTGCTTTAGTTCCTTGGATCTCACCTATTTTTCCACTTCAAGAAAAAACAGGTAACTCTTGCAGAGATCTCTATATTTTGTAGCAACCTTTTATAAAGGAACAATTATTTCCTAAAGAAAACAATTTTTTTTGTACTGGAGAATGAACTCAGGGGCACTCGACCAGTGAGCAACATCCCCAGCCCTATTTTGTGTTTTATGTAGAGACAGGGTCTCACTGAGTTGCTTAGTGCCTCGCCGTTGCTGAGGCTGGCTTTGAACTTGCGATTCTCCTGTCTCAACCTCCCTAAGTGCTGGGATTACAGGCTTGCGCCACCACACCCGGCTTAAAGAAAACAATTTTTAACAAATGTTTTTGCCACCACTAACAATACCATCAAAAGCTATTAAAGAACAAAGTGCAGTGGTGCACATCTGTGATCCCAGCAGCTCAGGAGGCTGAGGCAGGAGTATTACGATTTCAAAGCCAACCTTAGCAAAAGCGAGGCCCTAAGCACTCAGTGAGACCCTGTCTCTATGTGGCTCAGTATTGAGTGTCTCTGAGTTCAATTCCTAGTACCAAAAAAAAAAAAAGCTATTAAAGAATCAATCATTTTTTTAAAATATTTTTTTAGTTGTTGATGGATCTTTATTTTATTCATTTATTATTTATATGTGGTGCTGAGGATTGAACCCAGTGCCTTACGCATGCTAGGCAAGCGCTCTACCACTGTGCTATAGCCCCAGCCCCTCATTTTTTAATTATTAGTTTACATGTGTCCCACCATCATGATTATTTGACTGATGTGATATTTGTGTTCTTCATATCCATTATTGGAATGTGCCCAGTCACATACACAGCAAATCAAGGCACTGTTGCAGAGTATCACACACTCTTGAGATAAGGAAGTAAAGTCTATATTTAATCATGCTAATTGGAGATTCTCCAACAAGAATATATTCCTTGATTCCTCCAAGACTAAGCATAAAATTATTGCCTGTATGAAAAACTTCCAGGTCAATTTGGAGCCTGGATAACTGTTGTTGAATTGTATTGCAGATATTCCAACATTTGTCAGGACAAAGAAGTGATGACTGGAAATGCCTTCTTCCAGTATTGCATAAACCTAGGACTTTAATAGAACTACAAATATCTATAATTTAAAGGAGAAGATTAGCTATTGACTGCCTCCTTTATTATAGAAATCTGTTAAGATTCTATAGTAAACGTCTGTATAATCTTAACTTTGTCCTGATAATACTAAAAATAAAGTCTACATTTAGTCTCACATATAAAAGATAAATACCTTAATAATTTAATGTGTTCTGAAACTCACAACCTGATCATATGAAAACATAACATTCATCATTTTTTTTCCCTCTCTGATTTCTGCGGATTTGCATTATTTATTTCCTCTGTAGAAATCTCTACTTTGCCTCTCCTCAGGCTTAATTCACAAAAGTGCTTTCAGATGTGCTTTATAACCACAGATGTGGTTTATAACTACCCTGTTTCGTATAATGCAATTCCTGTTTCACTCTCCTTTCTCCTCAGTAATTCTTAACTCTGAGGACATATTATAGCCTTTGACTCCAATATTTCTAGCAAAAAAATTTTATAAGGATTGTAGAAAAGAAAAATTTAAAAATAAGATTCCAAGTTGGGTTTTCTGACTCTTAAATTCTTAGCTCATTTAATTGTATCAAAGCTGTAAAATGAGAAGGAGAAGGAGAAGAAAAAATGGAGCCTGGGTCTGTGAGGTTTGCCTTGACCTCATAGATAAGAAGGGAAGGAGGCAAGACCTCTGGAGGAATATCCTCTCCTTCTCTATCCTTAACCTGAACACAGAGGTCAGGAAGCTGCTCTTTCTTCCTTCAGGGATGAGTGGGGTTCCCGCAGAGAATCACACTTGAGCTCCTGATGGACTGTGTACTCACCAGAGAGTTTATTTAAACCATTTTACCTGCCACACTGCCATGCTGGTGTCATCCTCATTTTGCTGTGATAATGCAGTGGTGGCCACACACCAAGTTTAAGGGTGTTTTTTTATGAAGGAAATGAAAAGACTGAGGAAAATCTACCTTCCTCTGACTCAAAAAGCTACAACCTGTCCAATCCCATTCTCCTTCGCATTAGGTAAAACAGTGAGGGTAATGTGGAGAAAAGCCACTCTGACATACCTGAGTTTCTTCTAAACTATTTAAAACTAAGGACTGGCTCTACACACACCAGGTATTTGACCTCAGGCTGTGTCACATTTCACACAATCCAAGCAATGAAGTATGCTAAATCTCTAGCCTGGCTGAAAACAAAGCAAAACAAAACCAGGCATTTATTCAGCCAATCAGCCAATTTAACTTGAATTCCAACAACATGCCCATTAGTGTACAGAGAAGCCGGAGCAAAGCAGTGAGCAAAACAAACTTAAATGCCTGCCTGTGGGCAATTCACATTCCATGTAAGAAACTGGCCATAAAAAGACAAAATACAGAAAACAAAATGTGAAATTATTCTGAGCGATAAGAAGTAACAAAAAAATGATAAATGGAGACAGACTGTGGAAAGTAGAGGTGGGGCATTGTCATTTGAGATAAGATAGAAAATTTCTCAATACTGATAGTATCTGATAGCCATGAAAAAAAATGTGCTATGCATTTATGGGAGTCAGCAGGCAGTTGTCTGGGCAGAGGGGAAGAGCATATGTAAAGAACGGGTGACTGATTTGCCCCAGGGTTGCAGGAGGGCCTTAGTTACTAAAATGGTTAGGTAGCAGGTCTGTAGCAGAAGACATGGCTGATGATGTGATGTGAGAAACAGGATGAAAATTCTCATGAGGACTGAAATACATGCATTTTGAGATTCATTCTCCACGTAATGGGAAGCCACTGAAGAGTTCTAAAGAGACCTACTTAGTTGATTGTGGTGGCACATGCCTATCATCCCAGGAACTGGGGAGACTGAGGAAAGAGAATTGCAAGTTTGAGGTCAGTATCATCAATTTAGCGAGGCCCTAAACAACTTAGTGAGAGCCTGTCTCAAAATAAAAAATAAACAGTTTGCCGGGGATGTAGCTCAGTGGTGAAGTGCTCCTGGGTTCAATCCACAGTACCAAAACCGAAAACAAACAAAAAAACAAAAAACAATGAGACCTGACTTGACAACCTTCAATGTAGTCACTCTGGCTGATTGATAACAATATGCAAGAGGTGAGAGAGAGGCAGGAGACTAGGTAACTGTGAATCAGGTAAACCACTGGATGGTAGCAGGGACAGGCATTAAGCACTGGTAATAATCTTGCTGTATCTGAAGGTTAAAGTCAATGGAATCTACTAGTTTGTATTTGCTTGGGTGTGTAAAATCAAGAAAAGATTAAAAAATGACTGAGTCTAGGGGCCTGGTCCATTTAAAGAGTAGAATATTCATTTTAAAAGGGGATATACAAGAAGAAGATAGCGTGGACACAGGATGATGAAACATGATCGGTAGCTCACTTTTAGACATGCTAAGTTTGAGATGCTGTATCTCATAACAGCTGGTAATGAGAAGAAAGATAAGATTTATGGGAATCAGCTAGAAAACAAAGGCATGGTTGATAAGTTGAAATTTAGCCTCAGCAATCTAGCAAGACCTAATCAACTTAGTACTCCCTGTACTGCCCCATCCCCCCCCAAAAAAGACTGAGGATGTAGCTCAGTGGTAATGATGGACCCCTCTGTTCAATCGCTAAAACAGCAACAACCACAAAATAAAATTGAAATTTTGGATTTAATTATTATATTGTTTATTCAATTTGTATAATCATTTTTTAAGTGATGGGGTCTCACTATGTTGATAGGGCTGGCCCCTAAATTCCTGGACTTACTGGACCCTCCTGCCTCAACCTCCAGAGTAGCTGAGACTACAGGCATGTGCTACTATGCCTGATTACTATGTAATCAGCTTTAAGTTTGTATATCTCTTGTCCATTCTATGTATAATATTTATCTTCTTATAAAATCATTTTTGTTATTCTACAGATTTATGATTTTTATCAATTTATATTTAATGTGATTACTTATTTTCTAAAGAAAATACTTGAAGCTGTACATTCCCTCAAAGTACTGCTTTGATATTGTATGTTGTCATTATCATTTAACTGGAAATATTTTCTTGTTTCCCTGCAATTCCTTCTTTGATATATAGCTGATTTATTAATCTGCATTTTAGAAAACTTCTGCCTCTGCTCAAAATGCAAAAAAGCTACAGGAAATGTTTTCTCACCTTAAAAATGGGGGAAATCTGGATAATAAAATCATATTTCTTGAGCCCATTTGAGGATTAAAATCTGAAGTCATAAAGTAATCAAGTAAAATGACTACTAAAGAAGGACAAGATTCTCCAAGAAAAGGCAAAATGTAAACATTAGCCTCAGAGATACAACTGTGAAACTGACAGCTAATTTCTTACCAAAAAATATAGAAGGAAGGAAATATATAATGGAAACATATGTTTTGTATTCTGCAGAAAAAAGAGATGGCCAATCTATAGTTTCAGAGCCAGTGAAATATTCTCTCAAGTTAAATATATAATAAAAATAATATCAAATAAAATGTAAAAGAGAATGTATTACCAACAGCCTGTCTTTAAAGGAGTGTGTGAGCATTCTGTAACAAGTAAAATGACCTCCGAAGATTGATCCACAGAAATACCTGAAAGGAAGGAGAGTACCAAAATATGTAAAAAAGTTGGCAGTTATAAATGGCCATGTGAAACTTTTAATGCATATAGAATTAGATATGCAGGAAAGAGTACTGCATTCCCAAAAGTGAAAAGAATGAGTAGAGTTTAAGTCTTCTAAAATTCCAGCTTGATAAATAATATACAAAAGATGAAATTTGTGGTCTCTAGGCAACAATAAAATAATAGAGAATTGATATATAACTAACATGTTAATAGGTAAATAAATAAAGACTTTATTATTTCAAAAGAAAATAGAAACAGAGAAAATGGATCATAAATAATTTATCCTAACAGAAAACAAAAAGTCCAATTAAAATTTATATAGTAAATAAAATAAGTATTCCAGTAAAATATTAATATTGTTCGACTTAATTTTTTTAAATGAAAATATATAAGGTCCACCAGAGATGCCATTTATGGACATAAAAAAGTTTGAAAATAAACTATTGGGGTTCTTTATCACAAAGAGCCATCTAAAAAAAAAGCTGTAGTAGCCACACCCATATTATATTTCTGAGTAGAATAACAATATTGACATCATGGAGATGTTGTAGATATTGTCCTTGATACAAAGCAAGCATTTTGGATATTATCTGGCAATCAGTAAAATCTAAGTAAATATTATTTATTTTTTAAAAAATATACTATCCCCTTTGACAATGCCCAGAAGTACAGATTCAGTTACATCAGTGAAAATTCTAAATGCAACAATATATTTTATTTTAAATTGAATATTTATATTTCAGCAGAAATAAGCTATGAGGAGGAAAAATATAAGTAAATAATCTTCAAAATGCAAAAAATATGCAGTATTTTGATAGATTTCTAATCAAAACATCAACAAAAAGTAAGAAATAGTCAAGTTTCTTTTTTCTAAGACAAAGACTCTCAGATACTATTTTCTAAAATTCATTTAAGTGGGATATTCAAAGACCCTGTAGATAAGGAGGGTATTCTGATGATTTACCCTGAGACCTTCTGAAGGCAGTGAGCTGATTGGTCCCACAGAGGCCAAGCAAATAGAGTTCCCACCATTCCTCTACAGAGTGGGCACATGAGCTTATGCTGTCTGCTGTCAAAACAAGCTCAGGAAGCCCCTCCTTATGTGTGCTGCATAATGCAGGATCTTTCCAAAGAGCTCAGTTGAAGCCAGGCTCCCACAGGGTCAGGCTTTTCTGCAGACAAATGTGTTGAATTCTAACCCATAGCAGAAGGTATTTCCAGGCTCTCACTCAAAGCTACACACCTCATATGGGCTATGTATATCAGGTGAAAATAATCTAAACACTGAAGATGGTAAATAAAGATAAAAGAAAATTAATAAAAGAACTGATGATAATATTAATATTGAAAAGTATAAATTTCAATGCATTCATCAAGAAAAAGTTATTTGATATAAAAAATACACACGAGTAAAATCAAGCAATAATTAAACTATAATGTAGAATTTTTTCCTTTTCCAATTTGATTAACAAATAAAAATCACATACAATCAAGGTATACATGAAGTTTAGCTATTCACATATATTGTGAGATGATTCCCATAATCAAACTAATTAACATGTCCATATACATAGTATCTACTATCTTAGTGAATTTCAAGGATATGAGACATTACTATTAACTATATTCCTATGTTGTTTATTAGGTCCAAGAATTTACTCATCTTATAATTGCAGTGTTGTACTCTTTGACCAGTATCTCCCTAATTCCACTGGCCTTCAACCTCTGTTAACCCCTCTTCCATTCTGCTACTGTGTGACTTTTTAAAAATTCTACATGTGAGATCAGGAAATAGTTGTTTATCTGTGTCTGACCTACTTTGCATCACATAGAATTACCATACTCATCCATGTTTTCACAAGATTGCAGGATTTTCATTCTTCTTTAAGTCTGAATTATATTCGTGTATGTGTGTGCATGCACGTGTGTGTGTGTGTGTGAATTTCTTCACACATTCATTCATAGATGAACACAAGGTTGTTTCCACATTTTGCCTGTGGTAAATAATATTGCAACAAACATAGGAGTACAGAAATCTCTTTATGATCCTGATTCCAGTTCCTTTGATTATTCAGATGTGGGATTGTGTTAGGGTAGTTTTATTTTTAATTTTCTGAGGAACCACCATGCTGCTTTCCATAATGCTATACCAGCTTACATTCTGATTAAGAATGTACACGTGTTCCACGTACATGGGTTCTACAAGTTCTCCAACACAAGTTGCCTTTTTACTTTCTGAGAGTCTTAATAGGTATGACATGTTATCTCACTGTGAGCAATATTTTCCTGATGATTAGTGATGGAGAACACCTTTTCATATACCTGTTAGCTATTTGTATAGTTTTTTGTGCTTCCTTGTGAAATATCCATGTAGGTCTTTTTTGTTCATTTTTATTCAGATTTTTTTTTATTTAATGTATATGGTTGCCATTGAGTACCTTCTATATTTTGCATATTTACTCATTATTGTACATATGATTTGGAAATATTTTATCCAATTCTATAGGATATTTTTTCATTTGTTGATTTCCTTATTTGTATTATGGTTTGGATCAGCAATGTCCCCCAGAGACTTATGTGTCAAAGGCTTGGTCCCAAATGCAGCAATACTCGGTGGCGGGGGGTGGCTTTTAGGAAGTAATCGATTCATGAGAGTTATAATCTCATCAGTGAATTAAACCATTTGATGGACGTAAAATTTGAATGGACTACTGAGAGGTGGTAGAAACTGTAGGCAGGTGGGCATGACTGGAGGGAGTATGTCACTGGGGGTGTGCTCTGCTTTCTGGCTGCCATGAATTGAGCAGCTTTTCTCTTCCATGTCCTTCTGTCATGATCTTCTTCCTCACTTCAGGCCCAAAGCAATGGAGCCAAGCAACCGTGGACTGAAACCTTGAGCCAAAATAAACCTTTCTTCCTTTATGTTGTCTGTGTCATATATTTCAGTCTCAGCAATGAAAAGGTAACTAATACACTTTGCCATGTCAATACTTTTTCCATTTGATATAGTGCTGCCTTGTTTAGTTTTGCTTTTTACCCTGTGGTTTTGTGTCATGCCCCCCAAAATAATTCTTTCCAAAACCAATGTCAGATTTAACTCTCCTTATATTTTCTTCTAAAATTGTTATGCTTTCAGGTCTTATGTTTGAACTTTTAGTAGCTTGTTTTTGAATATAGTATGCAGAAGGAAATGTTTTCTTTTTTCTCTTTCTTTGGCATGTGAAAATCTAATTTTCCCAGTACCACTTATTGAAGACACTTGTTTCCCCAGAGTTCATTCTTGGTAAATTTAACAAAGATTACTTGGTCATATTTGCATGAGGTTATTTCTATAAGCCTTATATTCTGTTCTTCAGTTCTGTGTGTTTGTTTTTATGCTAGTACTAAAATGTTTTGCTTACTATACCTTAAGAACATAATTTGAAAATAGGAAGTGTGATGATTCAGGTTTGTTTGTCTTGCTCAAGATTGCTTCAGTTCTGCAGATTCTTTTGTGTTTATATATAGGTTTTAGGATTGTTTTTTATATTTCTATGAAAAATACCATTGGAATTTTGATTAGGACTCATTGAATCTGTAAATTTCTTTGGACATTTTGACCATTCTTTCAATCTATGAATATGGAGTATCTCTCTATGATCTTTGTGTGTTTCTCAATGTCTTTCAATGATTATAATTTGAGATTAGAGATTTTCAACTATTTGGTTGAATTTGTTACAAAAATATTTTTCAGTAACTATTTTAAATGCAATTTTCTTCTTAATTTCACTGTTATAGTATTTTTTGTTATTGCATAAAAATGCAACTGCTTCTTGGATGTTGATTTTTTTTACTTTGCAACTTTAATGAATTTTAAATCAGCATTAAGAGTTCTCTTTTAGGATTTTCTATATAAGAGAACACTTTGTCTGCTAATAGAGACAGTTTTATTTCTTTTTATCTATGTGGATGTCTTTTTATTTACTAATTTATTTATTCATTTTCCTTGCCTGTTTGCTCTGGCTAGGACTTCCAGCACAATTGTAAGTGGAAGCTATTGGAGTGGCACCCTTGTCCCTTGCCTTGTTCCTAATCTTAAAGGAAAAGCTTTCAACTTTTTAAATTAACTGTGCTTTTGACATATATGATCTTTATTGGTTTAAATAATTTCTACACTTTACATACACTCATTTGAGAGTATTTGTTGCTGGCAATTGTTTATAGAAATCACTTATGGTTCTTTGTATTTCTGTGGTATCAGTTTTCATGTCTCTTCTTTATGATTTTATTTATTTTAGACTTCTCTGTCTCTCTCTGTCTCTCTCTCTCTCTTAGTCTACCTGAAGTTCAGTCATTTTAGTTTATGTCAAAATCAGCAGTTTCACTGAACTTTTCTATTTCTTTTCTAGTGTAAAGTTTATTTTGCTCTGTTATTTCCTTCCTTCTGTATTACTAGGGATATGATTTGTTTTGCTTTTTCTAATTATTTTAGCTTTGATGTTAGGTTGTTTGAGATCTTTCTTTTTCCCTGCTTTCTTAGATTTGAAAATATCATCCCACTCTATCTTAACTTGTAAAGCTTCAGCTAAAAAAATTAAACTTCTGCTAGCCTTGTAAATGTTACTTTGCATATGAGAAAAATTCTTTTATGTTTCTTCTTTCAAGTGTCTGTCTTTTTAATGGATTTTTGACAATTTGATTATGTCTCAGTGAAATCTTTTTGGGGTGAAGCTGACTGAAGACTTTGAGCTATGAACTGAGACGATCATATATTTTCCCATATTTGAGAAGTTTCAGCTAGTATTTATTTAATAAATTATGAGTCTCTTTCTTTTACTCTCCTCCTTATTCACATCTTTATGAATGGTAGCCTCTCCTTATGGTGTTTCCTATATCTCATAGGCTTTCCACATTTCATTTCTCTTCCTTTATTCCTATAACTGTATATTTTCACATGCTGTTGTTGATCTCAGATTCTTCTGCTTCGTCAAGTCTGCTGTTGACATTCTCTACTACATTTTGAAAGTTTTTATTCATTGTATTCTTCAGTTCCAAAATTTCTAAAGTTTTCCCATTTTGTTGAATTTCCTCTTTTGTTTCTTTAGTTTTTAAAATAATTGTTAAGTTGTATATTAATGTTTTCTGGTAGTTTGATAAGCTTCCTTAAAATGATTTATTTCAACTCTTTGCTAGATAACTCAGAGATTTGCATTTCTTTGTGATCTCTTACTGGAATATTGAATTTCTATGGTGGTGACATGCTTCTTCTTGTCTTTTATTGATGTCTGCACATTTGTTAGAGAAGTTGTCTTTCCAGATTTTCTAGACTTGATTTTTTTGTGATGAGTTATTCAGCAACAGATAAATTCAATAGTGATGATTTGGTGGGGTATTGTCATCACTGCTCATTGGGACACAGGAGTATAGTCTCCATATAGCTCTGTTGGTTGAGGTAAGCAGCAATGAAGATTTCAGGGGTCCTTCGTGGCCAGACCTTAGGTTTTATGCAGCAGTGGTGAGAGCCTTCATTGACAAGTGCTGTTGAAGTTTTCCTGAACTTTTTTCTCATATAGAGGAATCTGCAGTGAGAATCACTCTTAGTACCTTTTCTTACTCATGGGCACAATTAAGTGGAATTAGAATTGACAACTGCTCCACCATGAATGTGGTGTGTCCATGGAACTAAGGACCATGAGTCAGTTACATGTGAATAGACCAAGGAACTAATGGCACCAATATTCTTGGTTCAAGTGCCTATGCTGCCACATTGATAATGGTAATGTAATGTACAGGGGCACACAGAAGAGCCTCAGAGCCAGAGTCCAGGACATGAGCATGTTCAGGGATCCTAGTATTCTCTATAACATGGAATGAACACATTTGCTACACCAATGGCCCTGTTGTGCAGTGAAGGCACTTACTGCAGGCCACAGTTCAAGGGTCAAGAATGTGCATAAGAAACAGCAATTACTGGGTTAAGGATGTACATTAACTCATTATGGCATTGGCCAAATGATTAAAGCACTTCAATGGATGGCATCAAGAACTAAGATCTGTAATATTGGCTTGCACAGAGTAACACTGGCTCCAGAAATTGGAGTGGGCTAGCCAACAACAGCGATGCCTCTGGGTCTGAGATGAGGTATTAACACACATAGTTCAGCATAAAATATGAACTATGCCATATATGGAGTAGCCTCTACTCCAGGATTGTAGACTTGGGCATGGAATGTGTGCCTACAAAGAAATAAGAAACACTATTAGCCTGTTTTTTGTTTTTTTGTTTGTTTAGGGATATCTTTCCTTAATACAGGCTTAATTTCTATTTCTCTGCTGTTCTTAATTATGTTCATCATAAAATATCATATAATATCTGGTGGCCAGCTCCACTGATATATCTCTTCTTGGCCAAGAGTGAACAGGTCCTTTGCCTACAGTACTAGAGGGGAGCATATGGACCATTTTCCTGCATTAGCTAACAGGTAAAACTTAGTGGCCTGAGGAGACCAACAATCCCTACTCAAGCCGATGTTTCTCTATCTTGTCTGTATCTGAGCAGAGTATTGTTCTGTCTAGTTTTTATATAAATTCATCTCTTCCCTGATGTCACCAATACCTGCAAACTATTCAATGAGTTGACATTATGGGACTGCCACTCCAGTGGTGGACAACATGTATCACTTGCTTGACAGAAACCTTCCCAAAGCATTTGAAAGAATTAAATATAATCTGATAGCAATATGTGGTTAACAGTATAAATAGTAACTAAAGTCAAATTTTATTTGCACATATGACAAATGCATAAATACACATTATCAGATCAAATCCAGAGAATATATCAACATAAAATAGTGTTTAGATATGAAAACATTGCATATCAGATGACCTCTTAATATCTTCCACTATATTTAAGGTACAATGAAATTTAAAAACATGATAATCCCTATAGAGGAAAAAAATAAGAAATATTGAGGAATCATATTACTCAATTTTAGACACTGTATAGCTACTGTGAGAAAGTACTGCATTTCAGAGGTTAGACAAATAGATCAATAGTACAGAAAAGAGAAAGCAGGAACAGACCTACACAAAGAGGGTCAACTGATTTTTGACAGAGATACTAAAGTAAATCAGTGACAGAAAAATTGTCTTTTCAAAAATTGTGTTGGAATAATTGGGCATTCACAGAAAAACAGAAACATTTCTTACACTAATTCTTGTACCTACACTTTACATAAAGTTAACCCAAAATTAATCACAAATTTAAATTGTAGATTTGAATTAAATCTATTGTTTTAGAAGAATATATAGTATTAGATCTTTGTAACATAGAGCTAGGTGAAGATTTCTTAAGCATGACATCATAGGCATGATTCATAAAAGAAAAAAATGTTAAACTTAATTTCATCAAATTAAAAACTTTTACTCAGCAATAGAGCCTATTTAGAAGATGGGCAAATTATCAACTTGAAAAAAGTCGCAAGTCACATCTTAATCAAAGAATTCATATTCTGAATATGCACATATCCCTCTAAAATAAATGATAAGAAAATGATCCACCATTAGAAAATCAACAATATTGTTAAAATTTTTTTTAAATGTGTGTATGTTTGTGTGGTATTGGGGATCAAACCCAGGATGAGATACGTCTTCATCCCAAATCTTTTGATATGCACTTTACCAAAGAATATGTACAAAAACATATCCAAAGCATAGAACAATGATAAATATCATTAGTAATAAGGAAATTATAAATGATAAACATGATAATATACCTTGATAAACCTTTGAAAATCAGTAAACCTATACCTCGAGAGAGTCAAAATCTGAGGAAGACATGGAGTAACTAAAGTTTTTATGCATTGTTGGTGATAATGGAAAGGGTTGAACCACTCTCCTCTGGTTTCTCTTCAGATCATATATTTTGATCTTTTAAAGGATGAACCAATTTGTGAAACTATTTGACATTTGTTAAAAAATAAATTTAAGCATATACTTATCACCCAGTACCTACCACCACTGCTGAATATTTATTCTAGATAAGTAAAAACTAGTCTGAATAAAAGTTATACACAAATGCTTTTATACACAAGATTTATTTGAAGTTACATCAAATTGCAATCAACTCAAAAATCCTTCAATGAGAGAATGGATTAAAATAACATGGTATATCTAAACAATGGAATACTTCACAGCAATAAAATAGAATAAACTATTGTTCAAGCAACCATCCAGATAGATCTAAAGAGTGTTACATTGAACAGAAAGCCAAATGGGAAGAACTATGTTATATGTATTTATAAATATATCAGAATGAACCTGCTATTATATATAACTATAATGCACTAATTTTTAAAGAAGTCAAAGAATCACATATCATCTGACTCCTTTGGGGTAACTTTCTTAAAGAGAAAAGTTAATAGCGGTGGAAAACCTATCAGTGGTTGCCAAGTTAAGTTGAGTAAAGAATGCTACTAAAGTTATGCACCACTTTAGGACAGAAATGTACTCTGAAAAGTGTGTTGTTAGGTGATTATATAGATATACAAATATCATAGAATGTGCTTACACAAACTATGACAGCTACAAAGTCACTAGATGATAAAGTATCATGGGACTATTGGAGATAATATTGCCTGTATTAAACATTATTTGTGACAATAGAACCATTTTGTGTCCTGATATTGACAATGGTTACTCAGACCTACACAAGTGATAAAATTTTATAGAACTGCACATTCAAAAACATCATACATGTAAACTACTAAACAATGTCCTGCATTGGCTTCCTTATGTATTTTTATCCAAACTCCTTTAATATAGCTGGGAGATTAGATAGAAGTGGTAAGTCATAACACTGAGAGGTGAAAAACATAAGCATATGCCAAATTCTATCAGTTAAAGTAAAGCATTGCAAGAATGCAATATGTTCACTATTGATAAGATAGGACTACAAAATATTTTCAGGCATCCTCTATTTACATTCTCTACCAGCCTGAAGAGTAAACCAGCTAGCAAAAATCAGATTAAAAAGCGGGCTACTATACTGGAGACTAAGTCCTTATTCCTTGCAGATGATGGCCATTAAAGGCTAGGGTAATGAACAAAAGCAAGCCAGATGTTAGGCTTATATAATATGTCTACAAATATTTGGGTTGTGGCTAGAAAGTTTGGCTGAAAGCAAGCAGTCCACAACCCTACTAAGTTTGCTGGCTGCTTTCTGTGACTACTCAACTCTTCAGCTGGTTCTTTAACCCCAGAGGTCACACCATCAAGCTTATAGAGGACCCAAAAAGCCCATGCTCTCCAATGTTTCATATGTGGCTATGAGGCCATAATGCATAAAAAGCTTATATTCATATCACTTCTTCCTGTCATTGGACACAGTATGAAAATGTGATGCCTTGAGAAGCTGAAGCAACAAAAATGAGAAAAAAAGTCCAGCATTCTGAGGCTAGGAGGGTGAAAGGACTTAGACACCAATAGCCAGTGATAACAGGGTGTTACGAGGGATCCTTGAATGATCATATGCAAACATCACTCATATTTAATTCAACATCAGGTACTTTGCTGCTGGAGAAAAACAAAAATCAAATAAAACAACCTCTTTACTGTCACATCTTATGCTCATGCAATAGTTTTTTTAACATATTAAATAGCAAGAAGTCTAACCACCATGATTTTTTTGACTGTTACAGAAAACATGAATTAAAGAATAGTCTTTGAAAATGATTTCACCATTAGAGAAAATAGTGTCCTATAAATTTTAACCCAATTTCACAACTAAATTTTGTTTCTGAACTGAAAAACATTGTAATTTGTGAATAAACAGGGACTTTGAGCTCAAGCAAATTTGGTTCTTATTTCAGTAATGTAGTTCTGTAATTCAGTCATTCTGACAGAAACTCACTTGGCTTGATCCATAGTTTCCTTATCTTAAATTGATGAAAATACTTTCATTATATAGTTTCTGTGAAGAATAAACATATGTGGTCATACAGTGCAAATCCAATAAGTACTGCAGCATGGGTATATGCTAAAGCGAGGATCTATGAAGTAAAGTTAGTTTGTCTCTAACTAAGTATTCCACAATATCTGGAGAAATTTCTACCCCTGTCTTTCTTCTACAGCTATTTAACGTTTTGTCTTCTATTATTTAATATTCAGAAAAGTCTTGAATTAGAGTCATTATTATTCCTAGGTTATATGGTGAAAACTGAATAATTAAGAGATTAAATAATTCTGCAGTGTCATAGAGCTAACGAGAGAGCTAGAATTTCAATCCAAAAACCATTTTTTCCCTACCAAATATTAAAAGCATGCATGCATTCAAAATCAACCTAAATGCTAATGGACATTTCAACACTATACATTTAGTTGAAATATGTGCTTTTTATTATCCCATTGTATTCATTTTTCATAGTAATATTCCAAATTTTAGTAGTATCCAGATAAGCTAGGACAAATGTGACTTAGCAAAAATTACTCCTTAGTTTTCTGCATGGTCTATAAATTCCTCACTTGCCACAACTTCTTCCCCCTGTCCTTCATTTATCTCTAAGATGTAATACTTCAAATCTATGTCTCTGAACATAGAAGTACATAGATCCTCTAAGAGTACAAAATGAGAGGGTCAAATTAATCAACAATGGAGGTTCAGTATGAAAGAAGAGGAAAAAAAATCAGAGACTGGGTATGGAGGATGGAAGTAAAAAGCATGGCAGGCAGGAATGAAGAAACCAGATGGATAATTAAATGAAGACTCCTTAAAGAAAATCTTTGAAGACATTTAGTAATATAGGTTATTTCAAATCAATGTAGCATGATATTTGAAATTATTAGGCATGAGAAAACATCTGCAGGAAATGGTACTACTATTTTTATTCTTCACTAATGTTTGAAATAGTTTCAGAAATATCCTCCTTTTACTCTTTTTGTCACCAGAGTTTTCACTCTGTATATGCAGAATATTGAAACTTGCTAACAAAACAGTGTTGAGACCTGCTAAATCTCAAAGCAGAGTGTATTTCTTTGACTTAAAAAAGAAACTAAAAATTGAAACTTGATAGAAAAATTGTCATATCTTAATCTTTTTTTTCTATTCAAGGATAGCAATTGCTTTATCTTCTTTTAATTGACAAGCATAACTTTTTATTGGAAGTCATTTTATAATTTTAGCCTGAAGAAGATTCAGTAATCTTTTTTTTTTTTTTTTTTGGTACTGGAGATTGAACTCAGGGGCACTCGACCACTGAGCCACATCCCCAGCCCTATTTTGTGTTTTATGTAGAGACAGGGTCTCACTGAGTTGCTTAGCGTCTCGCCATTGCTGAGGCTGGCTTTGAACTCACAATTCTCCTGTCTCAGCCTCCCTAAGTGCTGGGATTACAGGCTTGCGCTACCGCGCCCAGCTAAGATTCAGTAATCTTCACATGCATCAATTTTTAAATTTATCTGTCTTCAAAGTTCTACTCGTAATAATTATGTGTACATATATGATAAAAAGAAGAAGAAATGTATAGAAACATGGGCACAATCTCTATTCTGTGTCTCCTTTAAGTCAGTAATGCTGATATATTCACCTTTGCATCATCATATTTTCACAGAATGCTTGCACCTCATAGAAACATTTTTTAAAAAAGAAAATGTTGATTAAGAAATTGTAATTTATTATGTGAGTCCCTGAGCTTACAATTGGGAACCAGATAGTAGGAGGTCCATAGCAACTAGTGGAGTAGCACCTGTGCTTTAGCACCTCTAGAGGGATCAAAAGCCAAAGAATGATGGATATTTTCTAATTGTCTAAAATCCTAATGAAATCCAAACCAAGATTCAACAAAAATTTCTTCACTTTGGCATGGTTTAGCCTAAATAACTCTAACATCATATTTGATTATATATATTACTCTTTATTTTGATTGTCAATTGTTATCTTAATAACTGATATTGTACCTACAACATATTTGAATGTATTTCTTTAAAAAAGTGTCATCATTATACTTGCTCCTTTTTTTCTCCTATTCTCCCTCTTATACTGTCACTACCTCAAATACTTCCCATTCATCATTTTTCTCCTTTGACCTTGGATCTGTATGATTTTATTCTATCTTTCCTTTTTTTTTTCTCACTCTTTTTTTCCAGTCTTTCTTATTCCCCTCTTCAGCCCTCATATAATGTTATGGCAATTGTACTATATCTAGTAACTAATTTTTCAACCTGTTTCAGAATCTTACTACAAGTTTATACCTATTTTAGAGGAACTGTGGGGAATAATATCAATAGTTTTTTTTTTTTCACTTTTCATAAGGTTGAATAATATGTGGCTAGGCTCTAAAGTGAAAGTAGTAAATGGGGCTCAGTTACATCTCACAAAGTGAACTTAATATTGGAATCAACAGAGGCTACACATAGAGCTAAACTATCAATACCAAGATATTAACTCAATCCAGGACTCATATGAGAAAAAGTCATTCCTTGCTTAAAAGAAGAAGCAATAACAATCACAATAGTTGGGTAGACATACAAGCAATATGAGAAATCAAGGGAACAAACTATCTCAAATAGCCCATGACACTTCAACACATGACTCCTTCAACACCACAATGTTGGAAAATGTCAGAGCAAGAATTTAGAAAGAATAGTTAAAATATTCAATGAGCTAAATGAAGATGTAAGGAGTGAAATTATAGAGAAAATGAAGGAAGTGATAGATCACTTCAATAAAGAGAGAGAGATTCTGAAAAAGATCCAAAGGGAAATCCTGGAAAGGAAAGACACACTAAATCAAATAAAAAATTCAATGAAAAGTATCATCAAAAGATTATACCACTTTAAAGATACATTTTCAGATCTCAAAAGCAAAGTATGTAATCTTAAAAATAACATTGACCATAAATAAAACATTTTAAGAGACTTCAAATATACCAGAATATTCACAAAATCTGGTCTATCAAGTGACCAAATTTAAGAACCATTGGAATAGATGAAGGCTCTGAAATACAAAATAAAGGAATGCACAATCTTTTCCATGAAATAATATTAGAAAATGTTCCAAACCTTAGCAATGAGATGGAAATTCAAATCAATAGGCCAATAGGACTCCAAATACACAAAATCACAGTAGATCTAATCTATGACAAGTTATAATGAAAAAGCCTAACATAAAGAATAAAGATACAATTTTAAAAGCTGCAGGAGAAAAATGATGTGTCACATTTAGAAATAAAGAAATTCAGATTTCAACTGACTTTTCAACCCAGACAGAACGTAAAAGCCAGGAAGGCTTGGAATAGTACATGCCAACCTCTGAAAGAAAATGATGACTGTTAACCAAGATTATTATACCCAGAAAAATTAAGGTTAAGAATTGAAAATGAAATAAAAAATTTACATGATAAACATAAACTAAAGGAATTTGTAACCACAAAGCCTGCACTACACACATAATCAATGCAATAATTCATGAAGAATAAATGAAAAATAAAAATGAAAACTAGCATAGGGATCATCATAGTAGAAGAATAGTTGATTAAAAGAGAACCAAGTCTACATTAAACAGAAACATTTCAAAAATGGCAGGAAATAAAACATCATCTTTCTATAACAACATTGATTGGAAATGGTTTAAATTTTTTGGTTGAAAGACATAAAAGACATAAAAACAAGACCTAACAATATATTGTTTGCAAGAGACTTACTTTATAGGCAAGGACATTCACAGACTGTGAAAAGATGGGAAGATATATCATGCAAAGTATACTGGAAAAAAAGCAGGGATAGCAATTCTCATATCAGAAAAAGTGGACTTCAAACCAGAAGAGACAGAAAACGGTCATTTCATTCTGGTTAAAGGAATCATCCCAAAACATAATGTAATGATTATAAATATTTGTTCCCCAAGCAACAGTCCATTTACTTACATCAATCAAACTCTTGTCTTCTCAATATTAAAAATCAAGTAGACCAAAATATAATAATACTGGGTGACTTTAACCCATCTCTCTGATCACTTGATAGATCATCCAGAGATAAAAAACTAAGTAAAGATTCTTTAGACCCCAAAAATGCCATTAACCAAATGTACCTAACAAACATCTAGAGAAATTTTATTTATCAATGACTGAATTCACCTTCTTGTCAGCAGAATATAGAATATTTTCTAAAAGAGATCATATTTTAGGTCACAAAGTAAATCTTAGCAAATATAAAAAGATAGAGATAATTCCTTGCATCCTGTCATATAATAATGGAGTAAAACTAGAAACCAATAACAAGATAAAAAAAGAAACACTGTAACACATGGATACTAAATAATATGTTTTTGAATAATGGATGGACAGCAGAACAAAATTAGGGGAGAAATAAAAAAATTCTCATAAATAATTGGGAAGAGTGATACAACATATCAAAATCTGTAGGATGGTATGAAGGCAGTTCTAAGGAAAATTTATAGTACTGAGTGCATACATTAAAAAACTAGATGCCAAATAATTAATCTAGCTTTATACCTCAAGGCCTTATAAAAAGAACAAATACACACCAAGGTCTAATTAAAAGCAGAACTGAAATAAATAAATAGAAAATAAAAACCAATACAAAAGGGTCAATGAAACAGAGTTGTTTTTGAAAGGATAAACAAGATCGATAAACTACTAGCCAAATTAACCAAAATAAATAAAAGAATTAAATAGATCAAATTATAGTTCAAAGAGGAAATATCACCATAGACACCACTGAAATCTATAGGATCATAAGAAACTATTTTGAAAATTTATACTAAAAAAAAAAGTCTTGATGATACTGACATATTCCCAGAGATATATGACCTACCCAAATTGAACCATGAGAATATAGAAAACCTAAACTGATCAATATCAAGTAATGGAATTGAAGCAGCTATTAAAAATCTTTCAACAAAGAAAAATCCAAGTCCAGATGAATTCTCAGCTAAGTTCTACCAGACCTTTAAATAAGAACTAATACAAATCCTCCTCAAATTTTTCCATGCTACACAAAAGGATGGATCACCACTAAATTCATTCTGTGAAACCAATATCACCCTGTTACCCAAATCAAATGCACAACAGGGAAAGAAAACTTCAGGCCAGCTGTGCACAGTGGCTTATGCCTGTAATCCCAGCGGCTTGGGAGGCTGAGGCATGAGGATCACAAGTTCAAAGGCAGTCTCAGCAATTTAGTGAGGCCCTAAACAACTTATCAAGACCCTTTCCTAAATAAAATATATTTAAAAAGGGCTGGGAATGTGGCTCAGTGGCTAAGCATCCCTGGATTCAATCACTAGTACAAAAAAAAAATTAGGCCAAAGTCCTTGGTGAATGTAGATACAAAAATTTTTAATAAAATATTGGCAAACCATTCAAAAACACACAAAAAAAGTGAGTTTCATTACTGGGATGCAAGGATGGTTCAGCATATACAAATCAATAAATGTAACTCACCAGATAAAAAGACTTAAAAACAAGAATCACATAATTATCTCAATAGATGCAGAAAAGCATTTGACAAAGTGCATTTCCCATTCATATTTGAAACACTAGAGAAACTTGGAATAGAAGGAACTTACCTCAAAATTCTAAAGGCTATTTATTACAAACACAAAGCCAATACTATACTGAATGGAGAAAAGCTGAAAGCATTTTCTGTACAAACATGAGACAAGGATGCCTACTCTCACCATTCCTTTTAACAGTTGAAATTCTAACCAGAGCAAACAGGCAAGAGAAGGAAATTAAACAACACAAATAGGAAAAAAAGATCTCAAATTATCTGTTTACTGCTGACATGGTCCTATATATAAAAGATGCCAAATAATCCAGTGGAAGACTTTCTAGAGCAATAAATGAACTAAGTAGCAAAATAAAACATTAACATTGATTAAAATAAATCAATCACTTTCCTATACTCCAATAACAGATTTGCTGAAAATTAAATTAGAAAAACTATTTAATTCATAATAGCTTCAAAAACTACTTGTAAATCTAAAAAAGAATGTCAAGGACCTCTACAATGAAAACTATAGAACACTAAAATAAGAAATTGAAGAAGACTATAGAACATGGTAAGACCTCCCATGTTCTTGAATAGGCAGAATTAATATTATTAAAATGTCCATACTACCAAAAGCATTATACAGATTCAATGGAATTCTCATCAAAATACCAATGATATTCTTCACATAATTAGAAAAACCAGTTCTAAAATTTATTTAGAAAAATAAGAGATCCAGAATAGCCAAAGCAATCCTGAGCAAACAAAGCAATGCTGCAAGCATCATGATACCAGACTTCAAAAAATAGTACAGATGTATAGTAACAAAAGCAGCATTGTACAGACACTAAAACAGACATGAAGACCAATACAACAGAACAGAAGACAATTATCTGATAAATACAATTATCTGATCCTAGACCAAAGTGTTAAAAACATTCATTGGGGAAAGATAGCCTTTTCAACGAAAGCGGTTGCTAGGAAAATTGGATATGAATATGTAGAGGAATGAAACCTTTACCTCTATCTCTCACCCTGCACAAAAACCAACTCAAAGTGAATCAAAGACCTAAGAATAAGACCAGAAAGTCTGCCACTAGTAAAAGAAAACATAGGCCCAGCCTTCCAACAAGATGGCACAGAAACCGACTTCCTTAACAAGACTCCTAAATGCAAGAAGTGAAACCAAAAATCAGTAAGTGGAATGGAATCAAATTATAAAATTTCTGTGCAATAAAGGAAACAAGAGCATGAAGAGAGAGCCTATAGAATGGGAGATCTTTTTCACCTGCTCCTAAGGCCATAATATCCAGAATATATAAAGAACTAAGAAAATATCACACACACACACACACACACACACAGAGAGAGAGAGAGAGAGAGAACACTTTATACCATATAGGAAAAATCCACTGCTAAATTCATAATTTATGAGTGATCTTCCAGCTTCTCCAGCCCTTTAGCACACTACCTGAAAGATTCACATTAGTGTTACCCTACCCAGATCTCTGAGAAGACTTGTATAGCCAAGACATAAATAGCTAGGGAAGAACAACAACAAAAAAAAAAACAGCAGGTGCTACTGTGGTATCAATTGGTCTGCTCTTCAAAGAACCCCAGTATCTTTCACCAATGAAGATTTCAAAACCCTTGTGCCCACTATGGACTTTCAGCAATTTTTACAAGCAAGGGCCCTGCTGTTTCTGCATTTATGGACTCCAGCTACCTGAGCTGACACTTTCCAGCAGACCTACCCCAATCAGCAATATTGCAGATGATTCAACCTAGAATTCAGCACATACCTGAAGTCAACCTCTGCACATGCTACTACTAGTCATGTCACCTACTCTTTTAGGCATGCTACTGTTGAATGCACAGGGACCACAGAGAATTCCAGCAAGCTTTTCAGATAGAATGGACCCCTTATAGCTTCTATCACCAGGGCCTACCTACTTTTTGATCATGTACACCCTGGCTACTTAAGTCACTAAACTAACATATTTTCTGTCCCCAAACCATCACATGAACCAAAAATTGGCACTCTTTGAAATAATTCTTAGTGTCAGTGTACACTCCAACTCCTTCTAGTTGATACTTCTGTACACATTCTTTCACCCAATATTGCAGGTCTTTCCTTAACAAAGCAAGTCCAAAATATGTATAAAAATTATTTCTTCAAGTGACAATAAATGCTTAGTAATGTAATCAAAAAAGAAAGAAATGGAAATCCATGAGTTGCCTGACAAAATATTTATTTTAAAGAAAATGAACTATTAGAGAACTCAAAAAATGAAATTGGGAAAGTAATATTGGACAAAATGAGAAGTTTAGCAAAGATATAAAAACATAAAATAGAGTCAAACATAAGTTTTGGAGCTCAAGAACCCAATAAGAGCTGAGAAATATCAAAATAGTGAAGTTCTATTTTAAGCTTACACAGAACTTTTTAATAAAATGTAATAGTACATTAAAATGATCATATATCATAAGCAAGTGGGATTAATCACTGGGATGAAAAAATGATGCAAAATGTGAAAATGAATCAGTATATTGCACCACATTAATAGAATGGAAGGTGAAAATGACATGATCATTTAAGTAACGCAGAGAAAGAATTTGACAAAATTCAACATGTCTTCATGATTAAAAATCATCAACAAAATAAGTATGCATGGAAATTACCTCAACACAAAAAGAGACCATAAAGGAAAAATCCACTGCTAAAATCATAATTCATGGGGAGAAACCAAACAATGCTTCCTATGAGATCCCCAATATGGCAAGGGTGCTCACCATATACCAGTGATATTCAACATAGTAGTGAAAGTCCCTGCCAGAGCAATTGGACAAGAAAAGGAAATAAAATATATCCAAATTGGAAAGGAAAACTAAGATTATTACTATTTGCAGATGATATAATCATATACATAAAAATCCTGAAGATTTCTTAAACTGTTAGAAATAATAAATTCTGCAAAGTCATAGAATACAAAATTTATATACAAAAAACTAGCATTCTATACAACTAAAAGAGAAATTAACAAAACAATCCCACTTACATTTGCAACAAAACCAAGTAAAAATATACTTAAAAATTAAACAAATTAACTATGCACTAAAACTTAGTAAACATTGGTAAAGGAAATTAAAGAATATACAGATATATGGAAAGACATCTGGTATTTATAGATTGGAGTAATTAATATTATAAATATGCCCATGCTAGCCAACATTATCTGTACGTTTAATACAATCCCTATAGTCTTTTCTTTTTCTTTTTTATTTAATTAGTAAATTAATTTTTTGTAATGAGGATTGACCCCACAGGCACTTTACCATTGAGTTACATCCCATTTCATTTCATTTCTTAATTTTGAGACAGATTTAAGTTCCTGAGAGTATTAATAAATTCTTCAGATTGCTCTTGAATTTACAATTCTCCTTCCTCAGCCTGGCTAGTCTCTGGGATTACAGGTGTGGTGCTGACATCCCTATTAAAATTCCAATAGCATTCTTTACAGAACAATTCTACTATTCATATGCAATTGGAAAAGACCTTGAGTAGCCAAAATGATATTGAACAAGAAGAATAAAACTGGAAGCATCAAACTTACTAACTTTATTACACAAAGCTTAGTACTGGAGATTGTATGGTGCTGGAATAAAAATGGATACATAGACCAATTAAGGAGACTAGAGAATATTAAAATTAACAAATTTATCATCAATTGATATTCAACAAGATGCAAATACAAAGCAAGAGGAAGGTTAGTTTCTTCAATAAAAGTTGGATGTTCAGAAAACTGGATATCCACTTGGAAAAAAATGAAATTGGACTCCATCTCACACCTACACAAAATTAATGAAGATGGCATAATGACTTAAATGTAAAATATTAAACCATGAAATTCCTAGAAAGATAAAAGCAGGGGAAAACCTTTTTTGAGATTACTTTTAATTTTATTTTTATTACTTTATAACAGATACACATAATATTGAGATTCATTTTGCCATAATTATAAAATCATGAAATATAATTTGCTCCATTTAAGTCCTCAATACTCCCCCTTTCCCTTCCCTCCTCCCTTCACCTGTTCCTATAACTTTATTGATTTTTCTTCAGTTTGTTATAGTATTTTTAATTAGTGCCTTGTGGGTATACATAAAGGTGAAATTCACTGTGGTATATCCATATGTATATATAGGAAAATTAGGTCAGATTCATTTTACTTTTTCTCTAGTGGGGGAAATATGGTGGGGCCATATGGTGGTTCCAATCTTAGTTTTTTGAGGAATTTCCATGCTGTTTTCCAAAGTGGTTGTACTAATTCGCAGCACCACCAACACTGGTACATGTTGGTACATATTGGTATATATGAGTGTACCTTTCCCCCCACATCCTCACCAACATTGATTATTATTTTTATTTTTATTCCTGACAATTGCCATTTTGGCTCGAGTGAGATACCTTTATGCAGTTTTGATTCTCATTAACCTGTGTGCTAGAGAGCTGAATATTTTTCTCATATACTTATTGGCAACTTGTATTTTCTTTTTTTTAAAAGTGTCTGCTTAGTTTTTCTGTGCATTTATTACATTTTTGTTTTGTTTTATTTTGGTGTTAAGTTTTTTGAGTTCTTTTTATATTCTGTATATCAATCCAGTATCTGAGGAGCAGGTGACAAAGACGTCTCAGTCTGCAGACTGTCTCTTCATGCTCTTGTTTCCTTTGCTTTTTAATTTAATGCCATCCCATTTATTCATTCTTAGCTTTATTTCTTGAGTTTTAGGAGTTTTGTTAAGGAATGAATGCCTGTGCCAATAAAATGAAGTGTTGAGTCTAAATTTTATTCTAGCAGTTGCAGAGTTTCTGGCCTAATTATTAGGTCTTCAATCCACTTAGAATTGACATTAGTCTTGACAATATTTTTTATATGATCTCCAAAACACAAGTGAAAAATGCAAAATAAACAAATAGGATTACATTAAACTAAAAAGTACTGTACAGCAAAGGGAAAAAGTGAACAGATTTTTATTTAAAAGTTCCTCTTCAGAAGTCAACTGAAAATGTGTTTGTGTGAAGAGGGTATTGGTATACGTGTGTGTGATAGTGTGCGTGTGTGTTTGTGTGTGTGTCAATGATTTATGTACATAAATGATTTATGTAGCCTAAAAAATGAAGAAAATCTTGCTATTTCTAACAACATTGTTTGATCCAGAGGACATTATGCTATTTGGGATAAGCAAAACATAGAGTGATATTCATAATCTATAATCTCACTTATATGTCAAATCTAAAACAGTCAAACCCCATAGAAACAGGTGTTCCATGGTTTGGGGGGATGGAAGAAGGGGTAAATAAGGCAGTATTTGTCAAAGGGAATAAAGTTTTAGTTATACAAGATGAATAATTTTTGGATATATAATGTATAGCATAGTGATGATAGTTAACAATATGGTATTGTGTACTTGAAATGTGCTAAAAATATAGATCTTCATTCTTCTCACCATGCACACATACTCACAAATGGTAACTATGTAAAAGTGATAGACATGTTAATTTTCTGGAATATGGTCATCATTTCACAATGTATGCTTATATAAAAACATCAAGTTGTATATCTTAAATATATGTACTTTTTATGTTAATGATATCATAATAAATCTGTAATATAGAAATGCACTCTGTAAAATAGGTCTCACTAATTACTAGCAAAGCCTGCAGTTTGTTGAATATGTTGTAGACAATTTGTGCTGAATTCTCTGCTGTCAACTCAGTGTTATGCTCCCACACTCCCAAGACTATATCTGTGTTGCAGAAAAGAAGCCAGCAACTAAATTTCCAATATAATATTGGGTCCAAATTTGCAAGTGTGAGGAACTGCATATGATTTTGGAGGCTGGAAGGCATGACTATTTTTCTCTGAGATAGTTAACAGCCAGACTGTTGGCTTCCCACATGCTCCTTAGAATCAGTCTTTGCTACTGCAGACTGACAGGTTTGATAGGAACCCTGAGATTCTTAAAAGTTGAAATGGCTTCTTGAGACTGGCTTATATTTATAATCCTAGCTTAGATATTCCTTAACAGAGTACCAGACCTGCATTCATCCAACTCTTCCAACATGGCCTACACAAATATTTCTCTATAATAAAACTATCCATCCCTCATATACATTGACTCCAAGTCCATGGGTAGCTTCTGTTTTCCTGATCAAACCCTAACTAGACCACAATCGCCATCATCTAAACTTAGAACCACAGTGCTTCTGGGTATGTTAACATGGAGATATTTTTGACCCCTAATCCCCCGTCAGATCTTGGAGTTCAGCCAATGACACTCACTTTGCCATCAAATAAAATCAGAACATTTCTGAGGCTCACATTGGTCTGCAATTTTTTCTGACTCTCTGTCCCTCCTACAATTTTTCTTGAGCTCCCAGGACACAATTTCCCCTTACAGCTAAGCTATTCACTGAGAATTTTCTACACATGCAGAACATTGGACCATTGGCAAATTTACTAGGTCATTTATAATCCCTTCATGAAGAGTAAGGATTTTTTTTAAAATATTTGTTTTTTAGTTGTAAGTGGACAGAATGTCTTTATTTTGTTTTTATGTGGTGCTGAGGATCGAACCCAGTGCCTCACGCATGCCAGGCGAGCACTCCACCGCTGAGCCACAGCCCCAGCCCCAAGAGTAAGGATTTTATTATAACCCTTTTTCTAAAAGGCTTAGTGGGGGTTTGTATTTTCTTTTGCTTCTAGGTCATTTTATTTTCAGCCTACCATTGAAAAGTAAAACTAACCAAGTGCTTTTGTGATTTAATCTTCTTCCTACTCTTTACTATTTTTACAAGGAAATCAGTCCCCATAATCTAGAGCATTTCTCTATAATTCAATTTTGGCACACATTCAAGACAATCTTTAAATTTACTTCTCCATTCTCTAAAATCCAAAAGATGTTTTATCTATACATTGATCAGTCACAGTCTCACAGTGATGAGGATTTCCCATATTTTAATAGGTTTCCAACTGTGAAGTCTTTCAGGGCCCTAATCTTTGACCAACACTATCAATAAAGCCATATCTTTTACTTTCTTATACCCAGCTTGCCTCTGCTTTAATTTGTGAAAACATTTTCTCTCTGAAATCTTTTTTTTTCTGCCTCATTTTAATTTCATTCCAACTTAGCTGCTGTCTTATTCTAGTTTTGGCTATGCAGTTCCATCACATCACACCATTTTCCTGAACATTTTAACTTCTTATACTTCCAAAATACTCCATAACACTTCAGCACTAGGCTCATTCCAACATTCCATCACTTGGACTTCACAGATGGACTACATCAAGGATTATATTATCACAGTTCCATAGAGTGCAAAAAATCAAACAAGGTGTGGAAGCTACACACCAGCTCTAAGTCCACAGCCAGCTACTTGGCTTACTTCTCATACCAGAGTGGAGTCTGATCAAGGTCAGGGCCCTGGTGTTTCTCTTCTCAATACACCTGATGCCTAGAACAATGACTAACATGTACTAAGTGAAGCTATCAGTTAATTAAATAAGGATTATTTTAATAGTTTTTCTAAAATTTTACCTCTTTCTGCTAAAACCCTACTCACACAATTTCGGAAAGATGAGCCATCTTCCTCATTATACTGAAAAAAAAAATAGAACTATTTAGGCAAAATTTCTAAACTCAATAGCTACAAATTTACATGACAAGCATTATCTTAGTTTTAAGAAGTATGTGCAGAAAATAATATTGTTTCTTCTTTATAAATCAAATTTTGTGTAACTGGGTGAGAAGGAACATCAGTCTCAATCATTTTGAGACTTCCTATCTCACTTGTTTTGTCTCATGTTCAAGGATGTCAGCAAGGTCTCCATTGGGTTTGTCACTCCCCAATGTTTAGGTAACACTAAAACAGTCATATGTCTTCTACATGGTGTGCTTACCCAGTGGTCTGCACTGTGGAGCATGCCAGTAGCAAGCAGAGGCTTGATGCATACCTGAGTCCCATTAGAGGACCTGAATTCCTGGTTGTCATTGGACATTCCCTAGAGATCCTAAATTATAGCACCTCTGCTCATGGGGTTCTCAGATGTCTTCCATTTCTCCATCCTTGCAATATCTCTTACTATTACTAGTATCACTTTAAAGGGGATCGGGGGTGCCACGTGGGTCCTGCTCCATGAGTTGGGGTCCAGAAAAGACGAGGAAGGTGTCTTCAGGGAAGAAGACGATATGGGGTCTTTCTGGACGGTGGCGGTCTGCGGAGCCAAATTCCCCAGGGTGTAGGTAAAGAATCTGCTTTGCCCCAGTGAGACGCAGAAACACCGTTTATTCCAGAAAGTATAGAAGCTTAAATACACTCTTGGTACAATCAGATCCAAAGGTCACAAACAAAAGGGTGCTCTCTGGCAAGAGCACAGTCTATTAGCATAGAATGGGGAAGGATGGAAGAGAGGGGTTGGAAGGTATGGAGAACTCCATATTTCCTCAACTCTTCTATCCTTGTTGAAGATAGACTTTAGAAAATAAAACCAGAAACAACTTTCTTCTGAGTTTGGAAACAGTTAATGTTACCTGAATAAACAGAGAAAATGAAGGGACAAATTCAGGAAGAAAGCACAAATGAGTATCTCACAAACAGTCATATTCAATAGTTTACAGGAAAATAACTATACATGACTTTTCTTTCTTTCTCCTGTTAGAGAATTCTATGGGCACTATCTATGGCCAGGCCCTCACCGGCACTCAGTATCCCCTTCTCAGCCACACTCTATTTGCTCCATCATTATGAGCATTTCAAAACCTTTGCATCTACTACCCCTTTTAAAACATGCTGCCAAGTACTTCTAATTTTAAAACAGCACTCTTAGATAATACCCACCTAGTAATGTCCATTCCTTTTCCTGTTCTATACATATTTAATGTGGCCTGAATGTTTATGTCCCCTCCAAAAGTCATATGCTGAGATCCTAATCCCCAAAATGATGATATTAGGATATGGGGCCTTTGGCAGGTGCTTAGATCATGGAGATAGGACCTTCATTATGATATTAGTGCCCTCATAAAAGAGAACACAGAGAAATCCCTCACCCCTTTCACCACGTGAGGACACGCTAAGAAGGAGCCTTCCGGAAGAAGGCAGGATCCCATTGGACACTCTTTCTGCCAGTGCCTTTATTTTGAACTTCATAATCTTCAGAACTGTGAGAAATTAATTTCTATTGTTTAATCAACTTTCTGTACCTTCTTCCCACTTTTGCTGTGAACTTAAAACTGCTCTAATGTAAGAAACGAGTGTGACATTTAAGGCCTTCTTCATTTCCTCGTAGCCCAGAGGTACAGTGACCACAGTCCAGACCTCTGCTTACAGTGACTCACACCACTGCCAGCATGGCACAGCCTGCTCGCAGCCTTCATCTCTGGGACTCTCTCCACAGAGGTGCATGTCAAATGACATCTCCTTTTATAGCTTCACTCTGAAGTGGATATGAACCCTCTCTTTCTTCCTCCTCTTACCTTTGTCGGTAACGCTGTACTGCCTGATGTTTTATTTTCTAGGAGGCATATGTGGCCTCTGAATTTGTCTCATCTATTTGCTTACTTTTGTATGTACTTCTCTCCTCCACTGGTACAAACTACAAAAAAAAAAAAAAAAAAAAAAATCAAAGGTTCTTATCAACCCCTGAAACCCCAGTGGCTGCTTACAGCAGGGTCTGTGAAGTAACAGGTAATTGTGGCTATAGAACGAGGATGGACTCTCTCCTAACCCTTATGGCATGGAACTCAGTACTTGGTCTGAAAAGGGTGATACTATATAATTAATCTGTGAGGGTTCCAAGAGTAAGAGTACCTTTCTTCTATAAACCTACCATGAATAGGTGAAGCAGAAGAAACCACCATGATGGCAAAGATTGTCATTTTATAGCCTTTAAAATTTAGGTTAGATGGTAATTTGAAGCCCTACCTACAGCACAAGATATCTTGGAAAAGAAAAATGATAGAAAAAAATACTTTAAAGTTGCATCAAATATGCCAAATCTTTCAGAATCTTTTGAAAAAAAGACACATTGACTGAATGTACTGCTGGTCAGAGTGGAGTAAATACCAAATATGTCGAGAGAGAGAGAGAGAGAGAGAGAGAGAGAGAGAGAGGTCTTAATTCGAATCCCCCTGCCCCACTTACCAATCAGGAAGCCTGGAATAATGCCTTTTTGATCTTCTATATTCTTATTAAATGATAGTGTGGACATGGCCTTGATGTGGTTGGAGAGGATTATGAGATTCAGTGTATTAAATGTCTGGCACCATATCTGCCTTGAAGGAAAGGATCAATACAAAACAAGTAGTAATCATAATTACCTCATCTATTCTCACCTCTACTTTAGGAGGTCAGAGGGTCAGGTGTTACAATTGCCAGAGATACAGTACAGTACAGAAATGTTTCTCTGTGGAAGAACATAAAGTCAAATTCCATATTCAAACACCTACTCCAGAATGCTTTCTCTAAAATATAGTTTAACAAAAATTTTTTTCTTAAAAGAAATTTTGTATATACATCCCATATGTGTGTAGGGGATTGTTTTGATCCTTTTACACATTAAAAATTATATTTTAAAAATGATTTCTAAGATCTGAAGCCTAATAATACAAATAGCAGCAATAAACATGCATCCACTAGCCGGTTTAGTAAAGAGATTGTAACCATTGCTAAATTGTTCCCCATAAGCCTCTTCCTAAAGTTACATGTCTTTCTCTATTCCCCCAAGAACGACCACTATTCTGAAATATGTTTATAATAAATTAAATTTTGGATATGAATAGTTTTCTTACATTTGTATTTATCTTCAAAGTTATATTGTTTCCTTTTACCATTTTGAAATTTTAAGTAAGGGGTAGTGTACTTTATGTGTCTTCATTTTACCTTTCCCCATCCAGCATTAGATTACTAAAATGTAGCATATTATCAAAAATGATAGTTTATTCCATTTTTAGTGCTTTATACCATTCCATTATTAAAAAATAGCACCATAAGTTTATCCTTTCTGCAAATGATATATATTTTAGTTTTCACTATTAGTTTCTTCTATTCAAAACAATGTTATAAGCTTCTGAATATATCTCCTAATAAAGCTATAAAAATTTTCTTTAGGAAATAAAACTGGTAGACCATAGGATATTTATTCAATTTGAATTCAACTATTTAGTCTTGAGAATTGTTTACTTAGGCACTGAAGTTGGAGTGAGGAAGAACAATATACGTGTATTCCTTCCCTTATGATGCTTTTCTGTGGGAAAGGTAAATAATAATTTTTGAAAATAAAATATTCTATTGGTCAAGAAAAGCCTGTTTATGCTCCTGTGATAAGCAATGTTCCAATACAATCTAATTTTAAATAATTAAAAATATGATTTCTTGATCCTGTCATGCATTCTTTATGTCATGTTTTATACTATATGGCCCTCAAAGTGTTAACAGGGAGGTTTTCCCACACTGTCTTCCTTCTCATTTTGGGATCTGAGGTGATCAAAGTCTGACACTATAGAATGTGGCCTACACTGAGAAGATAAAGAGAATATGGCAAAGTCCATTCAGAATCTTCAAGCTTCTGCACAGAATAGACACTTAGCCATCGCTATTCATGCCTCACTTGCCGAAAGACAATGATGATGGCCATGCTCCAAAAGAAAGCAATTAGCTCCTACCAGGTACCTTGAAGAAAAGAGATGATCAAATATATGCAAGCAGCTTTGGTAACTAGCACAATTAAAATTTATTTATTGGATAAAGCAGCAATCAACCCAAGTTTTGACAGGTGGCTGTTGGCAGCAGGCTTGTTCCTCCCCACAGAGGCCTCTTCAAAAGACTACTTGAGGGTTCTTACAACATGGCAGCTAGCTTCCCTTAAGGAAAGTCATCCAAGAGAGAGAATGGGGAAGCAATGGTCCCTTTTTTGAGGTAGTCAACCTTGTGTTGATAGCTGCTTCATCCAATATATAAATTATAACTGGGCTAGTTACCAGGGCTGCTTGCAAATATTTGATTATCTCTTTTCTTCCAGGTACTGGTAGGAGTTTTTGCTTTGTGTTGAAGCATGGCCATCATCACTGTCTTTAGGCAGTGGTTAAGTGTCTTTTTTTATCTTCTAGGAGTATGACTTGTTAGAAGCAAGTTACTAAGTCTAGCCTACATTTAGTGGGAGACAGATTAGACTCTACTTCTTGGAGGCAGAAGTAGGAATTTAGGGGTTATGTTTTAAATCCCACTTCAGTGATTTTTGTTGTCCTTTCTGTTATATTTCACATTTGCTTTTACTTATTCTGTTACTAGTTCTACTGGTCTACTTTTCTACTCCCTGCATCAGTCCCCATTGTGGTAATTCTTTTGGATTTATAATAAATTGTATACACGGCAAAGCTAGATTCTTCACATTGCTCATTCTCATTCTTCTTCCTTCTTATTTTACTTCTTCTTTTCTTCCTCTTCCTTCTTAATTTTCTCCTTAAGAATTTGTTTACCATTTGATCTTCTGTATACATTTTAGAATAATTAGCTTTCATGAATAAACCTTTGCAATTTTTAATTGAAACTACCAATAAATCTGGCCAGAACTATACCATGATATGACTTTCCTGTGTATTAATATTATATATTTAATTTAGTTAGGCCTATTTTAATATATTTAAACATAGTACTATAAATATATTTTTAAAAATAATTCACATTATGTTTAGGTTTATTTCTAGCCACCTAATATTTTTAGTTGCTACATCAAATACCTTTCTATTTTTTAATTTGATTATCTAAAAACTGTTACTGGTATACTTGGTCTATCAGTAAAGCTGTCTTTTTAAAAAATATGTTCTTTTTGGATATACACAAGTACAGTATATTTTGACATATTATATATACATGGAGTATAACTTTAGTGTCCCATTCCTGTAGTTAACATGCTGCAGAGTTAACACTGGTTGTATATTGATGTACAGACATAAGAAAGTTATGTCTGATTCATTCTATTGTCTTTCCTATTACCATTCCCTCCCTTCTCTTCATTCCCATTTGTCTAATTCAATAAACTTCTATTCGCCCCTTCTTCTTATTGTGTGTTAGCATCTGCATATAAGAGCGAATATCCAGCCTTTGGTTTTGGGATATTGGCTTATTTCACTTAGCATAATTTTCTCCAGTTCCATCCATACACCGGCAAATGCCATAATTTCATTCTTCTTTAAGGTTGATTAATATTCCATTGTGTGTACATACCATATTTTCTTTATCCATTCATCTATTGAAGGGCATTTAGCTATGTGAATTGAACTGCTAAAAACATTGAGGTGAGCCAGGCACGGTGGCTCACGCTTGTAATCCCAGCACTTAGAGAGGTTGAGATAGGAGAATCGCGAGTTCAAAGCCAGCCTCAGCAACAGCGAGGCGCTAAGCAACTCAGTGAGACCCTGTCTCTACATAAAACACAAAATAGGGCTGGGGATGTGCCTCAGTGGTTGAGTACCCCTGAGTTCAATCCCTGGTACCAGAAAAAAAAAAAACAAAACATTGAGGTGACTTCCTACTGTAGTATGCTGATTTGAAGCAAGGTTGTCTTATTAATTCTAAAGCCCTTTCATGTGTTTAGAGGTTTCCTATATTTATTGAATGTCATCTGTAGACATCATAGTTTACTTTCTTTTTTACAATTCTTACAACTTGCATTTATATGTTTAAAGTTCAATTTATTATAATGAGTTCAAGTTTGATAATCCAGTTTATCCAAGACCAATAACATTGATCATGCCTTCACTTCTTGGTGACTCCATCCCAAGGAAGATGTCATAATATTTAATATAAAGAACTGTAGTTAATACTAATTTAGCTACATGCCTGAATGTTGTTAGTATTATTAAGAATATACCCACATGCAGCAGCAGGGGTTGGATAGCAACATAAATAATATGCTTTATGCTTCATAATGCCCTGAGCTAAGAATGGATCAAGAGAAAAGAAAGCAAGTACTAATAAAATGGAAAAGAGAAAATGTTGAGAACTTCCTTCATTATGAGAATATATCTGTGTTGTCAACTAATTCCTCCATCTTTTCTTGTCACCTGTTTAATTCTCCACTCCAAATTTCCTAAGGCTACTTTTGTAAGGGTCATAATCTGATATGTTCTTTACGTTTTCTTACCCATGTTTATACATGAGTAGCATTAAAGCAAATGCTTTGATGAGAGGAATTATACTCAAGTAGATCCAATTGATGAAATAGTAACTGTTATAAATATATTTAGATTTTCTTCTTCTCATGTTTCCTATAATTGCTTCTATTTCTGTTGCAAAATAAACAAATCTAAATTACAATGTGTCAATTTGGCCAACACACTTTTGCAGCAACACTGCCCTATTCACGCACCTGAGTGCGCGTGCGCGCACACACACCCCTCTGTGTTCATTTGAATTCTTGTACTAACCTTCATAGCTTTTTGTCCTTAGGGGAATTATACCTAACACCATCTACAGATAATTCATTTTCTATTGACATTGAGTTCAATTTCTTGGTAAATTAGCTGTTTTGGTATACAGAAGAGAGCTGTACCATCAATTTTTTCCATCTCTGTACTCTTTGAGCACATACACACATACTCACTTAATGAGCCTAGTTGTACGTTTCAACTAATTTGTCTGCATTAGCATTCCAATCCTCTTCGGATTTGGTACATGCATAATTTATTTTTTCTTCTAAATTCCCATAGAATTTACTTTAGGCATATTTTATTGCTAAATTTTCTAGTCTATCATACTGGCACATCTTTGGGCTACTGGCTTAAGCATTTGTACATGAACAAACACTTCCTGGGTTTCTAAGCCCTCTTTTTCCTCTATCACTAAATGCATGGCTCTCACCTCCACATATTGTACAGATTAACCACTACCTTCATTATCTGGAATTTTAAAGTGTATGGAGCATATCTGTGTTGGTTGATTTTTAAAAAGAACAACATGATCTTCAATCCAAAAACTCTCACATATGAAACAAGAATGCTAGTTTGTCTCAGCAGGAAATCATTAGAGCTTCATACTAGCTGTCAGTAGGCCAAGGAGATCTTTGTACAGTTCTCTTATTGGCTCTGCAAGCAACGAAGCTCCTTGTTCATGTATGAAACAGACTCTCCATGACTCTTCTCTTGTCTGAAGTTTTGAATAAACTATTTCTATTTTATCAGTGAGGTGATGTCTTCTGAGCTCCTCTCTCCCTATGCAAATATTTCTCTAACCTGATAGTTACTTCTGGTCTCATAAATTCTCTGGTGTCTTTCTGTGGTAGAAATAATTTTCTATCACCCACGAGCAAGCTAGCAATTGTCTTCCAGGAGGGCAATATCAAGCATCTGTACCAGGCTATAGCAATGGCTTTGCTGAGTAGTCCACTTGGATCTCCGTCAGAGTCTCCTTAACAGCATGCATTCCAGTTACAGATGCTTCAGAAAGCATCTGAGTAATGGGATATTTACATCACTGTCACACTACCTCCTCAGTAGCTCTTTGCAAACATCGAATTGTGTATCTGCTGAGGGCTCAAAGTAAATTTAGATTTATTTCTTGACTCTTCATGAATGAGACCCAGTAAGGACTCCTTATAGCCATGATGTGGTTATGCCTAAACCCAAATAAGCCTACAAGTCTACTGACTTCCTCTTCAGAAGAAAATCAATGAGATAATAATTTATTTCTTACAATTGTAAGTTGTTTTGTCTTACAGTTGTTTTGTCCCAAGGAATTTCCCAAGTCCTTCAGACTATACTGGACATTGAGTTGTGCCTGGGTTTATTCTGCAGCCTCTGTTTGTCACATAAATAACTATGTACTCCTGCTCTTTTTTCTCCAAGGAGGCAATTATAGAGACAAATGAAGTGTGCCAACTTATATGCACCACTCTGGCCTCTGAAACAATGCTTGTATATTTAAATATACTCATAATATAAGTATACTTATGTTATACTCATCTTTACAAAGATGTAAAAGTGGACTGGAGACCACTCTATATGAATCCAAACTGTTCTTGGATGGTTTCAAAATAGGATGAAATAGAAGCAATTAGCTAATTCTTCTGTGATTTGCTGTCACCCTTGGCCTCTTTTTTTCCTCATATAATATATTGGACATACAGCTGAGCTGGTCATGCATAGCACAGTTTTCCATCATCTGTATTTAACTTTCAATCTTAGTGAGATCTCTACCTTAATCTCTGAAAAAATAATTTTATAAACATGAAATTTGTGGAAAGCAATCCTCCACATGCAACCATATTTTTCAACACAAAAGTGATTTCTTATTTCTTGTTTCCATCCAGGAAAAAACTATTTTGTTTAGTTTTCCAACAGAAGAAAACTTAGGCAATTCTAAAGGTCCCCACATACTGGGAAAAGGGTTCACTTGTTATTACCCATGTTGACAGAACTGTGGATGTAGAGCTCCAGGATATTAATTCAAACTGTTTTCAGGAAACAGTGAAACAACTATACCTTTAGTTTATTTTCTATTTTGCTCTTGAATCATGAGCTTTTTGCCCTCAATCACATCATTGTACTCTTCAAGTGTCACATTTGGGTCACTTAAAAGTGCCTGTTTATTTCCTGTACCTTATCTAGAAAGCTACCAAATTTTTCCTTTCCATAGTTATGTTTTCTCATGCACATCACTGTAGCCAGCCTTGGGTCCCACAACAAGGTTTAGGCAAGTAGTTCTTGAATCTTCTACCAATAATTTTGGGATTCTATGAATTAAACTGAGGGGAAAAAATCTGGCCCCCCCTCAAATATCTTTCTTTTTAGATTATAATTCCCATAAAAGGATATGAATTCACATAAACTGGGTTATATGGTGCAAGCTTGCTGAATTCTTTTTTTTGGGGGGTAGGGGGTACCAGGGATTGAACTCAGGGGTACTCAACCATACAGCCACATCCTCAGTCCTATTTTGTATTTTATGTAGAGACAGGGTCTCACTGAGTTGCTTACTGTCTCACCGTTGCTGAGGCTGGCTTTGAACTCGCGATTCTCCTGTCTCAGCCTCCCAAAGTGCAGGGATTACAGGCGTGCACCACTGTGCCCAGCTTGCTGAATTCTTTAAGAGGCACAAGTGTTTTGTCCAGTACTTAAAGCTCTTTCTCATTCACAATCCTCACTATCAGTAAATAAATACTATTTGTTTAGCATAATTCCATTTATTTACATCATTTTCTCCTTGAAAATATTTTGTAGTAAAAAACAAACAAAATGTTCCATTTCAACTTTGCCTAACCATTTTCTGTATGTGATATAGTGGCCCTAAATACATTCACAATGTTGTGTAAACAACCATACTCACTATTGTTAAAACTTTCCATCACCCTAAATGGAACTCTGTACTCAGTAAGCAATAACTTTCTAGTCCCTCTTCTCCCCAGATCCCCAGTAACCTCTATTCTACTTACATTCTTTATGATTATATCTAGTCTACATAAGTCATTTAAACAAAACCATATAACCCAATTCTTTCCCATTTCCAGAAGCCATCTAAGCTACTGTGCCTAATTAAGTTGATTATCTTTCCTTACCAATTTTTTTTTGCATATTTCCTTTTTGTGCCATTTATCTTTTGGATTAAGTACAGCTTTTCCTATCATTTAGCCCTATTAATGATAATTGACTAATCCTATCAGTTGCTGGCTCCTGAATATTTTGAGGTTCTTCAAAGAGCAAAGCTATATAAGATACTCAAAATGTGGAGTGATCAAAACATCTATCATGGTCAGTACCAATGGAATTAAATTGACTGTGTTCCTTTATACTCCTAGAAACAATATTGAGTTTGCTCTACTGTTAGCATTCCTGGGTTTCAGAAGGAGTATTCCATCTGTTAGTTCTGGTGGGAGCTACATTGTTCATCTTTTAGAGTAATCTACTAAATTTCATCCTTACCCATTTCAATGAGTTAGTTATTGCAGCATTTGGAAAAGTTTGTTTCAACTTGAAAGTCTGTTATAAACTCAAATTATCCCTTCTATTTACTCACTAGTTTATAAAATAAATAGGCCATGTATCCCCTGGTAATTTACTCTAAGAATTCATTGTGACATGAATGTAATGGGTTTTCACTGACATTTCTCAGAAAATGTATCATTTAACAACAACAACAACCACCTCTAGTTCATATGGTAATCTTCTTACAGCCCTGGGTGCCTCAGATAAATACTGCTTGCGAGTTATTTCGCAAGTGAATGTTATTTCTGCTGTAATACCTAGAGAGGCAACACCACACCTTCCACAGTTGGGAAGGAATGGAATTGCTTTTTTCTCTTCTATTTTTTTCTACTTTGCTCCTTTAGATTTAGTTCCCACCTAATTTCCTCATTTAGACTGTTTTTGACAATGCTAATATCATTTAGGGAATATTGCTTACTACTATGTCCTACACTTGGAATTCTGTCTCCATCCACTGATTCAGACCTCTCAGGTTTTATTTCTTCCCAATTCCATTGGTAAGGACTGGTCACCATCAACAGCCCCAAAGTTTTCATAATCTTACAGCAAAGATGGATAGGAATCATTCCTAGCATCATCAGATTTTCATGATGCTTTTCCCTCTTCCTCATAGCTTTAACAAAATATACCTCTGCCTCTTCTTTGTAGACCTGATGGACACCTCACGTACCCATCTCCATCACAAATGGTTGAAGTGTCAAAATAAACTCACAGATACCAGTGTTCCTCAACCTCAAATTCAATTCGTGATTCAAACCACTCACAAAAATGCATCTCAGTTGTAGCATTCCTTACCAGGCAAACTCAGAATAGTCAAAAGTAGCTTTCAAGCTCTTGCCTTTGCTGAACCGGGACTCATTTTAGTTTTAGAATAACAAGAGTTAACAAAGTCTGTGGTATGTGTCTACTCCAGGACCAAGATTATAACCTTTTTACTGACTGTCTAGAAACATTATCATTCAGAATATGAATATCTAGCTATGACCTCTCCAGCTAGCTAATTTGTATAAATGGTAAGAGAAGTCAGGATTAAATTATTTTTTCCACTTGATACACCATCATTTATTAATTTTCTCCTTTTTCTCCAAACTATCATGTATGTCAATAATGAAAATGTCCATAGGGTGAAACTGCTTTGGCAATTTTATGAGTCTATTGGCCCATTTGCTATCCATGGTTCAATATGCATTGGTTCGATTAATGTCATTTTGGAATATGTTTTGGTATTAAGGAGTATCTATACTTGAGCTTTGCTTTTCTTCAACAAGTATTTGGCTATTTAGGTTTTGCATTTTCATTTGACTTTAGAACATGCTTCTCATTCTCCAAAATCAAAAACATCTATTAGGTTCTTTATTAGGATTTAACTGAAGATATACATTGATAGAAGACAACTGGTATCTTTGTAATACTGGTCATCCAATTTATGAAAATGGCATATCTTTTACTTTAGAACTTTAAATACAGTAATATTATATATGGTTATGTAGAATATATTTATGTACTATATTATATAATTATGTTAATATTATAAATACATTAATATGCAATAAACAATATATTTAATATGATTTACCATAGTTTATTATGATACTACATAAATACATATAATACTTAATAAAATGTCATATTTTTCTGTATAGAAATAATCTTGTGTAGATTTGCGCCTAGGCATATGATGTTTCTTGACATAATTGTAAATACATATAAAAGTTATTTTGTAATTGTTAGTATCTAATAACAGTGTTTCTAGTTACACTGATAACTGTATTTATTGATTCTCATAGTTCATCTATACATATTTGATAATGTTGCTTTAGATTGTTTGACTAAAATTAACTATTTTATTTCTTTAATTATAATCCTTATCAACCTAGTTTGAGTTTCTTATCTTATAGCACTAAGATTTCCAGTAAAATGTTTAAATTATGCTTATAATAAGCTTTGGTATCTCATTCTTTACTTCAAGGATCAAGCTATCCATACATAACCATTACTTATGGTTATTCAAAAATATTTTTAATAACTATCCTTTGGTGCAGTCATATTTCCAGGATCCCTCCACCCTCAGCCCACAGATTCTTATCCTATAATAGACAAAAGCATATGACACGGGGCTGGGGCTGTAGCGCAGTGGTAGAGCGCTTGCCTAGCATGTGTGAGGCACTGGGTTCGATGCTCAGCACCACGTATAAGTAATAAATGAATAAAATAAAGATCCATCAATATCTAAAAAAATATTTAAAAAAAAAAAAAAGCATATGACACATTCCCCTGAAGTATTGGCCAAGATCTGTAACTATGATGAATTCTCTCATGTCTTTTCCTTAATCATGTGCATTTACTATACCTCTGCATTATCATTAATTTGTTCCATCCTAGCACACATGTAGTTTCTCAATCATTAATCTTTACCCTTTTAAGAAATAACTTTACCAATCAGAGTACAGTATTTCTATGTAGATCTTTTTTACTTTAAACTAAGATTATACACCTCAAAATTCTGTTTTGCATTTACTTGGGCTAGTTCTGTCCTTCAGTCTAGCTTATCTATTCTTTTGTAATGAAATTGCCAACATTTTCACTGTTGCTTTTAGTTTTGTTCATCAGTGTGATTCTTCGTGACTTGAGTGTTGTTTTGAAACCAAAATTGAGAGTCAAAGATAAAACCAGAGTGTGTTATTTTTGAAGATACACTGTTTAATGAAACAGTGAACTATCCAAATGCAGGCAGCATTTATAATCAGAGCAGAAATAAAGAAGTCCAAAATTCAAATTGATTGGAAATAGCACCACCTTAAAGAGTTAACAGAACAGATGTTTTGTATTTCATATCTAACCATTGGTGCTTTAGAGATTCTCATACATTAGCATTTTTTGTATAATGTAGTTGCTAAGCATGCACAATTGCAAAACATTCCTGACAAGCTGCATCAGAGAGGCTATCTAGAAAAGTTGGATAACTCTGCACATTCACTGCAACTTTCTGAAAGCATAGATATTGCTGATCTATTGCTGTTTGGGAGTATGTTATTTTAACATGGTGGTGAAATGAAAGAAATTTAGTTTTCTTTAGCTTTGATTCTGAGAAATACTACAAACACTAAACTGCATAAAACTACAAAGCATTACATGTTATTACATTTAGATTTTAAGTATTACGGAGGTATATGTTCAAATGACCTACGTCAGGAAAATATTGGAGGTGGTC
Source organism: Xerus rutilus (assembly GCA_028644305.1). NCBI lineage: Eukaryota > Metazoa > Chordata > Mammalia > Rodentia > Sciuridae > Xerus > Xerus rutilus. The sequence continues at coordinate 94,477,669 of CM053407.1, forward strand.
AACCACCAATATATTGATTACAGAGTCTATATCAGAGATTAAAGATTACAGATTACAGAGTCTATATCAAAATGTAAATAAACATAGGAGCCCTTTATCAAGAAAGTCTTGCCCTAACCCCACTCCAAAATGAACAGAGCTAAGGAGTGTAAATTGCATCACAGTAAAATTTGTGAATTATGTAAAGTCTAATACCTTTAATTTGAGATTATTCTTATCATCATTTGATAATGTAGAAACTGATTTGAACAATGACTATTGAGTTCTGAGGCATGATAGTTACCACTGGGAAAAATTCTGTTTAAAATATTTGAATTGCTGTTGGTTTCTCAGAGTTCCTGTAAGACAACAAATGTAAAGATGAAGATTGAGTGCAAGATATTGTCTGATATCATTGGTATTTATAATGTTATAAATATATCCATGCTCAGAAAGTTTTTAATGGAAAATACAATAGAAGAACAAAGTTTAAAACCTTTGAATAAAAAAATTTCTACAGATTGTTATAACATGTTTTATAATTTAATAAAAAATTTAGATCAACTTAGTTATGGTCTTGATGTTATATGTCTATGGGAAACACCAAATTTGATAGACTGCTTTGAAAATATCTTTCATCAGAAGAAAATCCATGGGCAGGAAATTCATGGATGCAGAACCTATTTTTTTCATTGCAAGATCACTTAAATTTAAGTATAATTTTGCAGACTAATTTGTTTTAACAAATTACTGTTAATGTGTTAAAATAAAATTGTAAATTTCAGCATTCTTTAATTTATTTTGAATAGAAGTTAAAAATAAGGATCCTGGTCCTGCAGCAATTGTTTCAAATTTTATTTCCTTTTCCATTTCTGTCAACATACTCCTGAAAGATCATGATAAACTTTTCCATACCAATTTAAAAATAAAACACAAAGAGTTTTGGTATATATTACTTTGTATATATAAATGTTTTGGTATATATAACCCAGACTAGATTAACAAGTGAGAAATTCATTGTTCATATTAAAAACTTTAAGTATTGAAATATCAGTGTTTAAAATCATATATATGCTTTGAAATGGGCAATCAAAATTTATAATTTTTTTTAGTTAATATTTCACAATGACTCTAAAAGATTTCAGGTATCCTACACTTCCATATATTGATCACGTGTAAGCATACTTCAAAGGAAAAAAATATGTGCTTTTTGTAATTTAAAAAAATTTTCATAGTTGACTCACATCATTATATTTAACAAAAAGTAAATGTATTTTTATTAAGCTATCTGGATATGGTTTATATGTCTTTAGGATTAAAAAAATATTCCTCTATTTTATTCTAGTAATTTATTTTTTTAATTTATTTTTTGGGGGGTCATATTTAATGAATGTTATTCTCTAACATTAGAGAATATAGCTCAGTTGGTAGAGTGCTCACATGCAAAAGGCCCTGGGTTCAATCCCTAATACCACCAAAAAAAAAAATGACTTCATAGTAATATTGTATTTCACAAAATATTAGTCCAGTATGCAATGGAAATAAAAGAGACAAATGGAATTTTTAAAAAACAATAGCAAGAAAAAAAAAGACTTGTTTTTCAATACAGATAGTTTGAGAAAGTAAGGAAAGCCTTTCTTTTGTTTTTTTAAAAATATTTTTAGTTGTAGATGGACACAATATCTTTATTTTATTTATTTGTTTTTATGTGGTGCTGAGGATCGAACCCAGTGCCTCACATGTGCCACGAGGGCTCTATCACTGAGCCACAACCCCAGCCTAGGAAGGCCTTTCTTCTCACAGCATTCCATATCAGACCTAATAACCTGGTTTCAGCATTACTCTCAGCATAGGGGTGGGATGAGATCTGAATAGACCTACCCACAAATATGGCTCATGGACTGGTGAACCTATCTTTCTACCAGCAGCCCTAGTGTCAGAACAAGCTCTGCCTCAGTTCTGGTTTCAGGGAAGAGCTCAATGAGTGGTCCTGGCAAGAGAGAGTGAACAGCAAGAGAACAGCCATCATTTAGCACATCTGAGTGCTGGCTGAAGGCTCCTAGACCAACCGGGGGCATTTATTTCCCACTGGACTTCTGAAGCATTTGCACACTTCTGGCCTGTGTTTCCATCTGTGTAGATTTTTCAAGTTGCTGTCACTGAACTGGTATTCTGAGTCCACCAAAGATAAAATTTATTCTGGAGAAACAGAAAGAAAGAACTGGGGACAAAATGAATGATAGAATCAAACTAAGCAGGACAAATTTACTATTAGGAAGTGAGAAAGTCAGGATTGATTTCTGCCTATTTATCTAAACATAGGGTCTCTAGAAATGAACAGATTAAAGATCTGTATAGGATTCTCTTATTCTATAATAAGACTTATCCTCCAAATATTAATACTTGAACCAGTGATGTATATGTATAGAAAAAGTATATTATAATTAGTATACAGATAAAAGACAGGACCCTAAACCTATTTCTTCTCTGTTTGCTCATTTTAGTACTTTTATTCAGCCATTTGACAATATTGTATTGTTGTTTTAGTATTAATGATAATGATAAGTAGACTATGACACACCTAATATGTAAAGTTAATTTAGCTGAAAACCATACAATGCAAATACACCTGAATTTATTCTTTACTTCTGGTGAAGAATCTACACTTCATTTTAATTTCTGCTTTCAGAAATGCTTTTAAGCTTGGCTGTGATTCATTTTATTGTGCCTTTTATATACTTCCAAGAATTGCATCTTCATCTAGTATTTGAAATGATAACTGATAGGGGAAATCATTCAAGATAACAAGCTCCAGAAGGAAAATATATGCTGTTATTGTTCCAGCTCTTTAAATCATGTTTTATCTAGTCTGATAGGAAGGCTAATTTACCTTGGAAAGAGCTAATGGGTTGGCTTCAAAGTGGGTTTTTTATTTCTAGGTAAGACAAATGTCAGGCCATAGAATAGAAGCATAAATTTCCTGTATTTTAATATCTAAATAGGGAAATTGGAAGCATTATAAAGTGACAACTCTTTAGAGAATAACATTCATTAAAATAGTGTAAAGGTAAGTCACTGAATGTTAATTGAAAACCTAGTACTTGTCAAAGACTGATCTTGGAGTTAGGGTTGCAGAAAAGGAAAAAAAGAAACAAAAAAATCTCTGCCCCTGGTTTATGTTTAAGCCAAATAACAATGTCTCTGCCATAAGGATCTAAGGAAACATTTGCGTCTTCTACCTCAGTGCTAAGGAGAATGGTGTGTCGCTCCTGGATTCCAGTCCCATCTGGGATGACTTATTATGAGTCATGCTATCTTGCCTCATCATAACCTGAACAAGTAGAAATGACTATTTCCCTCTTGTAGGTTGGTGTAGTCCAAAAAGAGGAATATGATTTCATCATATCACGTAGCTTGAAATAGAAGGTTTCACTTGGGTGCTAGAGTGAGTTTGGAAATATCTGCCATGGAAACAGTAGTCTTTACAATTTGAGGTGGAAATACCTGGTATTTATTTGTAGCAGGAGCTCCAGAAGGTTGAAGAGTTTCTGAAAAACTTTTGTAAATTGGCAACTTCAGAGCTGAGAAATCATTCAATTTCACTGACTGTCTAAAACAGATATACTTGCAAGTTGGAAAAAGCGTTTAATCATGAAAATGGTATTTTTTAAATAGAATTCTTGTTTCTAATTTATATTTGTTAAATTTCCTGATGGTATTTTCTTTAAAAATACAGTGTTTATTGTTTCCATGACTCACTGACTAGAAGGCAAGAGGAGGTTTGATTTCTTAATTAAGTCTCAGGGAAGTTTGTTCATTTAAGTATTCTCTTTTGTTGAAACATCCTTCAATTTCTCCTTGTTTTGTATAGTTTAAATATTTGAGATTTGTTTATGTTGTAGGATTACTAAATTAACAAACACTCATGCATTTTGGTACATAAAAAATTAATTCTAAACAGATTCAATTTCAAATGACATGTTTCCTCTAAAGATTATAATATTAAGAAAGTAGAAATTTAGGCTTATGTCTGAATTCTGCTTTTATCATCCTACAAAGAAATGTCAATAAAACAGTCATCAATAAGGGAAAATTAAATTTCTCAAATATCCTATTGAAGGATGATAAAACTCATGGTAACTATCAATGATTATAATAATTAATGCTAGATACTAGCATAATACTATAGTATGTAGCATATGATTGCAACCTTGCTAATAAACGGCATTACTAATAGCAAAAATTAAAATCAAAATATAGTGATTTAATACTTAGCAATTGAAACAGAAATTAATATTGTTACAGAACAATATATGATTGATTCAATAGTAATCATAATCTTTATTCTAATAACAGCATTGAGAAAAAGATAAATGGAAGAGGAATATGGAAAATATGCCATTTCTGTCATATTAGGGTTGGCATTATAAGGCAAGTAATCATACTAAATGAAGCATTATTTTAATAAACAACAATGTAAAGATTTAATAAAGAGTTTTGTGGACTTTATATGAAACAACCTGAGATTTGATGACATAGTTTCAATTTAAAGCATATACAGCTGGCATATGCTTATTTTCCATTGGTGTTAACACACTAGTTTTGAAGAACATCAGTACGAGCAATCAAAGTTCTCCTGTCATGCATTGCCCACTACTGTGTGAACCCCACAATATGAAGCATTCCTACATTTTTCAAAAATGGTGTCATTTAAACTATTAAGGAAATTCCACTAAAAGTAGAGCTGAAATTGCTTCTGTTCTAATGTGCTTTTTTTCTACATTTTTCTTCCTTGTGTATTTGCCAATCTTGTAAATAGAAACTGTGTTCATACAACAGATACATGTGCACATAAATACTTATGAACACAATTTGTGAATACAGCATGCATTATCAATCAGAAACCAAGTGAATTTTCTTTGTTTTTTTTAGTTCTGGTGTGATTAGATTCTCTGTTGTTCAGTTTGACAATTAGTTTCTTTAATTATAACAAACACATTTTGGAGAGAAATAGAAAAAAAATCTATAATCATTGGACATCTCTTTATGGTCCATGCACTTTGCAATGTCCTTCATAATCTTTTATTGGAATGATTTCATGTGATAATTATTAATACTCATGGATGATAAAACTAAGCTCAGAGAGGTTAAATGACTTATATTAATCAGTTTTCCATTGTTGCAATAACATACCTAAAGCTTGGTACTTTAAAAAGGAAAATTATTTATTTAGCTCAAAGTTCTGTTGGTTGAAGGACATGATACCTGCCTTGGCTTGCTTCTAAGGAGGACCCCATGGTGGATGTCATCACAATGGCGGGAGTAGACGTGAAGGAGAAATCAAAAGATGAAACAGGAACCCAGAGAGCAGTGGGAGGGGCAGTCCTTATCTCTTGAAAGCTCCACACCTCTGCTGGATACCAAACACTGAGGACCAACCTTCCAACACATAAACACTTGGAGACACACTCAAACCATATAACTATGTGAAGTGAATCTAAATTATTCCTGATAGTCTCCTTGAGTTGTTACTATGTGTCCTCATATACCCTCAACTATTATAGAGTCTTAAAGCAATTGCTGTTTCAGTTATCCTCCATTATTTATTTAACAACTAATATGCAATAAAGAGATCATTACAAAACCTATTCAGGGATGAGTCTGCCTATGGAAATAAAACAAACAATAAAGTAAAACAAAGCAACACCTGAATAAAAAAGACAAAAAGATTGATCATCCTCTGCTGTCATTCACAGCAAGCTTTCAAGATACTAAATCAGTAGCAATCAGTATCCTCCTTTTCTCCTGTTTTAAAGTTCACTAAAGCTCATTTCCAACACCTTCTTTTGTTCTGCTGTGGAGCCTCAAATTCTCAGGGCACTTGATAAGTCATCAGCAATCACTTTTCTACAGACAAACCAAATAATGTCTTTGAAAGATATTCTAGACATTCCATCTGAAAAGTCTTGGATCAAAGACCTTTATCTCCTTTGATGGTGATAATTGCATTTGATTAAATGAGTTTACAGTAGTAGGATCTCTAAAAGAAAATACATTACAAGCTATGCAGTATGAAAATCAAGCAAGTAGATAACATCATGTCAATTTGCAGGTACCATAACTATCAGCCTGATTAGATGTATATCTAATAAAATCTGCATCAGAGGTTTTAAACTTCTTTATATATATTTACCTGCATGGTTGAAAAGCAAGAATGTTAAGCTTATAATGTTAACACAGTCATTTTCAGGTCATTAACTCCCCTAAGTTTTGCAATAACCAGATACATTTGTTTTTTGTCTAATCTTTATCCTTTACTATATATGCAAATAATTTTAGGAATTCTATGTGGAAATTTATAATGTTTAGCCTCCATTTGGCTACCTAATTATCTAGTAATTGTAATGATCCCCTCCCCTCTTCTGTGGGGATGGGAAGGACTGTGGAATGAGACGGACATATTACCTTATATAGATGTATGATCATGCTACCCATGTGACTCTACTCTATGTTCAGCCTGAGGAAGGAGAAGTTGTGCTCCGTTTGTGTGCAATGTGTCAAAATGCATTCTAGAGTCATGTATAACTAATTAGAACAAATTAAAAAATAAAATGAAAAGCTTAGAGCCTCACTAAATTGCTGAGGCTGGCCTCAAATTTGCAATCCTTCTGCCATGGGCTCCCAAGTTGCTGGAATAATAGGCAATATTATTTCATTTTTAATTCACTGCCATAAAATTTTCATAATTTCTGTTTTACCATTTTATGCACAATTTCATTGTGAGAGTCTCAGATTTATGAATAATATTCTGTTGGAG
>CM053407.1:94484564-94503578 GCA_028644305.1 Xerus rutilus
GGAACTGCAAAAAAAAAAAAAAAAGAACTCTGACTGAATGCAGATGCAAGTTGAAATATTGTCTCAAGTTTGGGCACACCTTGAAGAACTAATGGACATTCCTGCACTTAATTGGCCATGGTTTTGAAAATCAGCCATCCTTATGTCATGCTCAGGATAAGATCAAATGGCACCCTTAAATTTACAAGTGGGACTGGGGAACAGCACTTTTGACCCTTTTGTCCATGTCATCAGACATACTGTAATTTTCCTGCCTCTGATTATCTACCTTCTCTGGTGACATGGAGCTTGCTCCTACTGAATATTTGTAGATGTTAATCTGTTAATTTAGTTTCTGATTTTATAACCTCTTCTAGAATTTGGACCAGTCTATTAGTGGCCAATCCATAAGTGACACTTCAGAGTCAATATTTTTCTTTGCATTTGTATTTTCTACAAGAGAATCTTGAAATACAGTAGTATCAATCTGGGTTTAGAAATGGCCTCTCACCATATTTTTCTTTTTATTTTGTTTTTTAAACAAACACTGCTTCTGGTTTCATCTGTATTAACCTATGGCTAAAAAGTTTTAGCCATGTTCTGTTTTTTTTTTTTTAATTCTGGGAATTGATCCCAGGACATTGTGTATGCCAGGCAAATACTCTACCACTGAGCCACATCTCACAGCATTGTTTCTATTTATTTAGGAATAGTTTCATATATTGCTTATGCTGGCCTCTAACTTCTGAGCTCAAGCACAGGTGATCTATGTCTCAGTTTCCATAGTAGCTGGGTGTGGGTACATGGCATCCTACCCAGCCTGCTTTTATTTTCTGAGTCATGGCATTTGTGACCATCATGACTGCTTATAGCATTGACTATATTATTCTCCAACACTGAGAAACTGGAGGGTCTGCAGAGATGCCTGCCCAACACATCTTAAGGGCTCTCCTATCCTTGCCTGGCCAGGACATGGTCAGGAGGCAGTAGGGGATCTCACCCAGGCATGGTTCTGAGAAGATCCTGCTCGCTTGATTCTTTTTGGCCCAGCTTTGCCCCACAGTGATACCATCTTAGGACTTATCCACTGGCTAAAATGCTTCTGTTGCATTGTTCTTTGAACAAAATGATATGAAACTGCACTTGGTAGATTTGGTGCTATTATCATCCTATTCATATGCTAGAGGACCCATCTTAATTTAAAGGGAAGAAGAACAGTGCCAAATCATACCAGGGTTGGGGAGGACCAATGGTTGCAGAGAATACTTGATTGTGAGAAGTCATGCACAAAAAAATCTACACACAAAAAAGATCTGTTATCTCCCCATGCAAACCTCCCAGGCATTGAAATGTGCCTGTAGCAGAAAGGGTTTCCAGATTTTATCATGTTTTCACAATTAAGGACAGTTTCAGCTGAAAGCACTGCATGTGGTTATGAGCCAGATAAAAGTACATCATTAAGTGTTCTGGTTAAATTGGATACTTGCATGTTTGAATAATTTATAAATTTCTTGAGAGAGCTAGTTATGGACAGATACTCTACTTCATGCTTCATTTTCCAATGCTTTGCCCTATATTGTGAGACTAAATAATTTCTGTCTCCATAAGAAGCTTTAGTACAGCAATTAATAGTACCTCTTTGGCTTCCAGATGTCATGAGTGATAAAGACCAGACGATAACAGGTGGCATTTTCACAGGTGCTTGAAAGAGGGGGGTCTTGTTTATACACTAGATACAATGACTCTTGAACTGGGAGCTTATCTGGGCATCTGTATTTCCCCAAATTAGCTTGTGAGTCAATTTAATTGTACATGGAGTTAATAAGAAAAAGGTCTTTTGTTTTTCCCTTCTGCAAGTGAGAATTTTGCAGTTATTTTAGAAGTAGAATCCCTAAATTTTATTTATTGGATTTAAATTTAAAGATTCATTTAAATTTCAGCTATATTAGAGTTACCTAGATACAAATTTATATTTTCCTTCTCCTTTGGCATGGGAACTGTTCTTCAGGGGAAGACAACTAACATTAATATATTCAATTTTCTGATGAGTCTTCTATACTAGTTGTGTCTGTTGAGCTCCTCCTCTGAGAGGACAGTCTCCTCTGGTCTGGGCAACATAACAGTCATGGGGTGGCTGGGTAATGTGGCAACCCCCTCTCCATTACCTGCCTACAGCTTTGTTGGATCAGTGTATATAGCTGGTGAGACCAATGGCTTTCTCTTGCTTTTATTTCTACTTCTTTGTTTATTGGTTTTGTTGTTATTAGAAACACAGAACATCAAAGTCAACTTTCTGTGGGTGATATACAGGTAAAGAGGAAAATTTTCTCCTGAAAGGTAGAGAAGGCAGGTCAGGCAGAGCACAAAGCTGGGCACCCAAGGATAAGCAGAGTATATACATGCTGATTCACATGGTGCCAGCACCTGCCTGGGCATCACAGCATGCCACTCTCCTCAAAAGGCAATGTTGGCCATTCTATGGAAGAAAATTCAAGAATAATACAAAAATAGGAACATAACAAAACTTTCAAGAATTTACTCTGCCTTGTATCATGCTCATAAAAATATCTAGAAAACAAGAGCAAGCTGAGAGAAAATAGAATGGAGAAAATTCATTACAGAAAGTCTGAGGGAACAAGGATGGGGATTTGGACAGAGTATGTGCAGCAATGGCTGTCCCTGCAATGGAGGGAGGGCCTTCTATCTGGGCTTCTCCAAAAAGGTGAGGTGCATGGGGTAGGAGAGCTGGCTCCACTGAAGCCCAACAGCACAGAGGGTGAAGTGCAACCCCTCACTCTATGCTGGACATGCTGGACACATTTGGTTGGTTATATATTGGTATTAGTACTCTTGGTGCCAGGTAATTGCTGCAATGGGCCATGAGAAATGGGGTCATGAGAAATGGGCACTCTGGAGCAGTGCCCCAGAGCTTAGGACATCACAAGACTTGGTGGCACTAGAGAACTTAAGTGACAAAGGTCAGGAACTGTTGGACTAACCTGTGAAGCACATGGTTAACAGGCTAACAGCTTTAACAAACATATTTTGAGACACCAGGGTTTCCATTTTACCTGGAGGAGACTCGAAGAGGGTAGAGATCTGGAGGTCATGCTAGGGAAAGTTACACAGAGTTTTTCTCAGTTGTGTCCATTGTAAATGTATGCACAAACTTGTATATTTACCCACTTGAGCTAGTGAACCTTATGGTTAAAACTGCAGCACATTTCCTTTAAGATTTGTATTTTCCCTCCTTGCTTCCCCCACACTATTTTCTTCTGTATCCTACTGAAGAGCTATATTAAAATATACTCTAAGGAAAAAAAAAAAACTGAGTCATTATCTGAATTGTATTACAGATCCAATTGCAATTTTTATTGAGGCAGATAGAGTTAAACAAAAGAACAATTAACTTCAGCATAATCATGATGTTGCAAGAAAGAGAAATTTGTTCAGCAGTAGAAAATTGATTTAACAGACTGTGCCTAACCTGATGTTCCTGATCTCTGTTTTCCTCAAAAGTCTAGTTACTAATATAGCATCTTTGTTCTGTTCCCTGACTTTTCAACACAGATCTTTCTTTTTGAACCCCTGGAGCATACAGGGTACTTAATTGTTGTGATGGAGCAAGGTGAGGGTGAGGTACAACATTAGGAATGAGGTTTATTGTAACAGGCAGGACCTCTTACATGACTAAAGGAGTGTCAGGATGTTTATACACCTTCTGACCCATGAAGGGTTCATATTTTGGGTATAAGTATCAATGAAACATTATCTATTGACCTATCATTCCTCTCTCTCCCTTTAGCTTATTATAAGTATGTACACTGGGGACTGCATACTCTCACCTATATGCTCATAAGAATGTCAAGAAGACAAGAAAAATCAGAGAAAAATGTAATGGAGGATCCATGACAGACAATGTGAGGGACCAAGGATGGGTCTCTGTGCAAAGGAGATGTACGGAGCAGCATCAGCCCTTGCAGAAGGGAGGGGCTTCTTTAGGGATGATGGTTTCAGTCAGGAGCATAGACTGGGGGAGGTAGCCACATAACCTAGTGGGATTCTAGTTCTACTCTAGTTTCTAACTGGATACAAAACTGTGTCAACAGCTTTGTTTCAACCATGCTCCTAAACAGACTTGGGAAATCAAGTGCCTCTATGGTGCCCCTATATAATTATGCCAAGACTACCTGTATTGTTCCAACAAATGCTAAATTACAACAGCTTTGCCAATGGCTCCCAAGCCAACTGAACTTGAACACAATTCTGAGTTACTTTCTCCCCTAATATTAGAGATTGAATGTGAATCATAACTCATCATACATTCATTACTTTAGCCAATAAACAACTATTGACATTTTATGGCTTTGACTTTATGTTAGGTGAGAGTGATAAAATTTTGAAAAAATAAATTAGGCTTTCTTTCCCAGAAGATTGTTCTAAAACCAAAAGCCAAATCTAATGGACAATATCTTGACTCCAGTAGAGATATCACATGACATCATAGTGTAATGCATAATTAAGCAGTTCATTCTTGATTTTATTAAGTCTAATAATTTAATGGCTCATTTTTCACCTGGTGGTATGTTGCCTATTTCATATTGCTCTGTTCTATTATGCCAATAAGATCCATTTAAAAGATGATTTAATGACTCACATAGAATGCACTATTCCTAGTGTGCCATATATTTTTGATTTATCCCAGCTGTTCAAGCTCAGGGCCATAAATGCCTTAACATGCTGTTTACTTACCACCCCCCACCCAAAGAAAATAAAAGAAAGTTAGAGGACTCAATGTAGAGGTCAAGATACAGTGGAGGACTGCACCATGGCTATAAGCAGGAGAATATATAGGTTAGTTCTTACTTCAACAATAAACATTTCTAGGCACTGATTATTTTTATTCCAACACCAGTAGATCTACTCTCCAATCTTCCCCACTTGTTCTCTGTCCCAAGAGGCTGACTCATGTGAAGTGTATCACCATTTGTCTCAGCCAATGAAAATCCTCAAAAGTGCTCAATGGGCAAGAGAAGAGGAAACAGGTGATTCTCTCAGCTTTCTCACTGTGAGCTGTAGTCAGATTCTAGTAATTTCTCCCTTCTCTCTTTAGAGGGCTATATAGATTTCTAATAATATTTGACTGTTTTCTTTGACTAAATTGGAAAATAATTCTAGGCAGTTTGTATATTAAATGGTGACAAAGAAATAGGCTTTAGAAGATAAAGTTTTTAAAGAGTTTTATAAATTTTGGAAAAACAAGTTTTCTTAAATGTGGTACAAAAAGGATAACTCATAAAGAAACACACTGGGGGATGACTATATTAAAAGTGTAACCCTTTACTTAGTAATGAGTACAAGAGAAAAAAATCAATCCACAATGTAGTTAAGATATTTGTAAAATATAGACCAATCTGAGGACTAGGGTCCAGAATATATAAAAAATCAATACTTACAACAACAAAATCAGACAATGAAAGAGGAGGCTAAGAGAAGAAACATTTCATAAAGAAGAAATATCCAAATTTTTTTTAAAAAAACTTTTGCTTCATCTTTTTACTAATATAGAAAATTAAAATTAAGATGACAATATAAGGTTCACTAACATGACTAAGAAAAAATAACCTGACAAACCCAGAATTATCTCATACTAGACAAAGACACCAAAAACATACAGTGGAGAAAGAATAACCTATTCAACAAATGGTGCTGGGAAAACTAGAGATCCATATGTAACAAAATGAAATTAAACCTCTATCTCTCACCCTGCACAAAAATCAACTGAAAGTGGATCAAAGACTTAGATACTCGAACAAAGACTTGTGCCTAATAGAGGAAAAAATAGACCCAAGTCTTCACCATGTCGGCTTAGGACCTGATTTCCTTAACTAGACCCTTTCCTTTTAGCTGAGAGTAACCTGATCCCTCCCTGTTTACCTCCGTCAGCCCCAGATCAAATTTTCCGGCTCCTCTGCAAGGGGTCTCCGAAAATCCTAGTGCTAGGTTGATCTGGGCCCCGCCTCTCTGGGAGAGGTTAGACCCAGGACGACTGGGGTGACGACCTGTCTTGATCTGTTTTGGTCTTATCCTTGTCTATTCATACCTCCACAGGGATGCCTAGAAGGTGTGCTAATAGACATTTCCAGGTAACAGGATGAGGGGTGCAAACTCTTCCCTCCTGGCAGACTCCCCATTGCATCGCCTTCTTAAAAATCTTTCCACTCTTGGTCTTCTTCCCAATATTAAAGAAACTTATAAAACTTTGCACTCAGGATTGGCCTACCTACCAATTGGATAACTCTCACTCTTGGCCACCTACGGGTTCCTCAGATCCCAATCTCCTTAGAGACCTACATAACTATTGCGAGCAATCAAAATAATGGGCGGAGATCCCTTTTATTTATGCCTTCTCCCTTCTCTGAGTCAACTCCTCCCTTTGCACCCTTTGTAAGCCCCACCATGTCCTCCTAGCTTGCAAACCAAATTCATCCAAGTGTCTATTGACTCCAGAATTTGACCCAGCAGAAGAACCTCCCCGATACCATCATGGCCACCCATCCCCTCAATATCCTGACACTCCACTTCACACCCCACAGCCTACCCCTCCCACACCCATATCGCAGCCACTCGCCTCCACTCAGCCCCCCCATCGCTTTCTTCCCTAGATGCAACAGACTCCAATTACAAGTTTCTCAGCCGTCTGCCATCTTTCCAGCTTATTTATACCTCCCCTCCACTTCCAGCTTCCCCTTCTCCTTGCAAGCTGTCTTCTAAAACATCTTGACAAACTTTAGCCCCTTTTTCTTAAATAAAATACACAATACAATATCCCAGCCCACAGCAATTAAGCCCAACTATTCCCTTGTGACACCCCCTGGGCTGTCTCTCTGCCAATTTTAATAACCACTATTCCCACATCGGACTCAAACTAAAATGTCTTATTAAGTTTAGCACTAAAATCTGGCCAAAATACAAATTAGAAAGCCACCTTATGTGGCCAAAATATGGAACACCCTGGACACACCCATCCAATCCTCAGCTCCTCAGCACAAAATGATTGGGATGAAGGTTCTGACCTTTCACTCAGACAATACAGCCAGAGTTTTTACAGCCTGGCCAGCTACCTGCCTTGTGGCAGCCCCTCCCCTCAGGCTTACCGCTTTCACAGTGGCCCAGGCCTCCATTTTTCAGACCTTAGCTCAAGGGAAAAAAAAGGGAAAAAGAGGTTAATTTACATCTACCTAAGCTCCCCCACCCATTTCTTCTTCCTCTGTTCTCTCTTGTTGCTTTACTGAAACAACGGCTGTCATTTTCTCTTTTTAGGACTCTTCACTCTTACATTGTTAAACTTATAACTTTAATTCTGCATGCTAAAGTTAAAACTTCTGATCAAATGTATCTTATCCAACTATAAAAGTTTTTTTACACTCTACTGAGACAAGGTATACCTACCTTTAATTCAAGAGGCCTTCTACATGTTCTGTTTTTGTGTTTATGTAAACCCAATATATAGAGCACTCATAAACTAAAATTAAAAATGGATCCAAACACCTTTAATTCACATGATTTAAAAGGTTCAATTTAAATTGGGTAAACAGATAAAGATAAAGACGTCTTTAAAATTACTCAACTCACAAGTCTTTCTAGGTGGTCAAAGGACTAATAAAATGTTAATATCTATAAAATGTCAAATATATCTTATTGTCAGAAATTTCTTCAAGGGAAAAATGTTACTATTAAATATGCTTATCTAATGTCTTGGTTTTTTTATAATGAAAATAAGCAAATCAGATCAGATATTGAGTACTCAAATGTGTTTATTAGATAAAATGTTAACTATTAAATCCGATACCAAATATTTTTAATTCCTTTAAATTCCATACCAAATACTTTTAATTCCTTTAAATTCCATGGGGTAACATTTTGATGTTTTCATAAATGGTAAATTTTAAGAAGGGGATATAAAATTGCTTTGTCATCATTAGAAACAAAATTACTTAATTTAAAGCCCAACAGGTATAATTCTGTATACTTAAACATTGTGTTTTCATAAATGGTAAATGAATGTAATTCTCTAACCCAGCCTTATTCTATCTTAAGATTGAAAGCCAATTCGACAAGAGGTCATAAAGTTTTATTTTTGTTTTACTTGCTTGGACTATATTTGGCTTTGATTAGGTAATTATGCTTCTTACATCTAAGCAGCGCCCTCAATGCTGAAACCTGAGTTTCCCCCTTATCTAGGATGCTAAGCTATGTAAATCATTGGTTTGCCATCTGCCTCTGTATTACCCTGTCAGTCGTAAATTCCTAAGATACTTACCTTCAAAATTCTCTGTTACAGAAACTTCCCTGCTCCTAGATGGAGCTGCTGCCCTCAGAGGACAGTCACCATGTGACTAATATGAGCTTACTTAATTTAAATTTAAAAGTTAAAGTCAATTGTCCTTTCTTTCAACACAAAGGTTTATAAATTTCTAAAGGTTTCTACTGTTTTATTTAAAGTACTATAAATAACATAAACTATTTCTTAACATTGAAATGGAGTAATTTGCCTAACTTCAGAAATTTACAAGGATTGTTTGGGGATGTGAACAGAAGGATTCTAGTTATGGTACAGAGTGGAAGGAAAAAGAAAATGTTTCTAGGTAGGAAAGTCTTTGTATGGTAAAAGAAACAAGAGGATTTAAAGTAAATGTTAAAGAAAGTTCAGAGTAAGTGATAAAAGGATCCAATTAATGAGAGTCTAACTTAAGGGTAAATTTCAAAGGTTTATGCTTATGACACATTTAACTTAATACAAGCTTATTTAATTTAAACTTTAATGTACTGACATAAAACAAAATCCAAAACAATGTTCTGCTCTTAATAAGATAACTTTCTTACATTTGTCGGGTTTTGTCACTTGGAAAAACTAACTTTCAAAAATTAAGGTTTATATAACTGTGGTTAAACAACATCAATGCAATTATGGTGCCATTAGTCCTATTTTTATATTAGATGTGTTCATATTTTACAGGTATACAAGTCTTTAAAAGAGAAGGTTTAAAAAATGTTGTATCAAGCTGATGTTCTCCAAACTAAAGTTGTATGGTAATTTTACACTTATAAGGATAGCAAATTTTAATGAGGGTTTATTTCTATAACTGAACCTCTTATCCATAAGATAGAGTTTTCTGTTGCCTTTTACACTGGGGTAAAATTTAAATATGTTTCTTTAAGTAAATGAGAGCCTAATCTATTTAAAGTCTAATATTGTAAGACATAATCTTTACTTCTTTTCCACGCCAAAAAAGGTTAAAAGCTCTCTCAGCCTTTCTTAATTCATGTTTTAAATGTAATATCACATTATGTTAACTAGCATTCATGTGAAGTCATAAAACAATGTATATAAATTTTATAAAATGATATTTAAAAAACAAAGATCAACTTCAGAACTTAGACACTTTAAGATTTTGCAAGGAGCCCTGCCTTACCTGAGATAAAGTTCTATCTCCCAGCTTATTACAATGGCTTCAAAATAGGCCACATTCTAGTTCATTTAAAGTTAAGTTCAAAGGATTATGTTGTAAAGATTACTAGGATTTCAACCAGAAAATATAATATATAAATCACCCAAATTTTAAGATAGCTATTACACAAACTAAACTTATTAATTTTATTTTTTATTTTTCTTAAAACTTTATGGCTATTGCCTGTTAACATTTTACAGAGGTACTAATTTGAAAACAACCAACCCAGATTATTTTAAGATAAATCAGCCACCACCTATAGGATAGACCTTAAAGTTAAAGCCCAGTACCCTTGCTTTGTAACTGGTGAGATTGGCTTGCTGAGTGTTTTAGATCAAGTCTTAAAAACTAAAATTAAAGGGCCAAGAAAACCAGTATTTGGCTCTTGCCCTCTGAGTCAGCCTGAATCCAAGAAATGAGGGAACTTCTCTAAAAGACTCTCTGCACCTCTAGGCCACAGGACCTTCCGATCAGGGAGATTGCTGAGATCATTGGAGAATTAAAAGGCCAATCAAGTGCCATACTATGAAGAGGAAGGTCACCGAAAAAGGGAACTGTCCCTCATGCTTCCCGGAGAAGCCACACGGTCAGTGCCAGACCTTGACCTATCCTAGCACAAATGGCACTAACAGAGCTGAAAGCTGTTCCCAAGTTCCCAAGAGTGAACTCAGGTGGCTCTTAACATTGGAAAGAACAAGAGTCAATTGGACCTGCTTCATCCTAAACACTTAGCAAAACCATAACATACCCATTCCTGGGCATTAAATAAAAATAAATAGTTTAATGTAACATACATACATTAGCCCTTCAAAATACATATGACTGGAGGCTGCAAAGGAAAGATTCTTAGGCAGGAATGTAATAACTATCAAGAAAAACTGCCAAAGTCAAAAGTTTTTAGTCAGTTCATGGCCTACTGATCTTCCTAACCTACACAGGTAGGCTTAATGTTGGCTAATATAATTTTCTTGTCCTAAGTAATAAAATAAAGGGATCTCTACTACACAGAAGTCATACCAATAAAAGGGATATTTTACAAAGTCAAATGATATTAAACTAACTTAACTACATATTAAAGATAGACATCTATGACATTCAAAATTAAATACTGTGTTTACATGTCTTGTCCTCTCCAGCCTTATTATGGGGACAAATTTTCAGCCCTTATACTTCCTAATGTGAGATTATTTATTGATCAGAATCTAGGGAACTTATATATAAATGTTCCCTCATTCACATAACTATCCAGGACTAAGAAAAAGAACTCCAACACCAGCTAGATGCAATCGCCCATCCTAAGATGCAATTGCCCCTCCTAAAACATACCTCTTCATGGATGGTCCTAATATGTCAGGGCCTTCAGTTCAGCTTCTCAATTTATCCAAAGTTAATAACATTTCAGACTGCTCCCTCTGTGCGGGTTTGGATCATAACTGATTCCCATTGGTGTTCCTCTCAATATCTCAACTGACCCCAAAGGCCCTTCCCTCCAACCTTTGAGGAAGTACCTTTTTTTCATACACTTCCTCTGGTCCAGCTCCCTATGACCAGATCATTAAAGTCTCTTCCCCCAACCTTTGCTCTGCCAAGGTTCCTTTCTACTGCAATGATGTCCTAACAAAAATCTAAGCTTCAATGTGCCCTTCACCTTTGGTGTTCCCTCGATTCCTCAATTAACTCTTAGCAGCCAGGCTAAATTAATATGGTTTGTTACCACCTTCTTTTCACCTCAATTAACTCTTAGCAGCCAGGCTAAATTAATATAGTTTGTTACCACCTTCCTTTCATGGCAAGACAAATTGTCTTCCAACCACTAGTAGCTGGACTCACTCTGGCCTCCTCACTCACTGCCTTCAGGCTGAAGGCAGAAGGACTTGATTATGAGGTAATTGCTGTTCAAAGGCTTAAACAACAACTTCAAAAAGCCAGAGGCATTGGCCACCTCTTTTGCCTCCCTACAATGGCAGATAACATCTATTGCCCAAGTTTCATTGAAGGACCATCAAGCTCTACACCTCCTAACAGCAGACAAAGGAGTAACATGCCTATTCCTGAAAGAAGAATTCTGCGGCTGTATTGATGAAACTGAAATAATCAAGAAAAATATCAACATCCTCTGTCATTTGAATGAAAATAAGTCAGGTTTGATAGAAAACATCAAATTCCTTTAGGATCTGACTGATCCAATGTCAGTAACCCCAAAAAGATATGCTCATGGGTTTTCTTTTCAAAATTCCCTTCTATAATATACTTTTCCTGATATGCCTCCCCCTGCCATGTCTGCTCAAATTTACTCAATCTTAAATCCAGCAGGTTTCTAATCAGACATTTAATCAGCTTCTCCTCAGGGACCTTCCGATTCTCATGGAGGACAATGACTCACCTACAACTGTTTCCTGAGACTCTACTCCAACATTCCTGGCTCCTGCCTCCACACCTACACTCTGGCCCCACCAGCTGGCAATGCTGTGGCTGCAAGGCACCTTCCAGGACTTCTCCCCTCTGCAGATCCTAACCTTTGGAGCCTGGGTCCTGAAAGGACCAGACTAAAGCCATTTTGTGATTCTAGGCCTCTTGTCCAGAACCCTAGGTCCCCCACCCAGTTATTGGAAGTTGCAACACACAATCAACGGCACCCCTCCCTGGCGACAAAAAGTGGTTCTGCAACTTGAGTCAGCTAATCAGAAGGCCAGGCAATGAGCTCACTGTAGCCAGACCTATCAATAACCTAAAGGTCAACTGGGTCCATTGTAGCCAGACCTATCAGTCTAAAGGTCCACTGACCACCCAGTGACTTCACCCATCCCCATCCAATCCTACTGCTGTGTCTCCTGCACGCGTTTTCCCTTACCCAATCATGTAACGCCGAGGCATGTACTCCCCTGCTTGTGATTGTAATCCATAAAAATCCCTGCTCCCCTCGACTCAGGGCCACGCTTCCTAACCTGCTGCTTCGGTGTGGGTTGGCGGACCCTGCTCGAGTTTGAATTAAAGACCCTTTTGTGATTACATGGGAATCGGACTCCTGGTGGTCTCTGGTGGTCTCGAGTCTGGGCATTACAGTCCTTTACCTCCTTCCCTCTCCCACTTTCCTCTGCAGACATTGCCCCGATTCCGCTCAAAGTAGCCAGAAGAGCCAACGTCATCCATGTTCTCATCCTTATAAAACCAAAAATGGGGAAATGTAAGGTAAAGAACAGCCCTTTTGTATTCAGTTTTAGCATCCCTTCCCTAAAAGCCTAAAGCAGCCCCTGCCCCAGGCACTTCCTCTCTCAAATCTTCCACCTGGGAGAACAAAGCCTGGCCGCTCAGGTTACTACATCAAAGAAGACCACTGCCACTTATCTATCACGCCAGTTTTGAAGTGACCAATCCATAGCTTGCTACGTGTTTTGTAGTGGGCCCTATAAATTCCCTGTCCCACGTCCCCTCTGTCCTTTTCCCTTCTTCCTCCTCCTGGGTGCCCACCCCCCTCCAATAAAGATCTCCTGGCTGCATGAGGTGTGTGTAGCTGGCTGCTACCCTAACAGTTGGAACAATGAAAACCCAGAATAATATTTTTAGACACTCATAATGACTTTGAATAATAGTCATTATCTATCAATGTTTACCCAATAGTTTCAACTATAAGTATTTTCTGAACAAAAATGCTTACATCTTCACTTAAAAATCCATGCATATATATATATGACTATGAATAATAATTAAATCTTAATACACATCAGCTTAAAAAACCCAGATATGCATCAACAGAATATATAAATCATGATACATTCATTAATAGAATATTATGTAGTAATAAAAACTAAGCAATAGAGACCTTAAAAACTAGAATAATTTCACAATTTTGTGTTAAAGTAACTGGACATAAAACAATTCATACTAAGCTATTCCAATTATACGAATTCAAAAACAAGTCGAGGTGTTAGCCATGAGATAGTGGTTACTTTTGGAAGGAGAAGAAAATGTATCATTTCTACTAGATGGTGTCTACAAAAAATATGTTTCCATATAATAATTGAACTTGATATTATATTTTGTAAAGTTAAACACAGGTACAAAAATCTTGTATGGAGTTTTTCACTTGGAGGAGGTTTGGGGAGCTGGTAAAGATTTTATTTGGTTTTCAATGAAACTTTGTATAAAGAGCCAAAGATTAGAATGCCCCAGGATGTGAACACCCCCCCCACACACACAAACAATTGGAATTGCTGCAAAAGCATCAGCAGACCCCACCCTTTGTCTATTTAGGCTCCACTACCCTCCATGGCTCTCAAGAACTGTCAACACATCCACCTTTGCCTTTGCTAGCTTTGTCGCAGTCATAAAATGTTATTTTGTTCTTCAGGCAACAAGGAAGTCATACTGCCTGCCTATGGCAATTTCTTTCTTTGAAAATATTCCCACTCATTATTTAGTACCTCATCAGACTCTTTCCATGAAACATCCCCTCTCTATTCCAGTACAGCATTCATCTTATGTATATCCCTCACTTCTATGAACTATAATATTTTTCTTTATCCTATGGCTATTCTCCTATTCCTGGAGAAGGGTCTTCATTATGTGAAGTTTGGCATGGGTCGGTCACTTTCGAACATCTATCCTTATCTCCTCAGGGGGATGGAAGGCTAACTGAAGATATGATCCTTGACTTACATTTCTCCTCTATCACCTATTTCACATATAGGTAATGTGCATACAGTAGATATGAACACATAGTAGATGTTCAGTAAGAATATGTTTGAAAACAGAATACTACAGTGATGCAGCCACATCACTATTTATTGCAGCACAATTTACAAGTGCCAAACTGTGGAACCAACCAGATGCCCTTCAACAGATAATTGGATAAAGAAACTGTGGTATATATACACAATGGAATATTACTCAGCAATAAAAGAATAAAATTATGGCATTTGTAGGTAAATGGATGTTGTTAGAGAATATCATACTAAGCAAAGTAAGCCAATCCCAAAAAACCAAAGGCCAAATGTCTTCTCTGATAAGTGGATGCTAATCCATAAAGTCAGGGTCATGGGATGAGTAGAGGAACTTTGGATTGCGCAAAGGGGAAGCGTGGGGAGAGGAAAGATGATGGAATGAGACAGGCATCATTACCCTAGGTACATGTATGATTACATGAATGGTGTGACCCTACTTTGTGTACAACCAGAGATGTGGAAAATTGTGCTCCATTTGTGTACAATGAATCGAAGAGCATTCTTCTGTCATGTATAACTGATTAGAAGAAATAAATAATAAAATTAAAGAAAACTCTCAAATGGAAAAATAAAATAAACACAAAGCAGACAATGCTGCTCTCTCCTTACAAATTTCCAGTGACTTCCCAATCCCATTTAACATTTGTTCACTCATGTATTGTTTCTCCTTCAACTAGAATATGTGTTTTCTCCAGTGGTCTCAGGACCCAGCTCTTAACATGGGACTTCATTAAAATCTGTTGAATGAATAAGTGAAAGAACAGGGTTTGAGGAGGGCAATGGAAGCCATAATCATAAAATAAACAACCTTGGAACACTATCCAAGGTCAAGGACATGTCTATCATAGAGGCATAAAATCAGATTATAACAATATAAATATAACATGTGTGTGCAAAAGGACTGCATGGAAATAAATAAAAATGTTAATAATGTTTAAAAAGGATATGTTTCAGATTTACTGATGAGGAGATGTTTTTAGATTTCTGATAACATTTGTCAAGTGTGGCAATGAGTTTCCTCACTGTGGAAAAATATAATCATATTCAATGAATTTTTCTCCAATTATGTTTTACTAAGTTCTCATCTAGCTGTTTGGAAATAAATGAAGGTCCACTATGTGTTAAAAATAAACATTTTGAGAAATGGTTTCATAGTGCTCATTATAGAGTAATTCTTAGAGTAATATTATGTGGTTTTTAAAATCTTAAGTACTTCCTATTTTCATTGAGTTGTTACAGAAAAAAAAATCAGTAAGCATATTTTATGTAATATATTCTCTCCTTTGCTTCTGCCAAACCTCCTATAAATAAAAAACTCAAAATATTTCTGCCTATTTCCTATACTTGTGCTTTCTACTGGCAAACTTCTATTGCAAGGGTAGATTAAACTATCTTTCTTAAGTGTTGACGTTTAAGATTGAGTCAGCATAATTATTTGGAATTTCCCCCAAATAACCTTTCCTTTAAAAAGCAATCTCAAAGCATGTAATCTGTTTAAGTCAATGTAGATAGACTACATCCTCCAGCCATTCCATGTCCATCTTGCTATAAGGCTGGAGTGGGAGGCATAATGGCACAGCTTCGACCTCTACTGGAGTCAGCTTTCCATGCCAGGAGTATTACACCACATGCTTCTTCAGGCTTCCTTTCTGCTGGTAGTGATTGATGATAGTTGAAGTCACCTCCATCTGTAAGAGAACATGACCATATTGGCAGGGCTGGTGATATATAACTGACCCTGTCTTCATGAAAGTTTCTTGACCTTTAAAGGAACATCTACACTTGCTGTCTCTGCTTTGTTTCTACAAAACAATGTCTATACTCATATACGTCCACCGTCTGTGACTTCCCCCACAGGAAGTTACACCTAGTCTTTGGGTAAAAAAAAATGACTATTTCAGTGACACTTCTCTGAAAAGAATAGGCCTCCTTCAATGATGTACTAACCTATTGTTTCATATTCATCTACTAAAAATATTCAATTCCATCTCCTTACTCATTCTTTCGGAATAACCTCCAGTGAAAGAAATTTAAGAAAGAAAAAATTTTGACTGGAAATAGGCCTACCATTTGTTAAGCATAATCCACATAACAAGCCAACTAAGAAATGTTTTCTCTATTTTAACTTATCAACAAAATAAGACTCAAGATAAATTATGTTAAACAAATGTTACTTAATGGTTTGTATAATTTAAATGCAAAACTCCTGTTATCTGAAGTCAATGCTTGGGATCTCTCCTACATCCCTCTTCTTAGAGGAGATAAAAAATGTTTTGTTGACTATTATATTGGGAGAGGAGAAGGGAAGATGACTAAGAGTACTTGGGGGGAGTTCAGAAAATAAATAGTAAAAGTATTTGTAAATTATGTTTTTCAAAATAATAGGAATTCCTGAGATACATGTGATCTATTAAAAAAAAAAGAAAGAAACAGTAATTTGGGCATATGGGAAAAGTAAGATAAAAGTATGTTTGGCAACAGAAAAGGTAAAATTTTGGAATAATTGTTGTAGAGTAGAAATTTACAATCATTGGAAACAAAGCCAAAAGAGAATAAAAGATATAGCAAAGGATGAGAGTTTGTAAAAATACAAATAATTGAATAATTAAAAGTACTCAAAATTTCAAGCTATAATAATGAATGAGTTAAAGTATAAGTAAAATATAAGGGCTGGAAAACAACTAACACTAATATAAATATAAACACTTTATATTAAAAGAATCTTAAGAGGGACTTAATGGCAAAACTTTATCCCACACTAAAAAGAAGCAGGTTGAAAGCAAGTTTGTTGTGTGTAATTATTAGGTAATTGCCCTTTAATTGTGATCATGCAAACAAAAAATTGTTTACTTCATCCAATGTGCATCCTTTCCGTTTAAAAGAGCTTTGTTTCTCATAACACAATGAAAGAATGCAGGAAAACAGTTAGAAGATGACCTCTACAAATGAAATACCTTCCTCTTAGCATGGTCTGGGAGACAGTGGGAAATTTAGGTTGGAGTGAACTTTGGCAATTGCATCAAATCTCAGAGAAAGATGTTCCATTTCCATTAAGGACTCTAATTTCATCTTTGCTTGCCTATTATTTCCGCAAAAGAGAGAATATTCTCTTAGCCTGGGATGTGAAATCAAAATCCGAAGAGGCCATTGTGCTGAGAATCAAAACTTTGCTTTATGGCTTACACACAGCTCATCCAGCTCATAATGTTTAAGGATACCCTAGTGAGGTATGATCTGTTGGTCTTTTATTCTCAGTTTGTCCTTTCAGAGTTACGCTTTGCTCTGTAAAGAAGAGGCTGATACTTATAGGCTGCATGAACCAAGCCTCCTGTCAGGAAGGTCTGCTACTAAGCATGGGCACAAGACGGGAGGGCACAAGAGAGAGACTGAGGGATATTAATCCCACTGGCCACCTTTCTGCCAGAAGGAGTCTCAGCAGTGTCTTTCCTCTATAAAAGTCAGAGCACTTGAAAGGTACTTCTTGCTTACAGCTACAGCTCTTGCTGTATTCTGGTAACCAGCTCTTTCCCTTGGCCTTTCAGCCTTGAAGAACATAAATGTTTCTCCTGTAGCTTTTCCCTGTGTACTTTGGCATCTATTGTTGGTTTCTCATGGCCCTGACCTTGCTAAATCCTGTTTTCATTGACACCCTCTCCATTTACAAGTGTGCTTTCTCTTTCCCGGCAGAGTCCTGATGCCTCTGGTAATGAATTGAATTGCCATGCATTCATTAATTCATTAGTTGACGTAATACACATTTCTTAGCCAAAAACTATAAATGACACTATGAACTAGAAAATAGGAATAAGAAGAGTAAAAATAGCAATAGCTAATAGATATTTCTCTAAGCTTACTTTATGTATAACTTGATAAGTTATCCAACAATCCAATGTGCTTATCAGTCAGAATAGGTGTGGGAATGTTGTGATACAAAAAGTTCCAAATCTCAGAGACTTGGTAACAACAAATATTTATTTCTGAAGGATATCATAATTAGACTTGAAACAAAGACTCTCCTCAATACAGAGGCACACACCTTTTTTTTTCCGGTAACAGGGGTTGAATTCAGTGGTATTCAAGCACTGAGCCACATCCCCAGGCCTATTTTGTGTTTTATGTAGAGACAGGGTCTCACTGAGTTGCTTAGCGCCTCGCCATTGCTGAGGCTGGCTTTGAACTTGCAATTCTCCTGTCTCAGCCTCCCAAAGTGCTGGGATTACAGGCATGCACCACTGCATCCAGCTGAGGCACACACCATTTTTATACACACATACATAATTGTACTCACACACACTCACACTTTAACGCACACACACAGAGACTCTTAATGCCATAAGCACCATCTGTACTCTTACGGCAAATTTTCAGCTTAAGTTAAAGAAGTAAACATGATGCAGTCTGTGTAAAGAAATTATAAATATATGTTTTTAAATCAGAAGTCTTTCTTAAGTACACTCTGAGAAAACACACTCATAGATGTGATTTCTACAATATGCCCATAAAACTTCATTACCCTGAGCCTGTGTTGGAATATGTCTATGGACATCTGATTTAATGATTGTTGACCTTAAGTCAATTTCTTAAAAACAAAATTGTAACCATACCTCCAGGTTACATAGGCATTAATTTAATGATATTCTTTCTTCACCACATTAGGTTGATTTAAAGTTGGAAATAAAATATAGCCTAAGGCAAATACCCAAAGTCAATCTTGTGAACGATTCACCCTCATTGCTCATAAGACACAGGAGACTGAACAGGGACCAAATTGGACATGGACAGTGTGAATAAAAAGTTTTAAA
>CM053407.1:94504078-94593542 GCA_028644305.1 Xerus rutilus
AGATCAATGTTTTGACTAATTGTCTTGTTCCTCACTTCTACAGTCCAAGAAGAGAGTAGTCAAAGGGTTTAGCCCTGTAGTTCACTAAATCAGATACTGGATAAAATGTTTTCCTTTTTGGATTTCTGTGGTAGTTCAGCATTTTTTAAAAACTAATTCATCTATAGTCAATTCTTCTGAAAGAGTCCATCTAAAGATTTAGTTTTTTAATAATTAGTCTTCCTAAAATCTAATGCTTTAAAACAGTTGTGTGCTCTTTTTGAAAGATAGTTGTCTTATGTTTTGTGGAAGTGTGTTTAATGTTTTCTTTTTAATTTTTGAATCTTTTTCACTTTTGAATATATTAATCCCTTGATTTTAAAATATTTTCTTCATATTATGATATTTTTGCTTTATGATTATCTGACAATGATGTTTTGAAATACCAGTTTGGTTTATCATCTAGTATTAATTTTAAACATTACAAACATGGAAAATGAAGAGAGTGACATTTAATAAAATTATGTCTGAGACATCACACTGATTAATTTTTGTCATCAAACTTGTGGTGTCTCACTGAATAAAAGCCACTGAAAATTCACCAACAAATATATAAACTGAAAATAGTTACAGAAGGGAAATAAAAAACACCAAAAGCAGAGAGAGAGAGAAAGAAATATTTGTGCATTTGGTGAAAGCATTTATTATAATCCTAGTATCAAATTATCAGCTATATTATCTCTTATTCTAAAAAGTATTTTATAGTAATTATATATTTTATATAATTTATTGTATTGAATACTGATAAAATACTATTTCATAACGAATAAGAGAATAATGAATTTTTTTAACCACAAAGTGGGTTATTATAAGGAGTTTAAATCATACTTTTAGTGGCTACATAATAACATGAATATTGCATTTAAACATCTTTTTACAATGAATCAGAGGATAGTGGTGCCCAAAGCCTGAGAACATTATCATAATTTGCTCAGAGAACCCAAAGATGATCCAGCAGTGTGAAGAGCTCTACAGTCCTCTGTAAATGGCAAGGGAGTCATTATAACACAAGATGGTAAAACAGAGCTGTGAAAATATAAGGAAAGACACAGATGCATTCTATCAAATGAGTCAATGTTATCTAAATTCCAAATTTCAGTCAAAGCAGCTGTGAAGCAAAGTAAGGAAGAAGGACATGGCTGCAAAAAGAGAGAAAGATTTCAGGATTTACAGTGAAGCCACAATAATTTGGACCATATGCAACTGGCGCAGAGATAATCTGATAGATGATGAAACATAAGTTAAAACCCCAGAAACATACACAGATGCATGCACAGAAATGCCTCACCCTCCTCTCAGCACACTCTTTTACCATCTCCTTCACAGAATTCTTCTCTTCTTTGTCATGTCTAAATGTTAGAATCTCCAAGACCTGAATGCTTGTACATCTTTTGTTCTTTATATATAATTACTCTCTGCACCTTATAGTCCCCTTGCTTTAAATTCCATTTCCATGCTAATGTCTCTAACCCTTATGTCTCCAATCTGCTCTTCCCCTCAGCTCTTCATCCATGTGAAGAGCTAGTCCAGTTTTTATCTGTGTATTTTATAAGGATATAAAACATGTGAAAATAAACTCTAGATCTCTACCCCTATATTCCCTTTTCAATCCCATATTTTGTCTTCTAAATGATTAGCTACATTGTTTATCTATATGCACAAGCCAAAATCCCTAGGAATTTGTCCTTAGTCTTTATATTATGGAATTACAAGCAATCACTAAATTGAATGAATTAGATCAACATATACCTCAACATATAAAGAGCTTAAATAAATAATTTGAATTTTTAAAATGCAGAAGGAATATGCTGTCATGGATATGATTTTAAAAAGTACACTTTTAACAAGGGATGGTATCTATGAGAATGAATATGCATCTTAAAAGAACAATTTTAATTTTGTGATTTCCTCAGTGGAGAGAGAAAATGAAGGTTGATTCTAAGTGAAACTTCAAATGTATCTATGCTTTTCTTATTAAGAAACATCTAAATCAAATATAACTAATGATACTATATATTCAACTCACATAGTTTGTAATGCTTTCAGTTCTTTTACTTCACTTTAAGTAATATATTGCATGATGTAAATAAAGAATGAGGAGCAAAGAAGGGCACCATCACCAGAACCCCATCCTCTGGGTCATATGAGGTCTTCCAAGGAATGAACTTTGTAGAACTAAAAGGTTTGCTGAGGGCAGACAAATAAACTCAGAATGGAATTGCTTGTTTGTTTAATGGTCTGCAATGTTATAAATATTTCATTGAACTACACTTAGAGAGGAATTGTTCTGAATGCACAATAAAAATCAAACAAGAAATACTATGCAGGGAAACACTGCATTGGGCAAGCCAATGTCTGCCATATAGTACAAGCAATATATCAAAGATGGCTATGGCAGTAAGCAGTATGCCACAGAGGAGCATATACTCTTAGGTTAGATAAATATGCACCTGTATCTTTGAGTTTCCTC
This sequence comes from Xerus rutilus, assembly GCA_028644305.1. Lineage (NCBI taxonomy): Eukaryota > Metazoa > Chordata > Mammalia > Rodentia > Sciuridae > Xerus > Xerus rutilus. The sequence continues at coordinate 94,506,588 of CM053407.1, forward strand.
ACGGGTAAGTCATTGCACTGTTTTAACCCTCAGGGCTTACATTTACTGGACACTTTTAAATTTTATATGAGCACAGTAACTGGACAGTATCAGGCCTGGGATTTTTGTGTTTCTGATAGTTTTCTTTTTAAATGCAATTCTATCTATGCTATTTCATGTATTAAGTAACACCAGGGTATTGTCAATTTTGAAAAAATCTGAAATAATAGTCAATAGAGTTTTATTTTTCTATTAAAAATAACTTGTTATGAGACATAGCTGATAGCATACTGCTTACACACTGCCATAAAATATGCATTCGTTCTTTAGAAATTATACTTGTATTATGTAACACTTCCAGGCTCATATATATCTTGCTCAGGTAGCATTCAATTAAGGGTGTTTAGTTGTTCTCATTCACTGTAATGGGCTGATAGGTATTTATTTCAACTCTAGGATGTACAGGAAGATGACTGAAGTTTTGTGTTACTGAATGAAATTTATGCATAGAATGTTATAGAAATTACTAAGAAATAAATACATAAACATAGAATATATCTTATTCTATATGTCAAAATAGACACTACTGTTGTATATAAATAAAATGAACAAATAAAAATTAAAAATAAATAAAATAAATTATGAGCCAAAAAAAAGAAATATATAAAATCATTGAAAATGTTGTTTGTCAGGAATTTACTGTATACTTCTTGGTTAGTATTTGAATCAATGCAATTGTCATTAGCTAATATAATAGTCTAAAACTCAGTAGCTTAATATAGCCAAGTTTCTATCTCATTCACCTCATATCCGATATGGTCAGTGTTAGTGGGTGACCCTGGGCCCAGCTTCTTCTACTCTGTGCTAGAAATCATTATGGAATGTACTTGAAATTATTTATCATGTTTTAATTATAGTCATATGATAAATGCAATGTACTAACATGTGAGAGTTACTCTCCAAGATGTTGTCTGCAGAATTTCCCCTTTGAAATGTATTATTTTTTATGTGGCAGCCAATGTGACAGAAGTTCTTTCCTGGGAAGTCAATTTTTGAACATGTTACAGTTACTTTTCAATAAGCAGCTGGTGGGTCTATCATTTTGCACCATACGCAAAATGAATTCTTCATTTCTTCTTTTGCAGCTTTTTATATTTACAACAAGAGCTTTACCAACTCTTATTTATTTATTTATTTATTTATTTTTGAGATCGGGGTCTCACTATCTTAATAAGACCCATGCTGGTCTTAAGCTCCTTGGCTGGTCTTGAACTCCTATGTTCAAGCATCCCTCACAACTCTGCCTCACAAGTAGCTGAAACTACAGTTGTGAACCACTATGACATGCTCTTGACAATTCTAATACACATTTGGATTCCTCCACTATGTTCAGTAAATCACACCTCTCTCCTTCAATCTCTAGGCCATAATTTATAGGCCACTAAGAGTACAAGGAAAATAAGGTAAACATAATCATTTTGAAATAATGTCTGTGTTTAACCCAGTATTATCTAAGAAAAATCATCTCCTTCAAAACCTGTCTGAATAGTTTAGAAAGTCAAGAATGAGAGCCATAAAACACTATCAGAACTAACTTTTTGAACACTTATTTCAATAAGATAATTTGTATCATTGTGTCATTTACTACCTAAAACAACTTTATGGAGTAGTTTCTATAATCACTTGCATGTACAGAGTCACTAATCAAGCCTTGTTAATATTGAAAAATTTTTCCTAGCAACATAGCTAATTGTACTGGTTAATCTGAATTGTCAACTTGATTAGATTAGATTAGAAGAGATGTCAATGATCAAGAGGCTTATGAGTGTCTCATAAGGGTGTGTCTAGAAATGATTGGCATTTGGGATAGCCAACTGAAATGGAGACTCTCCCTTAGCGTGGGCAGCATCATCCAATAGGATGGTGGCTTGGATGGAATAAAAGTTGGAAGAACAAGGAAGCAGCAGCACATGCACGCTCAATTCTTCTTGAATGTGTTCTTGGTTGCTGCTGCGATCGCCTGAGGATATCAGACTCTTGCTTCTTCACTCTTCCAAAGTGGATTCTGCCAGTGATTCTCCAGTCTTGGATGAGGGTAGCACTGTTGATACCTCTTGTTCTGGGGCTTCAGCCTCTTGGACTATGTAGCTATTGGTTCTTCCAGCTCTCCAGCCTGAAGATGGCCTTTGTGGACTATCCAGCTTCTGGTGGCTTAAGCCAACCTAAAATCGCCTTTTTATAATCATACTTCCTGTTGATTCTGTTCCTTTAAAGAACCCTGACTAATACACTAATAAATGGTAAAAAAGAACTTAAGGAAGGTTATGACTGCCTGCATCATTACTGCTATGGGAGAGGAATGAGATGTGCAATCAGTAGGACATGGGGAAATTTTTTTATAAATAAACACAGAGGAAAATATTGGTATCTCAGGATTAAAAGTACAATGTAACAAACAAGTCATAGGAATAAAATGAACTAATGCAAAAAAAAAAAACTTCACAATTATTCTAAATAATATTCATGAGGAAAAACAAGTTGAAACAAGCAGTTATGTAGAAGAACCAAATAAGGATACACAGTTGGATAAATATAAATATGGAAAAAATTGCTCAGAGTATGGGTTGAATACAAAACATTTTAACTGAAATAAAATTAATGAGCTAATAGACAAGGTCAAAAACTCTGACAGAAATCACCAGTAATGGATAAAGGACAGAGAGAGAACAGTTAAGAGCTGGAGGAAATGAAGACAGAAGTATCTTATGCATTTTAAAGCAATTATAGGACGGACAAAATATATAAAAAAATCAAATGGGAAGGGCACATGAAGATCGAATAGATGAGATAAATAAAACCAGATTGAATTACATTTTAATATATCAAGAATATAAAAACTCAGGGAAAACTATCATAAAATGTTTGTTTTTTTTTTTGGTTTTTTTAATCATTAAAAGCTTAGAATAGACAGAGAAAAGTATTTAAGCACAAGTGGTTTATATGGGACATTTTTCAGAGAAAAAGGAAGGGTCATAATGAAGAGAAGATTATTTATATTACATTTCCATATACAGTTAGATATAATCTTACACATGACCAAGCAATTCTATGCCTAGGTGTTTGTCTCTATGAAATGAAAACATTTGTTCAAAATAATTTCATAGGAATATTTATGATAGCTTTGTTTGCAATAGCCCAAACTAGAAATGAGCAAATGTCCTATAGGAGAAGGAATAAACAGCTATGGTCTATTAAACAAGAGAGGGAAATAAAGAAAAGCCAGCTGCTGATTCCCATGACAATATGGAAGCAAGTCAAAAACATTATGCTAAGGTAAAGGAGTCAGGGACAAAAGAGTTCATACTGTACAATTCTTTTTATATGATATTCAACAGAAAACTAATTTACAGTGATAGAAGTATAACTATGAATGCTTCTGGCAAGAGTAGGGTGAAAACTGAATGAAAAGAGACACAAAAGATTTTGCTAGGCTAATGGAAGCAGATTATGTTTCATCTTGTATGTAATTGCAGAATGATCTATAAAGAAAATGCACTGAGTGAAACTCTGAACAAGCAAAGTCCCCTAATGCAGTGGAGGCACCAACTCTGGGTTCTGGCCTACCCAGGATGGCACACATATGTGTGTGAGCATAAAACAGATAAGGCCCGGGTGGCGGCCCAGGGAGGCAGGACAGGGAAGCCACAGCCTTGAAAAGCAGACAGATGGTTAGATTCCTAGCTGGGTCAGTTTTCAGCCACATAACTTCAGGCAATACTTAACTTTTCAGGTAATTAACTTTCTAATCTCAATTTATACCTAAAAATCAATTATACATATGCATATATGTATTTAAGATTATTCTAAAACTAAAAATGATGTATATAAAGCATATAACAGAATCTCAAGCATAGCAGAAGCTGACAATAACAGCTAACATTCTCTACATTTCAGCCTGTGTAGGCATTTTTATTTTATTAATTTATATAATAATCACAGCAATTTAAAAAGAATATGATCATTTTCTAGAAAAACATTGTTTCACATAATTCATTTTGTCTCTCCATACATTCTATGTATTTATTCTCTATAGAACTTCTCTTAGAACTATTATTTTCTACATTTTATGGAAGTAACTGAAGCAAAGAGATTGAAACATTTGCCTGTGGGCATGTACCAGTATTAGGTTTTAGTCACAGACAGCATGGAACTCAGGCTGTCTGTCTCCAGCCTGTGCTCTTAACAATAGCTCTATAAGAAAGAATTTTTTAAGGCTCTCTGGGACCAAGAAGGAGCAAGAACTTTATTCTTCCAAGAAATGGGAGATAAAGTTTCAGAGAGGGATTCAATAAAGTATGTATGTGATAGATTGGGAAAAGGGGATCCTCAGTGTAAAAGTGTGGACAATGGGGTGTGGGGTATGGGTGAGCATTTCAACCAGAACATTCTCTGTATTTGATTCACTCACAGGGATTTCTTTAAGATTCATTTTGGAAAATGGTTTCAAATTTATTTTTGAAATAATTTTTGAGACCTGCAAACATTTTTATTTTGAAAATGGTAAAGAGGTTAAGTCATCTTGTAACTGAAGGCTCAGTCCTTGTCCCCAGTGCCAATTTATGCCAGTTTAATAATGAGGACTTGGTTTGGGGGTAGAAAGGAAAAAGTTGCTTTTTTGTTTTGCTAGCAAAGAAGAAACACAGGGGACTCCTGTCCCAGAGGCTGTGATTCTTCTGCCTATCAGGAGGAACAGGGGGATTTTAAAGGAGCTATTCAAAGGCTACATTCCAGGTGTGCCCTGACAGGGGGTCCCAGGGGGTCCTGGTGGTATATTAGATTCACTTGTTAATTTGGGAGGTGTTCACTTCCTAGACATCTCCTCCCTATGGAGCCCAGATAACTCAAGGCAATCTTATTTCCCACCCCTAGGTTAGGGAGAGGGAGAGGGAGAAAAAGAAAAGGAAAACAGGTCCCTTTTAAAAATAAGCCCTGAGCCATATTCAAAAGGTGAAGTGGACACTGTTACAATCTAAGTAAACATAGCATCACTATTTTCACCTTCAAAATTAGGACAATTCAGATGAAATAAAAATTCAGTGTTTTCTCCATGTGTGTATGATATGTCAAAATACATTCTACTGTCATGTATATATAATTAAAAACAACAAAAAATTCAGTGTTTTCATTCAAGCCTCATTGAGTAATTTTAAAAACATGTGTCTTAAATGTACCATTTAATTTCTACTGTCTTTTCAATTTTAGAACAAATAACAAAACAAGTATTTGTGATTCTAGGGAAATATTCATTTTTGAATTATTAAATTTATTTGAAGAGTTTTTTGGACTGAGGATGGGATATTTGCAACTAAATAGCTAAAAGGTAAAAAATTGCTTAGTATAATAATATTTATAGAACAAATTATATTTCTCTACACTTGTATAGCTCATTTGAATCCATGAAATATTTTCTCTTACCTGATTTCAACTTAAAATTCGCACCAAATTTTAACACCTGGAAATCACTACTTATATTTCACATATTAGAAAAATAAAACAAAAAATTGATAACTAATCTTAAGGTTAAATAGCCATCAAGTTGGGGATCTGAGTTCATTTAAACTATGAGATTCATATTCATGATGCCCTAATTTCATTATCGCCACTAGTCGACAAACCATAGTTTCTCAATATGAGATGACACATTCATCCCCATATTAAACATGAGAAAGTGAAACTCAGAGAGTTAAAGTGATTTCCCTTGAAAACTCTGATAAGTTGTAGATCTGGGATTTAAACTCTGTTTTATTTGAACATAACGTCAATTTCCTCTACAGTACATGGCTCTACTTTTTACTTCCCAATGAATCTGGCATTATCATTCTTGTTTCTCTCTGAATGCACTGTTCAGAATATTTGTTTTAACATAGAGTTTGATGGTGGTGATGTGGGGTGTTCCAAGTTTGAAGTTGAGAAAGGAAAGAAAATGAAAACAATGCAGTTAGGAGCAAGTGTATGTGCCTTTCCTCCTGCCGGTCCAGCTGAGCCCACAGTTGACCCATGAGTTAGTCAGGTGGAACTTATCCAAATTCCACTTAACTCAGCTGCTTTTAAGATACCAGCAGCTTACCTGTTGGGGCCATAAAAAGCATTGGGTAGAGATGTTGCTGTCATATCCTCTGAATCTTCCCAAGCACTGTGGATATTCCACTGTAGCCAGGACTTAACGCTTTAGAAAACCCCATGCCACTTAGAAAGTATCATATATACCTGTTTTCATCCAGAACAGTCAGTTGGGACAGCAGAAGATTGGATTTTCTTTCTAGTTCAATTCTCGGTGATTTCTCGCTCTCTCTCTCTCTTTTTAAATACTAATCATGCTTCAAGGCCAAACTCAAAGTCTCCTTCCGTTTGATGTCCTCCTTGATCCCCTGCAGCAGAATTAATTGATCCCTCTGTGTTTTTATAGTCCTTTGTTTATATCTCTATAACAAAAGCTTCAAAGGGAATCCCAAGCCTTTGAGTCAAAGCTGCTGACAGGGCTAAGGGGAAAGCAGATGGAGGATGGGAGAGGAGCCTGAAGAGGGAAGATGGGCTTTCTTACAAAAGGGAGCAGTTCTGGGGAGAGAACAGGAGGTATATGTGACCCCAGGTCTTTAACCTTTACTATGCAGTGTGCAGAGTAAAAGAGGAATGGCAAAAAGGGGAGAGGGGGAGAGGATGGGTGTAGGGGTGGTAAGTGAGTGGTGGAATACAAATGGCTTTTCCCAGGTAAGTTGTTATTTCCTATAGGGTTTCTTGTAACACAGAGGAGCTGAAAATAAAGGTTTATGAACCAAACCAGGAGATAAAGACAGATGTCATGATTCTAGAGAAATGCAGTAAAGGTATAGAACGGTATCTCAGAGATATTAGACACATCTGTGGGTGTGTCTACCACAGAGAATAGAGTTCATCAGGATAAGGGGGCTTCAAGCAAGGGGCAAGATTGAAATTATTCATGCAACCTAGGAGCACCATGAGGCTACGCAGCAACCTGAGGTACACAGGCAGGAGCCATTTGTTCTGCACATCAGAAATAGACATACTCACGTACATTCTAAGATAAAGAACTCAGTAATATTAATGCTTCATCCAGAGGGATCTATTATGCAAAGACACAGGAGATCCACACTTTCAAGCATAAATTGCAATTTTAAAAAGTGTTAATAGTGAATATGGGTTTTAGAGACAGATTGTCTTGGTTTTCAACTGCAGCCTTACTAGCTGTGTCATTGGAAATTCATATTAATAAGCTTATGTGGGTAACCATTTTATCATTTGTAAAATTAAGAGGAAAGTTTGTATAAACCATTTCTTTTGGAATATAAAATGAGAAGATGTGTGAGACTTCCGGGTGGAGTTTCTATAGTAAGATCTTCAATTATAAAAGTTAGGTTCAACCTTTTGCTGACAATCCAGGCATTTGCCCACTTTCCCTTCATTTCTTCTGTTTTTCTTTGTCTAAGTGAAGAAAAAAACAAACTATTTAATTCGGTATGTGAGGGTTGTAAACACAGAAGGAATATATTTGATAGAGCATTAGACATGCCCTGGCTTGATAATAAAAAAAGCAAAGGAGGCTTAGATATTCTACATATGACTAACTATATGCAAGGTCAATGAGCCCTATGTAGATTTGTTGAGCAAGTAAACTGTGAGTGAATCCAATAGAATGGAAGATCTGTTCCAAATGAGAACAGATTCATTCATTTCTCAGGTATGAAAGCCTAAAGAAATTACTTTTTTGGAAAAGAAATATTAAGTGATTGAATAGTCTCTGAATGTTTGTTTGTTAATGTTACTGAATCTGCAGATTATTTTTTTCCTACCCAATGCCTTTTTCAAATATCCAAACAGTTGTAGAAGTAAGCAGGAATTTTATTCAATGTCCAATGAGTGGAGAAGGGGAGCTGACAAGCTATAGGTACCTGCTCTCCAGTGGATGTGGGGTTTGGATTTTTACTGGGGCTGGGTTCTGAGGGGTTATGTGGTATGCATGCCCTCATCAGAGCTTTTTATGGGAAGAAAAGAGAATATCTGGAATCAGGATGTCACCTATTTTCTTTCTAATTTAGGTATGGTTGGATCTGTGCTGGTGCTGGGGGCATATATTTTTTATCATTATAATGAGCTGAACATTGTTTGGAGTGTCAACATGGCATTGAGACCAGACTGCACAACTCTGAATTCCTCACCTTCTGTGGTTGGGATTGTGATGATTCTTGGTCCACAGCTGGGGACACATGGTTATCATAATTTTGTTTGCTAACTTTTGCAAGCAAACAAAATCTGACTGACAGGACACAGGCTATCAGTAATTTGGGTGTTCAGGTTGGTGATATCAATGTTTGAAATGTATTTGTATCATAATATATAATTGTATAACAAATATCTACAATAAATATTTTAGCATTTATAATGAAAAGAACTATTTCCATGTAGATTTCCATTTTTGAAAATTATGGACATCTTTAACATATAGAAGAGAATGCTATGTATCAGACATTTCTCTATGTAGCACTTGTTTACTTTCAATATTTTAATATTTTACTTCAGTTTTCCAACTTTTATATATTTTGCAGATCCAGGCAAAGCCTTGCCCCCATGGCCTTGTTAGACCTCACAGATATCCCCACCTGTAAACTATTCTTTTTCCCATGTATGGGTAACTTGTACCAAAACTACATGCTACTGTTTTATGGATTTTAATTTTTATATAAACATCACTACATATAACAACCTAATATTGCTATGTATTGAAACTTGTTTCTCTTAATAGTATGTTTTGAGATTTATTCATGTGTATACACATAAAGCAAGTATATGCATTTTGTTTTAGGTATAGATTTCCATTGCCAGAGACAACAAAATTTACTATTCGTACTTATATCAAGAGGTAAGTAACATTTAATCTATACTTTTATTTCTCTATATAGTACTATAGCAAACATCTTTATAAATGCATTTATTTAAACCATTTAAAATGAAATGGTAGAGGAAATGGGTATGCTTATTTTAATTTGTCTAACTATACACAATTGTCTCTTTAAAAATGTGTACGTAGTTTCTTTTCTGACATATAAAAAGCTTGAAAGTTTTCACTCCCAACTTTACAAGAAAAAAGCTGACCAAACAGAAAATCAATGACTATTCTTACAAGAAAATTAAGATTGCCGGGCAAACAACTACCCTGAAATCTGAAGAGAAAGGTAAATACAGTAAATCACAGCCAATGTCAGCTCCCCTGGAGAAGCTGCAGAAGCCAGAAACTGGTCGCAACCCATAAATGGTCAATTGGGTGACTAGCTGGAGGCTGAGCCTGAACCAAGGAGAGGAACAGTCTGCAGGGGATCCTCATACTTCATGGGCTTTACTTCCAGGCCCTGCACTAGGCCCTCACAGTAAGGAGTAATAAACAAACATAAACCACAAACTATCTTTGCATCTGGTAGAGAGAGAGTAAAGTAACCATTCTGAATGCTGTAGTGTACTGTGTAACAAGCGCCAGTTGTCCAGTACAAAATGGCATACTTGAATTTTTTCTCACTAAGGGGATAGGGTGTTTACCCAGGTCCAAACCCTGTAGACTTCCTTTCTGACGGAGCCACCAAATGCCTGATGTAGCACTTCCTTTCCCCCTACATGTTATGACCACACCTACTCCCAGGTATATGCACAAGAGAAATGAAAATATGTCTCCAAACTAAATGAATCACTCATGGTAGCCAGAAAGTGGAAATAACCAAAATGTTGATCATCTGGTAAGTCAATAATGGAAAAGTGGTATAACATATAATGGAATATTATGTAGCCATGACAAAAATTGAAGTTACTGACACATGCTACAATAGAGAGGAACCTTGAAGATTTAAGTGAAATAAGCCATTATAAAAGACCACATGTTATATGACTCCATTTTCATGAAATGTCCATAATGGAAATATACGGAGACAGAAATTTGGTTTTGATTACAACAGGAGAAGGGTTTGAGGGGTTGGGGACCAACTGATAAAGCATATGCGTGTTTTTTTATTTGTTTGTTTGTTTGTTTTGTGGTGATGAAATGTTGTAGAATTAACTGGTGGTGGTTGCACATAATTGTGAATATACTAAAACCATTGAACTGTACATGTGAATGATTGAGTTGTATGCTACAGGAATTATATCTCAATAAATTTGTTAAAAATAAAACCTACTTTTAAATATGTTTGTATCAGTTTACTTACACACTATTAATGTGGAAACATTTTCAGTTCTTCACAGTCTTTCAACAGTAAGATTTTCTAAGGGTTTATCAAGGTCTATGTGTAGAAAGAATCCTAATTAAATTTCACATAGTAATTTTAAATTCAGCAGCCTTGTTGATATGTATCTCCCCATCACCCTCTCTCTCTCTGTCTCCCAGTGTGACTTTTGGTTACACTGTAGCAAAGTGATGAACAGGAGCATTTTTTACATTCTAACAAAAATTTAGGCACAGTAGTGCATTCCTGTAATCCAAGCAGCTCAGGAGAAGGCAGGGGGATTGCCAGTTCAAAGCCAGCCTCAGCAATAGCAAAGCACTAAGCAACTCAGTGAGACCCTGTGTCTAAATAAAATACAAAATAGGGCTGAAGATGTGGCTCAGTGGGTGAGTGCCCCTGAGTTTAATTCCTGGTACATGCCCACTCCACACACACACAAAATTATTGCTTCTGAAGACATTATTTAATGTTTTGTTTAATGTATATTTTGGCAGTAACATTCAAATATCCCTTTCTCAGTGAAGATTTGCCTGACCTGTCTTTTAAAAATTACAATGTTGTCCCCAATGCAATACATTCTTTTCTTTTCTTTTTTTACTGTCCTTTATTATTTTCATATTCATGATTTTAATTTGATTCTTGGTTGTTATGTTTTCCACCTACACCTGGCCTATTGTGGTAGTTAATCTTTGCCAGCTTTGCATAAACAGAAATGGACATCATCACTGCATCTATTGGCAAATCTAAAGGTCATACATGTATCTCTGGCCAGTGTTTCCCTTGATAAATGTTGTAACAGTTTACCTAACTCCTGGGCTTCCAACACTCTTAACCTAGAGATTTGATTTGACATTTGGGAAGGAATAGACTAGCTGATTAAAAATATCAATCTTCAGTTGCTTCTTGAGTAATTATCAGGATAAAAGGAGTGTTGAATTTATATAGAGGTATTTTAAGAATTTAGGATTCTACCCTGACAAGTCTCAGCTGTGATACATCTTTCTTCTCCTGAAGAGGTTTGCCCTTTGGATAAAACCAGGCCACAGGAGCTTAAATATTTAATCTTAATTCTGGTTATGTTTTATAAAAATGCCTCTGTCCCCTTGCCTCTGCACCTTCCAGATGAAAGATTTAGGTGGAGTTGGAGAATTATTCAGGAAAAAATGATGAAGGAATAGCTATTAGAACAGGGCATTCCAGTTTTGTAGTGAGTAACAGCCCAGCACCTGGGGAAGGAATACTTTACACCCCAGAACTATGAAGGAGGGAGGGACACTCATGAACCACAATTTTATAATTTTCCTCTGGAGATTTTCTCACAAAAGAAAATAGCCTGTGCTACTCTCTCAAATTATTATGTGCCATGCCTGCCAACACCTGTAACCAAGGTTTGACCCCTATCGCCCTTAACTGTGTTGGAAATCCTACTGGAAATAGCAGGGGATGTCCTCAGTACCTGCACCTGCAAATATCTCTGCATGTTTCCACCCTGTGCCTGCAGTGGTCCCTCAGCCACTCTATGGGCTAATGAATACCACCCAGCTGAGGGCACGGGCACACAGGATGGGGCAGACTAGACTGATTCCCTTCTGCTAATTCCTTCAAAGGCAACAACAAGTCTCAATTATTGAAAACAAACCAGGAACACTAAAATGTAGCTGCCCAAGTGAATACAATTGGGGAACTGTCAATCTGCCACCTAAAATGACATAGGTCTCACTTGGAGAGACAAATGCAAACAATTGTCCTGTGATTTTCTGGGAGTCTAATATACCCCCTAAGACTTTTTGTGTAAGAACTGGTGTGTAAGAGATATGTTTATGTGTTTAATACCACCACTAGGTCATACAGCCCTCAGTTACCTACAAAGATCAACTCAAAGTGGGGTCCTTCTGTTAAATGAGATTGAGAACTGCTTCCAGGAACAGAATTGACTGGTAATTTATGCACAGCCTGAGGACAATTATCTCTACAATGATAGTCACACAAGTGATGAGTGGTACCATGTTGGCTATGTCAAATATTCAGGTCAACCTCACTTCACCAGCCAGAGTCCGAGGACTACAGAATTGCCCTGGATTTCCTCCTTGGAATCCAAGGCCAAATCTGTGCACTCACCAATGTGTCTTATTCCCATACCACAAGGAAATGTCCCCCCAGACATCATAAGTCAAAGCCCCCTGGTTTTCTAATGTAGACCCTTGATGATCTGAGGATTTACTAATCCTGAGGACATAGTAGAGATCAATATTGTAAAATGGACTTATCCTGTATAACATTTTTGGTAGTATGACCATTTTGACAATATTAATTCTGCCTATCCAAGAGCATGGGAGATCTTTCCATCTTTTAAGGTCTTCTTCAATTTCTTTCTTTAGTGTTCTGTAGTTTCATTGTACAGATCTTTCACATCTTTTGTTAGATTGATTCCCAGGCTTTTTTTTTTTTTTTTTTTTTTTTGAGGCTATTTAGAGTGGGGTAGTTTCCCTAAATTCTCTTTCAGTAGATTCATCACTGATGTATAAGAATGCAGTTGAGTTGGGGGTGTTGATTTTATATCCTGCTACTATGCTGAATTCACTTACTAGTTTTAGAAGTTTTCTGGTGGAATTTTTTGAATCTCCTAAATACAGAATCATGTCATCAGCAAATAGTGATTGTTTGAGTTCTCCTTTTCCTATTCATATTCTTTTGATTTCTTTCATTTCTCTAATTGCTCTGGCTAGATTTTCCATAACTATGTTGAATAGAAGCAGTGAAAGAGGGCATCCTTGTCTTGTTCTAATTTTTAGAGGGAATGCTTTCAGTTTTTCTCTGCTTAGACTGATGTTGGCCTTGGGCTTAATATATATAGCTATTACAAATGTTGAGGTATATTCCTACTATTCCTAGTTCTTCTAGTGTTTTAAATATGAAGGGGTGTTGTATTTTTTCAAGTGCTTTTTCTGCATCTATTGAGTTGATCACATTCTTGTTTTTAAGTCTATTGATGTGATAAATTATGTTTATTGATTTCCGTATGTTGAATCAACCTTGCATCCCTAGGATGAACACCACTTGATCATGGTGCACTATCTTTATAATATGTTTTTGTATGTGATTTTTCAGAATTTAATTGATAATTTTTGCATCTATGTTCATCAGGGATATTGGTCTGAAGTTTTCTTTCCTTGACGTGTTTTTTTAGTTTTGGTATCAGGGTGATACTAGCCTCATAAAATGAGCTTAGAAGGGTTCCCTCCTTTTCTTCCTTTTGGTACCAGGCATTGAACTCAGGGGCATATGACCACTGAGCCACATCCCCAGGCCTAATTTTTATTTTATTTAGAGACAGGGTATCACTGAGTTGTTTAGCACCTTGCTTTTGCTGAGGCTGGCTTTGAACTCTTGATCCTCCTGCATCAGCCTCCCAAGCCGCTGGAATTACAGGCATACACCATTGCACCTGGCTCCCTTCTTTTCTATTTCATGGAATAATTTAAGAACTATTGGTGTAAGTTTTTCTTTGAAGGTCTTGTAGAACATGGCTGAAATCCATCTGGTCCTGGGCTTTTCTTTGTTGGTAGGTTTCCGATGTTAGCTATGAATTTCATACATGTTCCTTATCAGCTTGAGAAAGTTCTCTTCTATATGTAGTTTATATAGTGATTTTATTATGAAAAAAAGGCCTTATCCTGCTGTTTGAAGTCATGCTGCATAGATTCTTAAATAACTACTATGTGAAACACATTTATTAAATTTTTGTCCTAGCCTATATTGTTCCCATGAATCAGCATCAGAGAAAATGGAAAAATCACCAGAAACCAAGAAGGTGTGAAAATATGTGGTGGATGTTTTTGGACATGATCCTTCCTGGGTCCCTCATATTTCTCTCTGTATTGTGAGCAGCAGATCTAGCAGCCTTTTGGAGATTATTTATTTAGTGAACAGCCTTGGAAGACAGGGTGTGTCTCCCTCTGAAGAAAGGAGCAGATTTGCTAGTGTACGATACAACAACAACAACAACTATATATATAAAATTTCCTTCCAAGACAAAATTTAGTTAATTCCTCTTAGTAAAAGATTTAGGCTCCCCAAGCTAGAGATTGCTGATGTAAAGTCAGATGACCAAAAGGAGGCAAATTAAAACCGCTGGGCAAGGCTTTATTGGAAATACATGCTCTCGGGCTGAACTCTCCCGTCCATCAGAGTGTGCACAGGAGAATCGCGCCCAAGCCTCATGTCACAGAAAATTTAAAGGGTCCCGCCTGGAAAAGGAAGACTTAAGTCAGGAAGGGAAGGGCCTCAGGTAGGAAGAGGAGGTGATCTAGAGTCCGGTGTCCTCTGAGATTGGTCAGGGGATCCTGCTAAGGTCAGAGTCCTTCCGGGATGAGCTGAGAAGCATGAAGGAGCCCGTACTGGATGTTCCGTGTTCCTCTGCGCATGCGGCCCACGGTGGCCATGTTTGTGCAGTCTCCATTTACCTCACTAACCTAACAGCTGACATTAGGAGGAAGAACCCAGTTGATACACAATATCACCCCAGACCAGGTTGCTCATATTTGACCCGATGGGGAACTAGCAGGGATGTCAACTCAGTCTGCCTACAGCGTTACATAGAAAAGACCTTAGAGTGTGGCTCAGGAAGCTGGTATCTCCTCATAATATCCACAGAACTTTGACAGTCTGATTAACTTGGACACAGGGAAAATTCTCAGATCCTTCTCAATTATAACCAGCATGTGCTATCTCTGCTGAAGAAACATATTTGTAGAGTTTACTTTCTTGCTTAAGGTAAGTGGACTTCATACCCATAGTGGCTCAGTAAGCTCCTTAATTGTTAAAATTAAGCGGCTTGTTAAAATGACACTCCTAGCTTATAGATTTCTCTCATTCCCATTTCTGTTCCCACACTAACTTTGCCTTAATTATTTTTAGTCCATTATAAAACTTATAAAGAAGTAGCATATGTTTTCATTTTGTAGCAATTTGTTGTTATTCATTTATCTGCTTTTAATAGTAACATTCGTTGTTTCATTAGAATTGAATTTTCATAACTTGTTATATTGATGATGGATGAATATGACTTACACCAATAATAACTCTGATGTCTTAACCCTATAAAATAGATTTGAGGGTATCTCCTAACCAGTTTCTGAGGGAATGTTTTATCTGGTGAGTTTGAAATGTGTCCAAATGGGGAGTGCCTGGTGTTCTTCTCAAGGTTTAACTCTCTGGTCTTTGATTTATGGACTTTAATGATATTCTGACTCTTGCTGTCTAGGTTTGGAAGGTTATTATCTTGTTTGCAAATATGTAACCAGTAGAGAAGCTTAGGAATGTTTTATATGTAAATATACTCAGTAGAAAGTGTTACATAATAAAAATGCTCTTTTGATTCAATAAGAAGTGATTACTGAATGTTTATCTACAACTCCAAAATCTACTCTGAGTTTATGACATACCAAAAGCTGTATTTTTCTGTTGACATCCTATGGTATATTTCTCAAATTTATCACATCAAAAACAAAGTCTTCACTTTTTACTATAATTTTAAAAAAATTTTTTTTAGTTGTAGATGGACACAATATCTTTATTTATTTTTATGTGGTGCTGAGGATCGAACCTAGTGCCTCACGCATGCAAGGCAAGCGCTCTACCACTGAGCTACAATCCCAGCTCCTTACTATAAATTTAATAAACTTTACTATAAATTTAAGGCACCTTTTTTGTTTTTTAGTGTTTTACTGAGAATTTTCATCACTGTGATCAAAAGACCTGACCAGAACAATTTGAGGAGGAAAATATTATTTAGTACTCACAGTTTCAGGAGTCTCAGTCTATACAAGTTCTACTATACTGCTCTGGGCCCCAGTTGAGGCAGAATATCATGGTCGAAGGGTGTGGTGGAGAAATGCAGTTCAGGACATGGAAACAAGGAAGCAAAGAGACTTTTTGCTCATGAGAAACAAAATATAAACCCTCAGGCATGCCTGCAGTGACCCACCTCCTCCAGCTACACACTGCCTTCCTGCAGTTACTACCTAGTTAATCCCTATTAGTGGATTAATGGAATGGACTGATTAGGTTAAGGCCCTTATAGCCCAGTCATTGCATCTCAACTTTCTTGAATTGTCTCACACCTGTCCTTTTAGGGGATACTTTATATATAAACCATAACATTTAATGACTTGCTTTATCAAAGTAGAAACCTGGTCATTACACTTGACTCCTTTTCTTCACCAACAGAATCAAATTATTGATGTCCTGATGAATTCATCCCATACCTATGTTAGGGCATAGACAAATTAGGATGGTGGGAACATGAAGTTAAGAGAATAATTCTATAAAATGGGCCCATTGTGATGACACCCACATTTTTTCTTTTCCAAGAAGCAATTTGGAAAAGAAATTGCTTTCTTTACCTGTCTGACCTAAGTGGACAGGCTATGTCACATTCCTCAGTAAACTCTCTGTTAAATGCAGGAGAAATGCAGGCCCAAAATGATATTAATAAGAACCAAAGTTACTCTGAAGGGGGAGATTTTTGTGACTAGATCCTGAAACTCTGGGAGCTAAGGATAGTACCTCCTTACCATAATAACTGTAGGAACCAGTCAGCATGGGCCAAGGTGACCTAAAGTTGTCATGAAGTGGTGATTAAAAAGTTTGATGTCATGTTGCTATCAATCATAAGTCAAGTGGTATACCTGAGTAGGACTCTCTGGAAACTTCTCTGGGATCTGCAATAAAACTGTAGTACAGGAGATGTTCATTGTCCCTCTTAGAGAAAATACACTCTCTCCTTTGAGAGTGTCTCCCTTGTCCCTCATCTTATCCCTTCAATAAATTAGTTTCTGTTACTCTGAGTGATATATGTAAAATCTTTCTGACTTGATCACAAGAATCAAGGTATGAAGGGAGGAGGTATTTGTGCTACCCCAGTTTCTCAAAAGGCCCCAACTCTGTAACATTTGGTGTTTCCTCCTGGTTTTCATTGGTTACTGATTACCTTCATTTATCCCAGTTCTTTTTTTGGTTGCTTTCTCTGTTCACCCTTTTCTGAAACTCTAATCTCCATCCCTGATTCTTGGTACTCTGTTCACTCCTCCCCTTCACCATTGTCCATGGATTTTATTCTTCAAATTTGTGAGACAAGAATCCCGAAGGAAATTGATGAGGCCTGCAACCTGCATTGTACGGGGATCTACTAAGGGGTGAGTAATTTGGACAAGAGGTCTCTCATTTCTTTTTCCTCAGTGGACAAACTTTCTGTAAACACAGGGCACCTGTCAATCAGTTAAAATTGACTGCCATGGTTACTGGACTTAAGACTCAGTAGAGCGGCTTGCTGTGCAGGTGGGTCCAATCCTCTGTCACCCAGGTGTTGGGAATGTCAGTCTTGACATGCTTCAGTTTCTTTTCTGAAGAAAAGTTGGTTCATGGGACAGAAGAAAGCTTGAAACAACTGAAAGTTTCTGGCCAGGGCCAATTCCTGGTGCTATGCAAAGTTCTCATGTCCTGAGTGTGACCTCATCAGCCCTCAGAGGTACCAAATATCAATCATTATCTGTTTCTCTATTTTAGATTGACTTGGCCCAATGGTGGAGAGTACCCTTACCCAATGAATCTTGGATCCTGAGATGAATTCTTAGTCTGATCTGAAGACTTTGGGAAAGAGGTGACCCATTAATTCTCAGAGTATGAGCCAAGCAGTCTCTCCCTCTTCAGAAATGCTTCTATCCCAAGTCTTAAACAGGAACCCCTTATGAAAAATTACCAAGATAGAGCTCCTCAAGCTTTTAAATTAGAATGCCTAATATACTCTCATAAGACAATTTTTCTTTTGTACTCCCCTCATCTGGCAGGAAAAAGACCAGAAGGTCTGTCCCAGTTAGAGTAAACTATCCCTCATCTTTCCCATTTCAAGAAGCCACATTATTTATTTTCTCTAGTGGAGATATCACCCAGAGTATTAACAAGCTTGCATCTCACTTCAAATTGAGGAGCATGATATGAAATCATGGTCCAGTGAGTATAAGGACACAAAAGGACAGAAAGAACATATAAGACAAATATTAAAGGCATAGTTGATAAAGTCCTCCCTTAAATTAAATAATTATCAAGAAGTTAATATCCTCCATTCTGAGTGAGGCCCAATTTTCCCACCATAAAAGTTTATTAACTAATAATAGGCTCAGTACAGATAGACGAGGATTTATTACAAGAAAAGCATCTAAGGTTTCATGGCCTCCCAGGGTAACAAGTCACATAGGAAGAGTGGAGGTTTGCACCTTCTTCATGGCCACCCATGAAGGAGCAGAGAAGGTATAACCATGCTTTGTAAGGCAGCAGTTAAATCCAGAGGTCATGAGAAAAAGAGGGGAGCTGCTGACCACTAGAGGCTCCAGGATAGAGGAGACATTCCCTAACCAAAGAGACAATTTTCTTGGTGTGTGTTCCCACGTCCTTTTCTCCTTCATTCATTTTTTTGTTATTGGTGTTCGGAGGGGAGCCTCATTCTCAAAAGTAATAACAGGGGATAACCTAATCACAGTTGAGAAAAAGGAGATGCCTCATAATTTTCTGCATCCAAATTTAGCCTGATGACCAACTGGGAGAATAGAAAAACAGTCCTGAAGGGAAACATAATTTATAATACCTCTTAAGAGACTGCTTTTACTTAAGGGAAAAGGGGACACTCTCAAGGGAGAGTGGATTCTCTCCAATAAAAGAGGGATAATATGCCTCTCCTGGACTCCAGTTTTATTGCAGATCCCAGAGAAGTTTCCAGAGAGTCTAACCCAGGTCTACCTCTTGACATTTGATTGATAGCAAGATGACATTAGACTTTTCAAAATTTATTTATTTTTATTTTTTTAAATAAAATAATGCATTTCAAGTCATAGTGGAACACAATTTTCCATTTATCTGGTTGTAAACAAGATAGATTCACACCATTCATGTCTTCATACATGTATCTAGGGTAGTGATGTCCATCTCATCCCATCTTTGCTATCCCCATGCCCCCTCTCTCCCTCCCCTTTGTCCTATCCAAAGTTCCTCCATTTTTCCCATGCTCCCCATCCCCACCCCCATTATGTATCAGCATCCACTAATCAGAGAAAACACTCAGCCTTTGGTTTTTTGGGATTGACTTACTTTACTTAGCATGATTTTCTCCAAGTCCATCCACTTCCCTGCAAATGCCATAATTTTCTTCTCTTTTATTGCTGAGTAATATTCCATTGTGTATATATACACCATAGCTTCTTTATCCATTCATCTATTGAAGGGCATCTAGATTGCTTCCACAGTTTAGCAATTGTGAATTGTACTGCTATAAACATTGAAGTGGCTGCATTACTGTAGTATGCTGTTTTTAAGTCTTTGGGGTATAAACCGAGGAGTGGGATAGCTGGGTCAAATGGTGGTTCCATTCCAAGTTTTCTAAGGAATCTCTATACTGCTTTCCAGATTGGTTGCACCAATTTGCAGTCCCACCAGCAATGTTTGAATATGCCTTTTTCCCCACATCCTCGCCAGCATTTATTGTTGCTTGTATTCTTAATAACTGCCATTCTGAGTGGAGTGAGATGAAATCATAGAGTAGTTTTGATTTGCATTTCTCTAATTGCTAGAGATGTTGAACATTTCTTCATATATTTGTTGATCAATTGTATATCTTCTTCTGAGAAGTTTTGACATCAGACTTTTAAATCACAACTGCCTTGGCAAATAAGTCACCTTGGCCCATGCTGACTGGTTCTTACATATTTTATGTTTAGGAGGAACTATCCTTATCTACCAGAGTTTCAGGATCTAGTGCCCAAAATATCCCCCTTCAGGTAAGTTGCTTCTTAGAAAAGAAAGACTGTGGATGTCAACACAGTGGGCAAATTTTATAGAATTATTTGCTTAACTTCATGTTCCCACCATCCTCATCTGTCCCCTAACACCTTTTCTCTACTCTATCCCTTCTTCTATCTGGCCACTACTTCCTTCTTGGTTCTGCTCCTTATCATTTCACCTAGGACATGGCATTGCAGCCCTGCCTGGCCTATGTGGACAGGATGAGTCATACTCCTCAGCAAACTACCTATTTTCCTACCTCCTCTCTGTACTCCATTTCCCACACAAAACATGGCTCACATATCTGAAATCCAATCCTTCTTATCTGCAAATGGCATGTTATAAGACCCCCAGTGGATGCCTGAAACTATGGATAATGGCAATCCCTATACATACTGAGCTTTATCCAATATATGCATATACCAGTGACTTCAAAATAGTCACTGCAATATCACAACAGTTGATCAGTCATGACCAATCACAATCGAGATGGCTACCAAGTAACTAATGGGTGAGGAATGTGGATATGATGAACGAAGGGATGATTCACATCCTCAGTGGGCTGGGGTGGAACAGTGGGAGATTTAATTATGCTACTCAGAATGCGGCAAAATTTAATTTGAATTGTTTATTTCTAGAATTTTCATTTAACATTTTTTCCACCATGGTTTACCATGGTAACTGAAAGGTAAAACAGCAGATAAGGCGGAAGAATTAATACTCATCTAATCATATTATTCTCTTTATATTAACAATGTCTCTCCACAGCTCATCATTGGAGTCCAAAATGCTTAGTTCTAATTGTGGGGCATTCATCTGCTTTTTTATTTGTTTTTTCTAAAGATTTCTTGTCCAAACAGAATGCCCAGCAACAGGTTCTGAGATGCCTCTTTATTGCTAGCCTCCTACCCTTTTTGTGTACTTCCTCTCATCTATTTTACTCTCATTTATCCATTTTCACCAGTACTATCCTGGTGAATGTTTCCCACTCTTTCTCAAAGAGGTTGGAGGGTTAAGTCCCACTATGAAGTTTTTTTTCCCTAGCAATGCTATACATATTCCCCATATGTATTGAGATGACCTTAATTCACCAGTGAGACTTCTCTGGAGGTAGGTAAAGTTGGCTTCTGTTAGCTGTTGAAATATGTCTCTAGAAACCACTGATAAAATTAGATTAGACATCCCCCTCCTTCAGGAACCCTTTGCCATAGATCCTACTTCATTACCCTCTTAATAACCAGCACATATCCTTATTACTTGTATCATGCATGTGTGCCATTGACTGTTTTCCTAATTTGAAAAAATGAAAAGGCATTTGAAACATCTTTGAATCAAGGACCATGCCCTATTCATTTTTGCACAGTCAATATTAAGCCAAGTACATGTGATAGAGAAATATTCAACATTCATATACAAACATGAATGAATAATATTGTATTTTCTGAATCCATATTATTTATGAGCACTTCATTAAAACTGAGGTTATAAAATTAAATAAGACTTTGAAACTTTCTTTAAAAACTTTAAAAATTTAGACAGAGAAGCCCTAAGTCAAGTAAAAGCCTATGGGAGGTGAAGGAATATTTTTTTTTTTGTGAGATGAGCAGATGAATGATATAAGGCAGAACAACGGGCAAGATTATAACTCAGAAAGCCTAATATGTCATGATCAAGAGTTTGGGTTTCATGTTGTTGGCTATATAAATCACTAAACATTAAACAGTAATGACATATTATATAGGATATATGATTATATGCTGCCACACATCAAGTGGTGTGAATTATTTTCTCTTATGCTTTATTGCCTGAAATATAAGACATAAAATTGGTGTAGAAGGTTGGGAGACAATTTTAAGTCAATCATATATTTGTTCATAGAAATGATCACACCTGGGAATGACTTACTTTTCATTTAAACAATTCTAACATATATATATATAACTATTATTTCTGCAAGAAGGTCAGGATGAGTAGAGGTTTAGGAAAAGGGGATTGTTAAAGGAACAGTTATTAAAACACCTGCACTGGTTCAAATCTTGGATTCTTATATGTCCCCAACCACAGCCAACCCTATGTACATTTCATACTGAGGTGTCACATGCATGGGAAAGAATCATGAGATGTAAAGACAGACTTAATGTACATTTTAACTTTGTCACACAGAGTACTTGTTTTCAATTTCATCTTTAAATGGGAATAATAATACCTACCCATAGAATAGTAATGCTAATTAAGTAAGACATAAAAGCACATGGTTATGCTAAAGTGCTTTAAAATCTAAGCTATTTCATTTATTATTAAGAACATCTATATATTTTTCTTTACTCATAATTGTTGCTACATGATATGCCTGAAGTCAGGAGTTTCTGAATTAGTTCCAACTGATTTAGGTCTTGGATTCTAGGTCTTTCTTTGAACATATGCCCCTGACTCATTGATTCATTTGTACATTCATTTATCATTCATTCGAGTATTTATCAATTTACTCAACAAGTACTTACAGACAGATTTGCTATTCATCAAGTACAGCAGACTACACTGAAAAAGAAGTCAAAGAATTTGTCCTTGTGATAATAAGTCAGGTGTGGGAATGGGGTAGGGTCGCAGACAATGAAATATAGTTACACAGATGATGGTTTGTTGCGATGAGCAATCAGAGCTAGGAAATGGCAAGGAACGTTCAAGTTCTTGCTGTTCTGAGATTATAAGCTACACTACTTTCATCTTTTTTAAGACCATGTTCTGTGACCACACTTTTTAACATGACTGTTTTGTACCCAAACCTGGAAAACCAAACTGATTTCTCATGTGCTGGCAATTGTTACTTTCTATTCCCTGACAAAAGCCTAGGAAATATGGAATGATTTTATACTCCTCTGGGTCTAGTTCCTCCCTTAGCATTCCTTCTGTGTTAAGCTTTCTGTTCTTGTAGCACATAACTGAGATAATCAACTTCTAAAACTAAAAAGTTTATTGTGGCTCAAACTTTTAGAGGATCTAGACCATGATCACTTGGCCTATTACTTTGGACTTGTGATGAGACAGCACATCATAGCAAAGCAATACTACTTGGCTTGTCCAAAGAGAGGGGAAAAAGAATAGAGAAGGCTCTAGAGGAGCCACACCACCCCTTTGGAAGGCACCCCTCAATTGACCTAAAGACTTCCTACTAGGCCCCCACATCTTAAAGATTCTAGCCCCTCCCAATAGCACCAGGCTGAGAACCAAATCTTTATAAAGAACTTTGGTGAACATTTAAAATCCAACTACAGCACCCTGTGTGTGAATTCTCTGGACATAGTCCTTTGAGATGCTGTTCTGACTCTGGGAAATCCCTAAAAATTCTGAAATCAACCATCTCTGTAATTGGACTCCATGACCATGGACTGGGACTTGAGATGATTTGAGAATTACTTTGAGAATAACCCCTGGTTAGAAAGCCAATTTTATGCCCAGCTTTCCCTAGGTACCTCCTGATCTACATCTATCTGGGCTTCTCTTGAAGCTCTGGGCCAGGTGGGCCAGTGGGTTAGATGGTCAGGACAAGACAATTGACACTATGCTTGAAGTCAAACATTTATCAAAATCTGTGAGCTTTCCAATGAATGACCTCAATTTTGCACATATGAAAAGATCATGAAAATTTGTAAATTCTTACCTAAGATTGAGTTTTAAATGCTTTCTCCTCAATAAAAATTGTGAGATGCACTTTAACTTGTGGAAAATATATTCCTGGGAAATAGTGGATAATCTTACACTCAAATATTAGCTGCCTTTCTTGAAAGATTCCTCTAACAGCTTTTGCATGCTATTGTTTTCCTTACTCTTCTTCTTTTATGAAAGATTAGAGTTCTTGTTAAAAAGTTATTGACTGATAAACACACAAAAATATACTAGTGAGTTAAACAACCTATATTTTTCTGTGGATAATAAATGTGAAAAAATCTAATTTAGTTTCTAAAAATTTGTCATTTTATATCTTCCTAGGAGAAATGATGAAGGTATAACATTTGGTATCAATAAATTATAATCTTGGCAAATCTTCTCCACATCCATCATGCTCCCTATCCTTAGAAATCTCACAGTTATGTGAAT
This sequence comes from Xerus rutilus, assembly GCA_028644305.1. Lineage (NCBI taxonomy): Eukaryota > Metazoa > Chordata > Mammalia > Rodentia > Sciuridae > Xerus > Xerus rutilus. Next base: position 94,530,776 of record CM053407.1, read on the forward strand.
ATGCACAGCCTTGTTTTGAAGATGCCTTATTGATTAATAATAGAGCTGTACAGAAACTGGAGTTCACTTAGGGCTATAATCCTTATGCAAATGGGATTATCGATGTCAGGAGGTGTTCGATAACTGCCCAGTATCATATTCCTATGTATAATCTTTCACCCACCCCACATCTTTAAGATTGGGATTTGCGAGTTTTTGCAGATTCACAAAAGAATGATGCATAAGTCCATGTGTGCTCTTTCCTCTATACTTCTCCAACTCCTTACACATAACACATCTTAAAGGATTCATGAAATCAGATCAAATTCATGGAATCCTGAATTCGAAATGTGTGACAGACCTGTGACTTTTTAAACTTTAGTGTTTGTGGGTTGGTTGGCTTGTTTTGTAGTACTGGGGTTTGAACCCAAGAGTTATCTACTATTCAGGTAAATCTCCAGGCCTTTTATTTTTTAATGTGGTTTTTATTTTTGTTTTGTGTGTGTTTTGCAGGGGGTTATTGAGTATTTAACCCAGGGATGCTCTACTTCTGAGCTACATTCCCAGCACTTTTTATTTTATTTTGAGATAGGGTTTTGCTAAGTTTGCCAGGCTGGACACAAACTTGGGATCCTCTTGCCTCCTAGCCTCCTGAGTGGCTAGGATCAAAAACCTGCACCACCATGCCTAACTAAATTTTAGTTCTTAAACTGTGTAAACATTAGTTTTACAAATTGTAAAATGAAGCCAATTATTCATAATTCAAATAGAGCAAAGATAATATACATGAAGTTCCAAGACGATGCCCAGCTAATACCAGGCAACTAAAATAATGCTATTGTGTTTCACTTTCATGGAATGACTTGAAAATTATAATAGGTTTTGAAAATTGAAATATTGTATATTGTGTTTTTATAATAAAATAAATGTTCATATTTAAATTTTTCTTATGATCAGTCCAATGAACAGAAATAAATGTCTTTCATACACTCTCATTCCAATAGTCTTTCTTGTTATTAAATAAGACATCAATTGCTATCTCTTTACCTGTCATTATCCTTTTCAAAATTTCTCATTACTTTAATGTTCAAAAATTTCTAGAGGTAAATTTTTAACCTCAGTGTTATAACAATGTAATGGAATGTGAAGATCATCTAATCTAAACCCTTACATTTAGACAAGAAATGCCACTGAGGGATGGAGTACCTGAAATAAATCACCCAGGTATTTAATGACAGAGATGGTACTAGCAGTCTGAGCCCAACTCTTACTTAAATATAAAACAGCATCTTACAACTGGTCTATCCATGTGCCTTTATAATTGTCTTGCAGGTAATTTAAAATCCATTACCTATGTGATAAAGGTCACATCTCTTAAGTGAAACTCTGATAAATCGATTCAGTGTCATGAGGATTTATTCAGGAATTTATATATTTGGGAATTTATATATTTGGGGATTATTTCAGTTATTAATAAGAGGAATAGAATTCATGAAAGGGTAGTAGAGATAATTTGTAATTACAGTAGTCTGAAAAGAATATTTTTCACTTTTGCCAAAATTTTGCATTACAAATTTGAGTTCAGGTAAATCTAAAGCAAGTATATGAAAAGGAAAAAAAGTCTTGAAGTATTATTTTTAACTTAGATTATCTCATTTTGAGTATTTATTAATTCTGGTCCTATACCAATAGTAAAAATAAACAAAGTATACATTTTCTTTGCTTTCTATGTAACTTTTCCTTATTTACTTAAACAAAAATCTTAGAAAAATCCAACACATATAAGATACTAAGCAAAATCTTTTTTTTGTGCCCTAGATATTCCTAAGGTAGTGGTAAATGACTAAGCAAATGATTAAAAGAAGATGCAACATCTTCTTTTATGTAGAATGTAAGTGTATGTGAGTGAGCAGAGGTGTTCAGGGGAGAGCTTCCTTGGAAATATTGAACAGTCTGACTCTCAAGCAATTTTTTTAGATTCCTTTGTATGATGAAAGACAAAAAAATGCTAAACCAAAATTATGGAAAATCATGTGGTAGAAATATGTTATGAAATGTTTAGGTTCAAAGATCACAGGTATAGAATAATAAACTATAATAACTGCTAAAACCTAAAAGCTTGGAAGGCTTGAAGATCCCCACGAACTCAGGACCATGCTGCAATTCTGGACAAGTTAATCTTTGTGACTAAATATAACTTATCTGTAATAAATGTTCCCTATGTCCTTCTCACATCAAACATCTCTAATCAGAGATGAAGATTAGGAATTATATCTTTTGTTAAATCTTCCACACTTAACAATCTGCAGTTTGAAAAGTGAGCAAACTATGGGAAAAGATAATTCTGCTGTTGAGATGATTAGATAACTGTTGGTGCAAATTAAAACATGCAAAATTGTTCATTTGAACTACTTCACTGAATGATAAAGTGATACTCCCATAACTTGTGAATTACTGATAAAATATGAATATTAATTCACATACTACATAAAGAGATTAAAACAAACCTAAGGGGAGAAAACTAGAGATTAAACAGCTTTTTTAAAAAAATTATGATAGACAATCTGAAAGCACAAGTATCCAACTTTCAAATAGTTTTTTCATGTGTGTGTTGGGTTTAACACAAATAATTAAGAATTTATCTTTTTTTTCTGTTGTTACTGGTATTAATTTTCTAGAATTTAATAATAAAATAGAATAGACTTGTTGGGTTAAAAAAAAACCAGAAATATGTTGTCCTACAGTTCTGGGCACTAGAAATTTAAAATCATGGTGTCAGCAGGGATGGCTCCTTCTAGAGGCTGAGGAAAAGCTGTCCTGTGCCCTGATACTGGTTTCTGATCATTGACTGTCAATCTGTGTAGTGCACTTTCCCACAGAAGATACTGTCCTGTGTGCATGTCTGTGTCTGAATTTTACCTCTTTGTAAGGAAATTGGTCATACTGGATTAGGAGTCAAGCTATTCCAGTATGATCTAACCCTATGTTAAATAATAATCACATTAGAATATAACCTATTTTTAAATAAGGTCACATTGTGAGATACTGGGAATTAGAACATCAAGGTACGGATGGGGAGGGCCCAATTCTACCTGTTACCCTCCACCCTCTGGCTCTGCAAAATTCATGTCTTTCTACATGCAAAACATTCCCAAAAGTTTTAATTCATTTTAGCATTAACTATATGTTCAAAATATTATTTAAATATATCAAAGTTAGAAAAAATAATCCGCTTCCAAAATACAATGGTGGGTCAGTCATAGGACTGACATTCTTATTTCAAAAGGAAGAAATCTAAAGGAAGAAAAGGGATCATGTATCCCAGCAAGTTCTAAATCCTGTGGGGCGAATTTCTTCAAGGTTTAAGGCCCCAAAACAATCCTCTTTGGTTCCGCACTCTGTGCTCCAGGCATATTAGCTTGTTAGCTGTGCCTCTTTAGTGCTGAGCAGTAGCCATGCACTCTTGGTCTATGCCCTCTGCCTGTGCTGATGCTGACAGCACCTTTAAACTATAAAAGTCATTTTCCCTTCTATATCTTTGATTTCTGTCCCTCTCAGTCTAGGCAGGCCTACAGTGTTACTGCTGGCATTGTTACTTGGTGTTCAGGGTAGACAATGGAGAGGTCCTAGGTTTGGAGTACCTAAGATTTGGGCACCATCCTGGCAAGAACAGAGTTACAGTGACATAGTACTTCAAACAGATTTATTGCAAAGTGGAAAGTTTGCCTTAGAGAGCTAGTTGCACAAATTGATGAGTGACCATTTGCCCTAAAATGGTTGCAGGAGTTTTTATGGGTACAGTGAGTGGGATCTCTCAGTGTCAGGAAACTGAGGCTTGACAGTTAGCCACTCCTTTTTCAGCAAGCATGTGCAGTTGTTCACCTCTGTGGTAGTGGTAGGGGGAGTCATATACCTACTCCTTCTAAGAACTAAGGGCCTTTGTCTGAGCCCCCAAGTCTGAGCACCTAAGTTATTTTGCTGGTCTAATACTAACAGCAAAAGGTCAAATAATGGTCAAGTGACCTTTAGAGCAGTTCATGGGCAGATTGTGGGAAAAAGGGCTTCCATGACAACCGAAGTGTTTCCTGCCTGGAATGGTGTGTGCCCATTTGACCAAAGATCCAGAATATCAACGCTTTTTGGTTTTGAGTAGCTCCCCCACCAACCCAGATAAAGCTATTCTATAGCCCCACCCACTTGAAGGAAGGGTGGATTTAGGTCCATTTATGATTCTCCTCCTTGCAAGATGGCATTGGTGCATGGTGGGTACCATGTGCTCTGGGTCAATTGCTGATCAGGGGTCCTTTTCCGGTATTCCTCCTTTCTCCAGTTCCCATTCATTCCTAGTTAACTGCTTACACTAACTATAAAATTTCCCCAATCTTTTTGGCCTCCTGTGCAAGTGATTGGTGTCAAAGCCATTAGTGCATACTTCTTGGAAAACCATATCTTTATTCCTGGCCTCCCCAGAAATGGCTCTATGGGGGGTGTTAATCACATAGTTTATCTTTTTGCAACTGGTTATTCAGCCGCACTGTTGGCCTATTTTCAGGATGTCTTGTGTAAATAGGTTGAGAATTCTTCCAAATCATCAAATTCTTTTTGCTTAGCAGTCCCATCTTCAATTTATTCTTTTCTCTTGTGTTCTACTAAAAGCAACAAGAAAAAACTAGGGCACACCTGCAACACTTTGCCTGAATATTTGCTTGAATATCCAATTCATCACTTACATATTCTACTCGCCATAAAACACTAGAACATAAGACAGCTAAGATCTCTGCCATTTTATAACAAGAATTACTTTTCCTCCCATAATTACTCTGCCAATATCTTGTTCAACATTTCAGTCTGAGTTCTCATCAGAAGTACTTTTAATATTTGTTTCTAGAGAGAGCCTTCTCAAGAAAATCTAGGCTTTTTCTAACTAAGCTCCTCAAAACTTTTCCAACCTTTATTCATTATGCAATCTCAAAGCCACTTTCACTTTTTTAGCTATTTGTCATAGCAGCATCCCACTTCACAGTACCAAAATTTGGCACAAACAAAATGGAAAAATTGATCAGTTTAATTGTTTTGTTCTACTTATTCCTTCAAGAATAAAATACAGTTACTTATGGCAGAGACTAGACTAGATTTGACCACAAATCATTTGACCATGAAAGTACTTGGTGTTATAATAATTTTTATATGGATGATTTATATGGCTTTCTGCTCCACATGTTTTGAATGTCAAAAGCAAATTCACTTAAGTAATGCACATTGACTCAGATCTATCATGTTAAATCTTAACAAATATGCCTGCCATATTCTTCTCCATTTAATATCTTTTTTTAATGTTCTTTTTGATCCAAGCCTCCACATTTCAGTCTTGATCAATAGCTATGTTGTTTACACATTCTAATTCCCTAAGATGTTTCACTGACTTAGAAAACTGTTTCTTCATTGATTAGTGTGCTTATTTGTTCTCACCAGAATATTATAGGACTCAATATAATTCTTCATCTTAATTATCCTTTTATTTCCAGTTATTCCTTTTGAAATATTCAGTGTCCTTTGGAGATGCCAAAATAATACAGAGAACAACATATTCAGAAGCCACTAGATTATACTTGTAAGTAATGAAAAAAATCATTTAACAACTTTTCATATGCATAGTACACTCTAAGAAGTCAACAATAAGCAAATAATCTTGGAAAAAAGGGGGAAAAAGAATGTTAGATAAAGAGAGATCTAAAATTCAACTGTTATGATTGACTATGAAAAGACAAGTCACGCTTGATGAAGCAGAAGTAAGTCTCCAGATTTAGAGGAAATTAAGTTCATTGTAGAAACTCAAAAAGTTTTTAAAATTCATCAAAACACTTAGGAGGCAAAATAACAATTTTATTTAAGGTGTGGAAAAATCTTGATATCAAAATTTTAAAAATTGCTGAAATGTTTTGAAATCTACTTAATAATATGTACGTTAAGGTATTTATGGTTATGCGTACATTTTATTTTGAAATTCAACAAAAATAAAAGACTTGATAAATGAATATATGGCTAGAGAGATGGTGACATTTTATAAAATAAGAATAACAAAATAATAAATTCTAGGTAATGGATACATAGATATTGGATCAAAAATTCTTTCAAAATTTCAGTAGTTTAAATATTTTTTGTTTAATAAAATGTTGAAAAACTAAACTGGGAAATCTTTCATTAAAACTGATTTAGATGTGACTTGTACAGTGATTGACTAAATTTCACATATTCCATGGAACAGCCTCATTCTTCTTTGAAAATAGGGGTTCATTTTTTTTCCTTGGATTTAGGAATAAATGAAAGGGAGAATTTTTCTGACAAAATAAACTTAAAAGTATTAGCAACAGAAAGAAGACAAGAACAAAGTCACTGGTGCAATTTTTTTTTTTTTGTAAAAAACAAGGAAGTACCAGATATGGGAGCTGGTCTTTGATGATTTCCACAAACCTTAGCTTGGGTTCATATTGATTCTGAAACCAAAAGAAGATCTGAGTCTATAAGAAGAGAGAAATTTAAGGTAATTGGGTAAAAGTGGGAATTAAACATAAACGTTTCTCCAGAAAATTTACTGAGACCACTTGTGAAGACAAAAAGAAAACAGTTACAACTAGTGTGGTACTCCTGAGGTGTATGTTAATGTGTCAAATGTATTTAAGAAGCAAAATGTATATTAAAAACATAATACAGACCTAAAACATTGTTATAATCTTATTAGAAATAACCAAATTATCCCTGTGGGATTTCTGTAGAAATTTTCTTCTAATATATTGTCATTCCCTAAAGTTTGAAGAAAATTTCTTGATTGAACACCAGAATTAAAGAGTAAGAATCTATGCTTACTAAAATAAACAATATATGAGCAAAATAATCAAAATTAACAGTATTAAAACTCTGGCACTTATTTAATGAAATAACCAAGTTGAAAATTGTCAAAAAGAAACTACTGAACCTTGGTGAGACATCAAGTCTACAATATTTTAACTTGAGGCTGTCAACATTCCTCTCACTTCCCCTGTCAAGTATGATAAAGACAAAAGTTGGCAGAATTACGGACAATAGCAGGATATGACTGCTTTTATACTCCCATTAAAAGTACTGTGTACAAATCACAGACAATGCGTTCTGTAAATCTACTTTTCCCTGGAAAATCTTTATTTTTCAGATAATAGTGGCTATTTCATTTGACCCAGAGATTGTCTTAATGGGGAGAGAATAATATAACATATGCCTGGAAATTATCTAAACAATAGGAAACTGCTGACAAAATTGCAGATGCCTATGGTTGTATTTTTATTTCAAGTAAAGAAGAACATGGTTGGAAATTTAAAAAAGAAATTCTGTGGAATCATGAGAAGAGCCTTAGAAACCTGTGAAATATGAACCAAAACAATATATTAATAATGGGAATTCCAGTAAGAGAAAAGAAAGAAAATATGGGTGGAAAATTAAGTAATGGCTAATTATAGGGTCTTTAAAAAATAAAACTCCAATAAACATATCTGGGGATTTAATGAGTTTTATATACACTCAAGAAAGAAGCTTCGGCTGTTCTGCACAAAACAGAATGTGAGAACTAAGGTTATTTTGCAAGCTTCCTGAACTTAAAATTTTGTTTTCTACATAAACATTTGGCAAAGGATAGAAGGCATATATAGCAAGGCCCTGACGGCAATCTTCTAATCACCTATTGCTTGTCACTAGATCAAAATAATATACATGTAATGACGACAAAACTACACTTAAAAACATTAAATAAAAAACAAACAAAAAGAACTAGCACAAAAGGCAATGATTTCACACATCAGGGAATATATAACTTGTAGAACAAGTCCAGGAGAGACTTAAACAAGTGGACAACTTCAAAATAAACAACTATCACCACAACAAAAACCACTACCAATCCCTGGAAAACCTTTAGAGATAAAAAAAAATTAAAACTAGTATTGCTTTTATGTAAAATATCTAGTTTCAATTGAAAAATTACTAGTTTGAAATAATGATATACACAGAAAAGAAGAAAAATGGCAAATAGAATATATCCTTAAGGGTACCCACACTTTGAACTTATATAAAAAGAGTTTAAATAATTATTATAACCATGTTCAAGAAATTAAAAGGAAAGATAACAATGATGTCTCATTAGATAATATCAATAAACATGTAGTAAATAAATATAAATCAATCAAACATATAAGGACATATATTTAATATAGTTAATATCATAATATATTAATCAATAAATCAAATGTATTCAATGTATCTAATGAATTTATATATAAATATATATCTAATAAATTTACAATATAAATTTATCTATTAAAGACATATTTAATATATATTCTGCAGTTGAAAAGTATAAATGGAATAAAACATTCACATAAGATGTTCAATGAATATTTTAGGTGGCATAAGAAAGAATTAATACATTTGAATAGATTAGAGATTATTAAGTCTGAGGCCCAGAGGAAAAGAATGATGAATCATGAGGTCACCAACCATACCAATGTATTCATAATGGAAGTTCCAGTAAATGAAGAGAAAGAAAAAAGCGGAAAAGTAAGTAATGGCCAAATTTTTCAAAATTTAAATATTAATCTATAATTCAAGAAGCTCAATGAACTTAATAAACTCAAAGATAATCATACCTAGATACATCATAATGAAGTTAAGAATGTCAAAGATAAACACTTGAAAGAAAGGCTTACTTTTGACCTTTTAGTTCTGACTCCACATTTCAGGAGGGTATGGAATGAAACAATCTCAGCTCTGAAATAAAACACATGCTATAATGGTTGAGATGCAAGGTGTCCCCCAAAAGTTCACCTATGAGAAAATGCAAGAAGATTTGTAGGAAAAATGATTGGGTTATAGCCTTTGTAAAGCCAAATGACCAGAAGGAAGTAAAATAGGACCAGAACAGGGTTTATTTTGGGAAGAACGCTCCGGGCCACACCCCCATCACCAGGCTTCAGCAGGCAGCATGGCACTGAGACCTCGTGGCATAGAGAATTGAAAGGGACCCCCGTCTGGAAAAGCAAGACTTAAGGCAGGAAGGGAAAGGCCTGGGGCAGGAAGAGGTGTTGATCTAGAGTCCAGTGTCCTCTGATACTGGTTAGGGGAACCTGCTGAGGTCAGAGTCCGTCTGGGATGAGCCGGGGAACATGACGACTTCCATGCTGAATGTTCAGTGTCCCTTCGTGTGGGCAGCTGGCGGCGGCCATGTTGGCACGTTTGGCGCATGCGTGCTGCGTTCAGCGCACGTGACCGGTGGTGGCCATGCTGGTGCATTCTGCGCACCCATGCTGCTTACCACTCTGGTCTGCATTAACAGAGACAGCCGTCTGTGCTTTGCGGAGGGCAGTGTTTGCGCTCCGCGTTTGCCTCACTTAACCTAACAGCCTTAATCTAATCAGTGGACTAATCCCCTGATGAGGATTAACTGAGTGATAACTGAAGTGGTAGGGTGTGGCTGGAGGAGGTGGGTATTGGTTTGGGGGTATATATTTGTATCTGGCAAGTGGAATCTCTCTTTGCTTTCTGGTCATGTGAGCTACTTCTCTGTGCCACATTTTTCTGCCATAATGTCCTGCCTCACCTCAATCCCTGAGGAATGAAGCCAACCTTCAATGGATAGAGACCTCTGAAACCATGAAACCTCAAATAAGCTTTTCCTCCTTTAAACTTGTTTGGGTAGGATCATATAGTCATGGCAGTGGAAAACTGACTAAAACACATGCCAATCAAGACTGTCACATTCATCAAAAAAGAATGGAAGGAGAAATAAAACTATTCAAGATAAGGATAAGCTAAAAGAATTTACAATTACTAATCCAGAAGTACAAAAATACTTGAATTAATACTACACACAGAAGAACTTAAAAATGAACCCTAGAGTATCCAAACAGATAAATTTCACTAGAAGAGCAATCAAGCAAATGAAAATTAGGGCCAAATTAAATATAGAAAACAAAAGTGGCAGGAAATAATAAACATCTCTCAATAATAATTCTAAATTTATATGTTCTCAATTTCCCAAGTAAAAGATATAGACTGGCAGATAAATTAAAAAATAAGTAAATAAAAACCTTTAAAAAGAACCAACTATATGTTTGCAAAAGACTCATGTTACAAGCAAAGACATTTAGAGACTAAAAGTAAGAGGAAGAAAATGATATTCCAAGTAAATTGAGTCTGAAAACAAGTGGGATAGCTATTTTCATATCTGAAAAAGTAGATTTCAAATAACAATCAGAAGAGACAAAGAAGGTCACTATATACTGATAAAAGGAACAATACAACAAGAAAATATAATGTTAGTAAATATTTATTCCTCATAGGTTGGTGGACAGAATATCTTTATTTTTTATTTTTTTTTATGTGGTGCTGAGGATCGAACCTAGTGCCTCACGCATGCTAGGCGAGCGTGCTACCACTGCGCCATAACCCCAGCCTCCTCATAGGTTGGTGCACCAAATTACAATAAGCCAACTTTCCTTAACATTGAGTCCCAGATAGAATACACAACAACAGCTGAATTCACTTTCTTCTCAGGAACTTATGAAACTTTCTCCAAAATAGACCATGTTTTAGGTGGAAAATAAAAAATATTTGGTATAATTCCTTGCATCTTATCCATAATAATAGAATTAAATTAGAAGTTAACAGCAAATAATATAGAAACCAAAGATACACAGAGATTGAATATCAAGAAAAATATTATAGAATAAATGAGAAGATAAATATAAACATTCCTAGAATCAAACCAGAACAGTGATACAATGTACCAAAATCTGGGATACTATGAAGGTGATTCTAAGAGAAAGTTTATAGCATTAGGTCCCACATTAAAAAATAGTAAGATTCCAAATAAATAATCAAACATTACATCTCAAGTCCCTGATAAAGGATAATCAAACCAATGGGAAAGCCAGTAAAATATAGTAAATAATTAAGATTACAGCCAACATCAATAAAATTGCCAATAAAAATAGCATAAAGGATCAATGCAAAGTTGGTTATTTGAAAGATGAACAAACAAGATTGATAAATGTCTAGCTATACTCACAAAGATAGATAGAAAATTCATATGAACAAAATTAGAGATGAGACATATCACCCTCGACATTTCTGAAATCCAGAGAATCATTAGAGACTATTTTGTAAATTTATGTTCCAAAACAATTAGAAAATCCTGAAGACAGTGACAAATTGTCTAGACACATATGACCTATCCAAATTTAACCAAAAGCTATAAAAAACCTGAGCAGACCAATATCAGGCAATGACACTGAAATAGCAGTTAAAAGCCTTCCAATAGAAAAAAAAAATTCAGAGCTAGATGGATTCTCAGTCAAGTTCTACCAGACCTTTAAAGAAAAACTAATGTCAAATTTCCTCAAATTATATGAAGAAATATAATGTGAAAGAACAGTTCCAGATTTATTCTATGAAGCAAGCATTGCCCTGTTACAAAAGTCAAGTAAGGATATGTCAAGGGAAGAAAATGAACATAGACAAAATAAAGGTAAATTATTATCAAACCATATTCCAAAACACAGTAAGAAGTTTGGACTTGTTGATTAACTTAGTTTCATCTCAGGGATGCAATGGTTTTTGAACACATGGAAACCAATAAATATAATTCACCGCATAAATAGAATTAAGGGCAGAAAAATCACACAATTATCTCAATGGATGTAGAAAAAATCTCTGACAAAATCCAACACTCATTCATGTTAAAAACACAAAAAAACTATGGGTGGAAGGAATTTACCTCTACATCATAAAGGTTATATATGTCAAACCCAAGGCAATATCATATAAAATGATGAAAAACTAAAGCAAAGGCGTTTTTTGGAAAATAAGGCATAAGACAAGATATCCACTCTCACCACTCCTACTCAATATAATTCTTAGAAATCTAATAAGAGCAATCAAGTAAGTGAAAGAAATTAAAGGAATAAAAATAGAGGGAAAAAGAAATCAAATTATCACTGTTTGCAGATGAAATGCCCCTGTACTTAGAAGATATTAAAATTTCACTCAGAAGACATGTGTAACTGAAGAACAAATTCAGGAAAATAGCAGGATACAAGATCAACATACAAAAGTCAAAAGCTTTCCTACACTCCATTAATAAACCTACTGACAAAGAAGTCATAAGAATAATCCAATTTATAAAGCTTCATCAAATAAAAGAAAGTAAATTTTAAAAATGTTTCTGGGAATCTATCCAAGGAGGTGAAATACCTTGTTTTAGTCAGAGTTTGCTGCTGTGATTCAAATACCAATTTTAGAAGAGGAAAAGTTTATTTGGGAGCTCATAGTTTCAGAGGTCTCAATACATAGACATTAGGCTTCATTCCTTAGGGCTTCAGGTGAGGCAGAACATCATGGCAGAAGAGTGTGGTGGAGGAACGGTGTTCACATGATGATCAGGGAGCAAAGAGAGATTCCACTCACCAGATATAAAACGTGTACCCTAAAGACTCCCAAGGAGCCACCTCCTCCAGTCACAAACTACCTGCTTTCAGTTAATCCCATCAAAAGATTAATTCACTCATTGAATTATGGCTCTCATTACACAATCATTTCTTCTCTAAACCTTACATTGTCTTACACAGGAGCTTTTGGGGGACATTTCACATCCAAATCATAACATAACTTTTCAATGAAAACTATCAAACACTGAAGAAAGAAAATGAAGGAGACCTTTTATGTCATTGACACACAGAATTAATACACTCAAAATGGCAATATTGTCAAAAGCAATAAACAGATTCAATGCAATACCCATCAAAATACCAATGACCTTCTTTACAGAACTATAAAAATATAATAGCCCTGATCACTCCTGGAAGAGAGTGGAGTAAAAGAAGTTGCTTTCCCAGCTGCTTTGTGGTTTGAGACCAAGAAAGGGATAAACAACTTCTCAATGAGGTAGTGAAAGAGAAACTTTACTGTGAATTAATAATGGACATTTAGAACAGCTTGGGAACTCAGAAGGTTAAATACAACAAAAGAGAAAAAAAAGCTCACTACCACTTCTGGGGAAGGGGTGACCCACCATGGGTAAAGTGAAGCTAAGGGAAGCCACATTTCAGGTGGCACTGTGATGTGTCTTGGTATGGTGAAATCAGAGATCAAAATCACTGCTGGACTGATTCAGAGGGTGTACTGTACTATATCCTTGAGTGGGAAAGATTCCTTGCATCTCCTGGTTGCACACTAAGAACAGAGGCGGAAGCCATCTTGCCTCTGTGCTACAGTGGCCAGAAGCTGCAGGAACAAGTTCAGGAGCCCAGACCTTGGAAATCTAAGCTGGTTCCAAAACACAAACATTGCAAATGCATGCCATATGACCCAAAGTGTGTCTAGGAAACCAGGAGAAAATCAGGTGAAAAGAGTGTTTTACCCAAGGGAATATGGGTCAAAAAGACCAAAGAGAACCTGGTTGCCTCCTTCCCTTTGAGTCTGGTGGTTTGCAGGATTAGCTGGGGCAGGCTGGAATTTAAATGGGTTGGCAAGTGTGACTTTGCTTGGAGATCAAGCCAGGAACACTGAGAAGGGTGAGGTCTACCAGTTGTGGAGGGTCTTAAAAATTGGCTTCTCCACCTCATAAGTGGAACCCAGGGGGACCCCTGGGGGGCAGTCTTCCAGCATAGATTGGCACCTGCTGGGCTTTGGAAAGTACACTGATTTAATATCTTTAAATCAATTTCCATTTTATAAAACACCTGTGGGCTGAGGATATAGCTCAGTTGGTAGAATGCTTGCCTCACATGCACAAGGTCCTCGGTTCAATCCCCAGCACATAAACAAACAAACAAACAAACAAAACACCTGTGGCCTAACTACAACTAAGCACTGCCTTCAGGAGATCCACCTGTGGGAACTCCTTTCATAGAACTCTACAACAACCCCACCTTGAGAGTGGAGCAGACAATACTCTCCAACCCAACCCAGCTCACACTGCCAAGAGGGGAAGACAAGAATTTTTGAACTGCAATGGGTACTCTTGGGCACAATACATTCCTCAAAAACAAAAACACAAACAAACAAACAAATAAATAAAAGACATTTGGGAACAATGAACATATATATTTTCATTGACACTCTTTGATCACTACAATAAAAACAATTCCTTCATTTTTTCAATAAACTTTTTTCTGCCCTCTCTCTCTTGATTGTGAGTGTAATGGTTCAAGTACACACACACACACACACATATATTGTCTCTTTTTTCTTATTTCTAGCATTTTTTGAAAGTAGTTGTTTTTCATGGCTCTTTTGAGGGCTAGGGTTTTTGATTAGTATATTTTGGTTTTGCTTTGCATTCTTTTTCACTTGTCTGTTTCTCTTGATTCTCTCTCTTTTATTTTGCTAACAGTCATAGTATATTGTTCTCTCTTTCACTCTTCCTTTAATTTACACTTGTAATTTTTTTCTTCCTCCCTCATAAACATCTGCTCTGTATTCTCCCTGTTCATATTTTGAAATTGCACACCCATTTGCAAACAGTGTTTTTACTGTTGGCAATTGATTATCATACCATTTCTGTTTATTGTGCCAATTAAAATTATAGATGTCATAGTAGAAACCATATATTTAGTGTAACATTTTATATTGTTTGCATTGGTGGTTGTTATTATTCATCTAAAACTAAACTGTTAGGTACAGGATACCTTAGGGACACTATAGTTCATAGGGTAGAAATTCTGCTGCATCAGATTCTTACTGATAGATGGATAGACAAATGATATAAAAAATCAAGGGAATGAATCATCCCACACAAATAAAAATACTTCAGTGACAGAATTGATACTACACTGGAGGAAATTTCAGAAAAGAAATTCAGAAAGTTCATTGTTCAACTGATCTACAAGGTAAAACATGATGCAAAATGTGAAATCAGAGAGGAAATATAACAAGTGAAAAATCACTTCAATAAAGAAATAGACATTCTGAAAAAGAACCAATTGGAAAATCTCCAAATGAAGGAATTAATAAGTCAGATTAAAAATTCAATGGAAATCATCACCAAAAGACTAGACTACTTGAAAGATTTAGTTTCAAGCAACAAACACAAAATATATAATCTTGAAAATAAAGTTGACTATTAAGAAAAGATGCTAAGAGACTATGAACAGAAACTTCAAGAAATTCAAAGGCCAGATCTAAGATTATAGGGATAGATGAAGGCTCTGAAGTACAAACTAAAGGCATAAACAATGTTTTCAAAGAAATAATACCTGAAAATTTCCCAAACCTTAAGAATGGAATAGAAAATAAAATATAAGAGTCATACAGGACTCCAAATGTACAAAATTTCAGCAAACCCAGACCAAAGCACATTATGCCTAACATAAAGAACAAAGATAGAATTTTGAAATAGAAAGAACAAAGAACAAAGATAGAATTTTTGAAAGCTGCTAGAAAAAAAATGACTGGTCATATTTAGAGGTAAGCCAATTCAGATCTTAGGCAATTTCTCAACTCAGACTGAAAACTAAGAGGTCTTGGAATAATATATACCAAGTTCTGAAAGAAAACAGATGCCAACCAAGATCTCTATATCCATCAAAATTAAGGCCCAGATTTGAAGATGAAATGAAACCCTTTCACTATAAACTAAAGTTAAAAGAATTCACAACTATAAAGCCTGCACTATAAAACACACTCAATAAAGAAGAAATGGAGAATAAAAATGAAAACAAGCAGAGGGAGAAACTACACTAGAAGAATAGTCAGGCAAAGGGAAATCTACTTCAACTTTAAAAGTATAAATAAATCAAAAATACAGAAAATAAAATTAATCTGTCAATAATAACACTGAATGTTCATGGTCTAAATTCATCAATCAAAATACATAGGCTGGCAGACTGAATTAAAACACAAGAACCAATAATATGCAGTCTCCAAAAGACTCACCTTATAGGCAAAGAAATGGATATAGACTGAAGGGTAAAGGTTGGGAAAAAATTATCATTCACATGGATCTTGTAAACAAGCAGGGGTTTCTATTTTCAGATCAGATAAAGTGGATTTCCAAAGCCAAAGTTAATCAGAAGAGACAAAGAAGACCACTTCATAGTGCTTAAGGTAATCATACAACAAGAAATAACAATCATAAATATCTATGCCTAATGAAGCATACATCAAACAAAGCTTTCTCAATATCAATAATAAAATACACCACATCACAATAATACTAGGTTATTTTAACATGCCGCTCTCATTGCTGGAGAGATATTCCAAACAAAACCTAAAGAAAAAAGCTATAAAACTACCAGACACAATTAATAATTTAGACTTTACAGACTATATAGAATATTTTATTCTTCAGTGACTGAATACACTTTCTTCTCAGCAGCACATGAAGCATATTTTAAAATAGACCATATCTTAGGTCATAAAAAATCTTCTGGCAAATACAAAATAATAGAGATAAAATGCTGCATTCTGTGAGATCATAATGGAATGAAACTTAAAGTAATGATAAGATCAAAAAATAGAAGCTACTCTAATGCCTGGAGATTTAATACTATGCTATTGAATGATGATAGGATAGCAGAAGAAAATAGGGGATATAGAAATAAATAAAATAGAAATAAAATATATAATAGGGGATATAGAAATAAATAAAATAGAAATAAAAAAATACTTAATGGTAAATGAGAACAGCGACACAACATATCAAAATCTCTGACAGTATGAAGGTGGTTCTAAAAGGAAAGTTCATAGCATTGAGCTCATTCATTATAAGAATAGAAAAATGCCAAATAAATAATTTAACATTACATCTCAAGGCCTTAGAAAAAGTACAACTCAACACCAAAAGCAGTAGAAGACAGGAAATGATTAAAATCAGAGCTGAAACCAGTGAAACTGAAATTTTAAAAAATTCAAAAAATTATCAAAACAAAAAGTTGGTTCTTTGAAAAAATAAACAAAATTGATAAACTCTTATGCAAACCAAAATAAAAAGGGAAAAACTCAAATTACTAAAATTTGTGATAAAAAAGGAAATTCATATAGACACTACTAAAATGCAGAGGATAACCAAAAACTATTTTGAAAATTTATACTCCAATAAATTAGAAAATCTTGAATACATTGACTATTTGGCCCAGCTATCCCACTCCTTGGTATATATCCAAAGGAGTTATAATCAGCGTGCTACAGCGACACAGCCACATCAATGTTTATAGCAGCCAATTCACACTAGCTAAGCTACAGAACCAACTTAGATACCCATCCACAGATAAGTGAATAAAGAATTGTTGTATATATACAAAATGAAATATTACTCAGCCATAAAGAAGAATGACTTTATGACATTCATTGGTAAAGGGATGGATCTAGACACTATGATGCTAAGTGAAATAAGACAATGCAATAAAACAAAAGGTCAAATATTTTCTCTGATATTTGTTGCTCACTCACAAAAAGGTGAGGGGATAGGTGTTCAGTGGATTAGACAAAGAGGAACAAAGGGAAGGGAGGGGGGATAGAAATAGAAAAGACATGTAAAAAATCTGACATAATATTCCCATGTACATATATGAATACACCACATTGAATTTCACCATCATGTACATCCACAAGACTGAGATCCTCATTAAAACAGGATGTATTTCATGCTTGTATAAATGCATGAAAATAGATTCTACTGAGATGTGTAATGAAAAAGAACCAATGAAAATGATTTAAAAAGTTCTGAAATTCACATAAAAGTATAAAAGACTCAGAAAAGGCATAAGAATTCTGAGCATTAATGAGAATTCTGGAAGCATCAACATGCCTGATCTCAAATTATTCCACAGAGCTATAGTAATAAAAACAGTATGGCCCTTGCAAAAAAACAGGCCTGAAGACCAATGGAATAGAAGAGAAGACAGATAAAATTCCCAAAGATTTAGTCATCTTATCATTCACAAAATTTCCAAAAATGAGTTCTAGTAATATAGCCTTTTAAAACCAATGGTGGTGGGAAAACTGGATATCAATATGTAAAATAATAAAATTTGACCTCTCTCTCTCTTCTTGCACAAAAATCAACTAAAAGCACATCAAAGAGCTAGAATTATGACACAGAACTCTAAAATGATGGAAGAAAAAAGGCAACATTCCAACCTATTGGCAAAGACACTGACTTTCTTAATAAGACTTCAAAAGTTCAAGAAATAAAGTCAAGAATTAATAAGGAGTATAGCATCAAATTAAAAGAGATTTTACACAGTTAAAAAAAAACAATATTGTACAGAGAGACCCTAAAGAGGGGATAAAATCTTTGCCTTTTCTTATGAAAGGGGATTAATATCCAGAATATATTAAAAGCCAAACATCAAAAAATTAAAAATAAGCCAATCCACAAATGAACAAACAATCTTAACAGATATTTCTCAAAAGAAAATATAAAAATGTTCAAGAAACATGTGAGAAAATGTTCAACATCCTTAGTAATCACGGAAATGCAAATCAAAAGTACACTAAGATTTTACCTCACTTCAGTTAGAATGGCAATCATCAAGAACACAAATGAAAACAATTGGTGAAGATGTGGGGGAGAGGATACATTTATGCATTGTAGTGTTATTGCAAGTGGGTATAAACATTTTGAAAATCCGTATGGAGTTTCCTCAAAAGGCTAGGAATGAAACCATCATATGACCCAGCTACTCACTCCTTGCTATTCATTCTAAAAAACTAAAATCAGCAGAATACAGTGATACATACATATCAATGTTTACAGCAGCACAATTAACAATAGCCAAATTAAGGAACTAGCCTAAGTATTTATCAATAGATGAATGAATAAAGAAAATGTGGTTTACATACACAATAGTTTTATCCAACAACAAAGAAAAATGAAAATACATCATTTGCTGGTTAGTGGATAGAACTAGAGAATATAAACCTAAGCGAAATAAGCCAAACCCAGAATGTTTTCTCACATGTGGAATCTAGAGAGAAAACCAGAAAAAGATTGAAAGGGGGGCGGGGCTCTCATGAAAACAGGGAAGCGAATAGAATGGAGGAAGGGGACTGAGAGGGAGCAAGGTGACAATGCATGAGAAGTGCTGGGGGAACAAAATCTACCAAATTATGATCTGTCCATGTGTGAGTATGATGGTGATGATGATAACAATAATAATAACGGAGGGAATGTCAGTAGATTAGCTCAAGCAGATCAAGAGG
Source organism: Xerus rutilus (assembly GCA_028644305.1). NCBI lineage: Eukaryota > Metazoa > Chordata > Mammalia > Rodentia > Sciuridae > Xerus > Xerus rutilus. The sequence goes on from CM053407.1 coordinate 94,549,979, forward strand.
ACAAAGGAGAGAGATGGGAAAATATTAGAAATAAAGTTGAACAAATTGTCTTATGTACATGCTTGAATATGGCACAATGAATCCAACTATTATGTATCATTACAATGCAGCAGTAAAAATAGCTTGAAAAAAGCAACAGAAAAGTGATCTAACACATTTGAGAGATCTTCCATTAAATTAAGAGCTGACTTTTCTCTAGAAAGAATGAAGGTGAGAAGTCACTAGAAAGACATCACCAAGTCATCATGTGAATGATTATTGACCTAGAATTCTAAATCCAGGTAAGGTTCTTATGAAAACAATGGAGAAATTAAGCCATTTTCAGACTGAAAAACAAAGAATTCATCATTAGCGAAAATGTTTTATAAGAAATCCTAAAGGACATTCACAGGTTGAAGTTGAATGGGTCCTAGAGATTAATTTTAATCTATATAGAGGGGTAAAAAGATCAATATTAATGCTGAATGCATTTTGTTTTGAAATTCAGCATAAATGTATTTTTAGACACTTTCCTTTTCAAATATGTTATGTAAGAAATGGCATAAACCAGTATTTATAAATATGTCAAAGACCTCATAGCATATTAATATGTAATAAAAATAATATTACAACAGAAAGGAATAAAATTGAAGATATATTGAATAAAATATTTTGCATAGACATCAAATTAAGTTTGTATTAATCTGAAATAGATGAATTCAAAGACTTTGTATATTAAATCTAATGTTTGATTTTTCTTATGGACAATTTCTATTTTTTTCCATGCATGGGCTGTACTTTGTGATTTCTTTGTGTAGCTTAAATTTGTTTTGTTGAAAACTGAGTATCAAGAATATTATAATGTGGTAACTATGGAAAGCAGTGTCCCTGAGTGTTTCCTGTTCCTGGTTGTGGTAACTGTTTTAGTGACTTTTATGATTTAATTTTGTAAAGTATGCATTCTGCGGTTGGTGGTAGCTACTGAAGTCTCTGTTGTACTAGCTTAGTGGTGAGGTAGTAATTAAACCTTTTGTGTATAGTATCTGTGTGTTTGTGAGCCTGTCTTTCTATATTCAGTGAGGCAATTTTCAAATCTTCCTTAGCATGCTTTTTCAAAGGCTGGAGGTTGGCCAGAGCTGAGAGGTGAGAATTGCTTCACATCTTTCTTAAGCATGTACACAGTCTTTGGCATGGACATGACTTGTAGATTACCAGGAATATGTTGGAGTACTTCAGAGTTCTTATTTCCCCCCGCTCCAAAAATAATAATAATTCCAGAGCCTTTCCATTCAAGTTTCTCAATCACTCAATTTTTATTACAATAGTTATTTGTTGGCTTAGAATACATTTTGCCTATAAATATTTTTGACAAATCCTCCCTAAGTAGTTTTCATCAGATTAGAAGACTTCTGAACAAGAGGAGATAAGAGCAAGGTCTTTGTTTGTTCACTAGGGACCCACCAACAGGTAAAAACAAACAGCCACAATTCTTGGCAAATGTGGTTCACTCAGCTTGTTCCAACCTTCCTATGCTAGAATGGAGTGTTATCTTCAAGGCCACAACCATATTGGACAGCAGGATGCAGCACCCTGGAAATACAAACCAAGGCATACTGTTCCCAGCAAAACTCAGCTGTATTTTTTGCTTGATTAATGTCTGTTTTGTTTTGTTTTTAATTATGACAGCCCTTTTGGTTACTTCACAGAGTTCTAAAATATTAATTCTGACATGTTTGATAAGTATTCAATGTTGTTTTTTATGGAGGGACACACTGTTAATGTTTCTATGCCATTTTTTTCCCATAACATCATTTGCTAATACAATTTTGAACCCAGGCCTAAAATTATTTTCTTAGGTAAAGAACTTAAAATAAAGGAATAGATAGCATTTTTCTCTGAAGTTTTAATAATTTCTAAATATTTTAGGCAGTTCAGTAAGATTGAAATATTAAAGTAATATGTTTATTTCTTTCTTCACAAATATGTCTTACTGAAATGTTGAAAATAGCATATTCTCTTTATTCTATCTTTTAAATTGTCATGTGTTTATATTTTTCTTGAAATTTTGAATTTTGTGTGAAGGATGATCTTGAATCTTTGAAGTTTATTTCAGACTCTAAAATATTGCTGTCAATTAGCATAGTTCTCACTGTAAAATCCGTTATTACCTTCAAAAGCTGTTCAATTGCTTTTTGTTCTTTTCTTTGAGGGATTAAAGTTGACACATTTTTTTGTGAAGGCTGAAGGTTATATTTTGAATTGGACTTTATATAATTAAAGTGACCCCTTTTTAGAGTAAAAAATTTTACTTTTGCTTTTGCAACATTAGGATAATTTGTATTCTGTAAAGGAAAAAAACTTTTAAAATATTGAAAAATCTCTTCAAAAATAATTGGGTTAGCAAATTAAACTCTACAAAACTTTTAGAAATGTCCACATAGTAACTTTTTAAAGTACCTGCCACAGTTACTTCACAGAAATTTTTCTCAGCATGATTGGCAATGTTTATCAAATTCAGAGTAATATAAATTTATTTGGACAAATATTTCTTGAGTGCTTTTTATGTAGCATTAAATCTTCCAGTCACTAAGGAAATAAAAAAAGAAACATACTTCTTTTCTTCCAAGGAACATGCTCTCTGGTGGTAGGAGATTTTACAAAATAATTCAGTGCAATAACTTGCTGGCCACTACATGTGCTTAAAGAAGGCACAGTGAACACTGGGCAGATAGATAGACCCAAGTTTGCATTCCTTTTCATTTTTTGATCTTCACTGTTTCCTTGTCTGTGATTTAATATTCAATTAGCCAGATCTTATGTATTTAATGTGTACATAATATTGCCATTTTGTAAATTTGGTGGGGGTCAGAAATGTAGCTTTATTCAGAACTTTGAACCCAGATGTTGACATACACTGTGAGGGTTTGTGTTCAAAATAGGCCACAGCAGGCCAGGAAGCTGCTGTGTTTCGAGTAAAGAGAGAGGGAGGAAAGGATGACAGGTCTTAAGAAGTTGTCAGGTGCCCTGTACCTTTGTAAGTAGAACCACTGGATTTCCTGATCATTCAGCATTGATGTTGATAATGGATACCGTCAAGGTTTAAATTGAGTAAGGATAGACGAACCAACCATAGAGAGAAGACTGGTGGGAAGAGAGAGAAAGTTTAAAAGTAACATCATAGCTTTTTTTTTTTTTTTTGGCATGTTGTATTTGAGACTCTTAGATTGGTACTAAAGCTGTCAGTTTGACAGTAGAACATGGGAAGTCGAAGTTCAGGGTAGAAGTCAGAGATGAAAATATAAATATAAATTATTTTAGGTGAATCAGCATATAAATGGGGAAAATTGTCATACGACTGGATATAGATAGAATAAAAGGAGAATCCATGACTGATCCCGGTGGCATTTACATTTTTAATGTCAAGACAAGGAGAATGAGTAATGAATAGATCCACTGGAATGGAACTCTCAAAAATCGACAATGGAAAGCAAGCTACACGATGACTTACATGAAAATGAATAAAGGATTCCCAGGAGAAATGAGTGATCACATGTGTTTTATGCTTATGACCTGGAATTTACATTGTATTTAATAATGAGTATCATTTGATGATGTGATAAAAGCAAAAACTTCTTGCAGTTGATTCGAGTAAAATATTATTCTAGTTTTTATTAATATATTAATTGTATTTTATTAATGGAGTTTGGATGACAATTCGTGAAAATATAATATAGATATGGCACAGAATATTATTCAACCTTAAATAAGAATAAAATTTTTAATCTGAAATAAAACAGATGGAAATGGAAGACATTTTGTCAAGTGAAATAAGACAGACACATAAAGACAAGTATGACATGTTCTGTGTATACATGGAAGCTAAACAACTTGAGATAAATGCAGAATAGTGAGTACTAGAGGCTAAGAAGGGTAGGGAGGACATATAAGGAGGTTGGATAACATGTATAAAAGGAGAAGAAATTGAAACATAAGTAGAGAAAACTTGTCAATGAGATTTGTTACAAAACAAATGAGAAAATAAAGCGGTAGTGAAAAATAGAAATGGGATCCAGAGCTTCTTTTTCTTCTTTAGTAAAAGCAAATAAGAGCATAATGTAGGAATGAGATTCACCTGGAAATAGAAAGTGAAATTGGTGCTTAAAGAAGAAGGTGAGCATATAGGAAATTCACCTTGATTATTCACTTTGAGTTCCAGGATGCCCAATGGAAATTTCAGAGTATGGGTGGAGACAGAAATCATCAGAAAAAAAGTGATAAACATTGTCCAGTGTAGAGCAGAGTCCAATGAAAGAAATATGATCCAGGATGCTGAGGATCAGTTATTCACTGACATGCACCATGACTAGCTTGATCCTGAGTGCTCCCAAACACAGTCATATGGAAGATGTGAGAATTGAGAAGGTCCCACTGGATTCTCAGTGATGGAGGCATAGGGTTCTGCAGAGGGGTGATTTCCTGCAAGAGCCATGATTCTGTTATGTAGTAGCTAGCAATGAGTAGTTAAATGCATGGCAAGGTCACAGGTTTACTTTAAGTTACTCTTAAAGTTTTCTTTCAGTTAGTGCCAAGGCAGATGAGCAAATAATTTGTAGCAGATAACCTGTACAAAAACATAGATACACAAACCATGGGGACAAACAAAAGTAAAGAGATAATGGGGGGGGGTGCCTCAAGAAAGAAGCATTTATGGTAATAACTCTTGACAGGACCCATAAAGGTCAAGATAAAACTAGGAGTTATGGTGCAATCTATCTCCTACTAGCTCAGAAGGGTAGGATTCTTTAGTGGTACAAGTGACTAAGGTAACTTCTGACCAGCTACTGAAGCCAATGCTGCCGTTAATGTGGAATTAACTTGTAGATAAAGACCCTTGAATAGAATAGCCACCATGACAGTTCTGGAGAAGATCAATTGAGGCCAAAAGCTGCACTGCCCAAAGTGAAGGAGGAGTTGAACACCTGAGTAGCAAAGATTCAGAAGGTGGTCCCCAGTTCTCCTGGTAAACATCAAACAGTAATAAGATTGGAGGCAGCATTGTCTCCTTTGCCATTCTCTGCTCAGAGAGGACTCCCTCTCTCTTAAGAGTGCTATCTGAGCCTTATTTTACTTTTATTTTATTTTCACCTCACTTCCACTCTACTGTCATTTATAATAAAGTTCTCTTGTATGGCTTTGGATGTCCAACTTTAAATTTTCTTTCATCAAAACACAAGAACCAAGGGTTGGCATTTCAGCTCCCTGCTTTCCTGGGACAAATTTTTGACATCTTCTTTCCAATGCCTCCAGGCAGGCAGATGTCAAGTCTCCTTGGTGAAACAGGTGATCACTTGATTTTCAACTCTAATCTGTGAATGGAGAGTCTCACTTTGTTACTGTGAATATTCCTTTTTTGTTTTTTTAAAGGTCTCAAATATTTATTCTCTGGCCCTTTACAGAAAAAAAAAAAAAAGGCTACCTTCTTTAGAGGAAATTCCAACCAATAATTACCATGTATATTGAGATAACAATAGATATTTTTTTAGTGTTTTAAATATAGAGACCTACAATTATACTCAATAATTATATTGGGCATAATTATTTTACAGAGCCTTGTCAATGGTCACAATTTTTTTCTGTTAAATAGGAGAAATAAGTTCTGGGTGTTCTACTGTATATTAGGGCAAATATAATTAACAATAATGTATAATCTCACAGAAGCTATAAAATATAGGATTTTGAGTATATTCACTATAATTTTAAGGTGATGAATATGCTCTTTTACCAAGTTTGAGCTTACACAATGGTATACAAATTGAAACATTAGACTGTATGCCATAAATATATAAATTATTTTATGTCAATCAAAAAATCAAAGACAAAAACATAACAGGAATTATGCAATTTTTGAAAAGGAAAACTTGTTGCATAAAATACAAGATAATATTAAAGATACACAACATAGGAAGAAAATGAAAATAAAAATTCTACTAATGTATCAATCAATATGCTAAAATAAAAGTTGATATTTCCTGAATGAACCAAGAAGCAGCTATACAAAAGAAATATTAGAGAACTATAAAGAGCTACTAGAAGTTTCAAATCTGATGGCTAAAATCAAAGAAATGGAACTTGTTACAGCAGTGTTGTGTCTCTCCAAAGCCTCTTTTTCTTATATATTCTCTTTTACTATTTAGGCTGAGAGAATATATTTCTTATTTTCTTAGTTTATTGGTTGCTGACTCTTGTAGGTGGATGAATACAGAGGAAGAGTTTTACACTAAGCACTAGTATCTTAGTACTTTTGTTAATTTTTTTGTTACCAGTTATGCATTTGCTCTCATAAAAATTGCTGAATTCAAAGTCACTAAAATTCTCTTCCAAATTATTTTATAAAATTTTAAAGTTTTAATTACTGTATGTAGGGTTATATTCCATTTTAATTTTTGAATATGTTGTGAAGGAAGAGTGTGTTTTCTTATTTTTTGTTTTGTGTGTTTTTTTAAACTAATATCTTATAAGTTTTGCATGCTAATCAATTGCACCACCGGAACTCCTTTTGTTGATTCATATCTATGCAATTGCTTCAGCAATATTTATTGCACTTACTGCCCTTTATGATCATTTAACTTGGCACTTTTTTAAAAAAATCAATTGATCATACATGTATACAATAAGCTTGTCAGTTTCTACAAAGAAGGCTGCTGGGGATTTGATTTGGTTACTATGAATTTATAGATTAATTTTGACAGAGCTGACAACATTGCAAGGATAAATTTTCTAATCTATGGCCATTGTATATCTTTCTCTTTGTTTAGGTCTTCTTTAATTTACCTCAGTAATATATCGTGGTATTCAGAGTGTTGCCAAGACTGCTAATCTTATTGATTGGTTCTAGTAGGGTGCTTGGACTCAGTGGGATGTTCTCCATAGTTGATCATGTCATCTGTGAATAAAGACAGGTTTAGTTGCTCTTTTGCAACTAGATTTGCTGTGTTAATTTTCCTCATTACACTGGCCAAACTCTACTGTCTGATCTTGTATAGAAGTCATGCAAGCAGACACTCTTGTCTTGTTTATGATCTCAATAGGAAAGTATTAAATATTTTATCATTAAGTGCAATGTTAGCCATGGGTGTTTCTGAGATGCCTTCTACCAGGTTTAAAAAATGTACTTTTACTCATACATTTGTGAAGTTTTTGTTTTGTGAAGTTTTTCTACTTTTTTGAGTTTATTTTTGATTCACAATATGGAGAAATCATGTGGTATTTGTCTTTTTATGTCTGGCTTATTGTATTTCTTCTAGAGTCACGCTTGTCAAAAACGTCAAGATTTATTTTTTTACCAACACTGAATAATATTTCACTATATACATATATATCATGTTATATATCCATTCGTCAATAAAAGTTAAGTTTATTTCCATATAATTGCTACTGAGAAGAATGCTGCGAGGAAGGTCATGATGCAGATATTTTTTGATGGGGTGCTCTCAAAGAAATAGCAACACTGCTGTCTTCCTTACTGCATTATGTATTATATAATTTGACTATGTATAATATATAATATATATAACATATATGTATCATAGCAGTGGATCATGTGGCAGTTCCTTTTTAATATTTTGAGGAAATTCTCTATTCTCCACTGTTTTCAATGATGGTTGTGCTGGTTTACATTCCCACTAATTGTGCACAAGGGCTCCCTTTGTTCCACATCCTTGCTAATACTCAGTATCTTGTTTTTTGTAATAGGCATCATGACAAGTACAAGGTGATAGCTCACTGTGATTTTGAGGTGCATTTCTTTGGTGATTAGTGATGTTGAGAACTTATTATGCCTTTTGGCTGTTTATTTATCTTCTTTTGAGAAATTTCTATATGGGCTCTGTGTTCCTTTTTTAATCAGATTATTTGTTTGCAATTGAGTTATGTGCTTTTCTTCTATATATTGAATGTAATCCAATTATCAGCTATACAAACTTTGCAAATATTTACTCCTATTCCATAGATGATCTTTCTTGATTGTTTATTTTGCTGTGAAGAAGCTTTTTGATTGGCTTTAATCCTACTTATTTATTTTGGCTTTTGAGGCCTGGGCTTTTTATTACATATTAAAAATTCTGTTGTTAAGAATATTATGGTTTAGATATGAGGTGTGCCACAAAACTCATGTGTAATACAATGGAAGAATGTTTAGAGGTGAAATGATTAGGTTTTTAGAGCCTTAACTCAATGAGTGAATTATACCCTTTAAGGGAATTAACTGAATAGTTAACTGATGTCAGGTAAGGTGTGGCTGGAGGAGGTGGGTTTTGGGGGTGTATATTTGGGGGTGTGTATTTGCTGTGTTAGTTTTCCTCATTTCACTGGCCAAACTCTACTGTATGATCTTTTTATCTTTATGTATTTGGTAAGTGGAGTGCTGCCCCCTCAACTTCCTGATCATTTTGTGAGTCACTTCCCTCCACCACACACTTACCATGGTATTCAACATCACCTTGGGACCAACTGTCTATGAACTGAGACCTCTGAAACCTGGAGCTCCAGATAAATTTTTATTCCTCTAAAATTGTTCCTGTAAGGTCCTTTAGTCACAGCAGCCAAAAGCTGACTAAAACAGGAACTGGTAACAAGAAGTGGGTTCATTGCTGTTACTAATCTGACCAAATGGTGCAGAAGTTTTGTGAATTTATGGGGTTTGTGGGAGGAATTTCAGAAAGGTTAGCAATGTAAGCTGGAAAAGGTTTAGATTGTTTTAATTAGAGCTTAAAGGCTTTTGGGGGGCGCAAGAGGGAGCTCAGAAGAGCAGAATGCAAATAGGATTGTGCATAGTAAAGACAGAGCTCAAGAAGTTTCAGAGGAAAAGAAGATGCTATTGCTAATTGGACTAGAGGCCATTCATATGATGGTTCTAGCCAATTTTATTGTGATATTCAGGAGCCGAAGCAAAGCAGAAAGATTTGAGAAACTTGGACTTGAAAGGTGGAGGTGAAACTGGGGTTAGAAAGTTGCAGTTGTTAAAGACATTAAGGCCACTAAAGACACTAAAAACTTCACTCAGAGAGGATCAGAAAGACGGCTTGAGCACATCTCAGGAATTGGCAAGACCACACCCATCTCAGGCTCAATGGAGTAAAAGTAAAAATTCCTTTGAGAAGAGAGCACTGGGGCACCCTGTTTGTACAGGGTGGCCTAGGAAGTTTTCTGCCCTGCTTGGCCAGCCAGGTACGCAAATACTGCAGCAGCTGTGGTTCCTTGAGGCTTGGTTACTGCATAAGATGGTAGCAGAACTTGGTGTCAACCATATCGTCCTGGTTATGCAGATTGTAAGACACTGGAGTTAGGGGTTCATGGAGGCTTCCACCAAGATTTCAAAGGAAAGCCTAGGAGGTCATGCCAGGGGTAGCAGGGTCAAAGTACCTACAAGCTGCCATTGAGAGGGAAATACATAGAAATATCAGAAGGAAGCCAAAACTGCAGTCGAGTTCCAAGATTAAGAAATGCCAGTACCATAGAATATCTGCCTAAGAAACCTCTAGGGATAGATCAGAGATAAGCTGAGAGAGATGTCATGGGGACTGCAACCAGCAAATCCATAGATGCAGAGCTACATCAGCACTTTAGATAGAACATCACAATGTCAGGTGCCCCAGATACTGGACATGGAGCTACATGATTTGTTTTCCCAACTGGATTTCAGTCTTGCTTTGGATCCATCCCTTCTTTCTATGCCTCTATTTTTTTTAATGGAAATGTATACTCTTTACCTTTACACATTCTATACTTGTAAATTGCTTTTGATTTTTACAGGCACTCATGATGGGAATTTGCCTTGAGTCTTAGAGGAGTCTTTGGACTTGAACTTTGAGGTACTCTTAAAACTGATGAGACTACAGGGACTCTTGGACATGGACTAAATATATTTTGCATTGTAGAAGGTCATAAGCTTAAGCTGGGCACGGTGGCGCAAACCTGTAATCCCAGCACTTTGGGAGGCTGAGACAGGAGAATCTCAAGTTCAAAGCCAGCCTCAAGGCACTAAGCAACTCAGTGAGATCCTGTCTCTACATAAAACACAAAATGGGTCTGGGGATGTGGCTCAGTGGTCAAGTGCCCCTGAGTTCAATCTCCAATACCAAAAAAAAAAAAAAGAAGGTCATAAGCTTTTGGGAGCCAGGGGTGGAATGTTATGGTTTGGATGTGAGATGTCCCCTGAAAGTTCCTGTGTGAGACAATGCAAGAAGGCTTAGGGATGAGATGATTGGGTTATGAGAGCCTTAACCCAATCAGTGAATTAATGCCCTGATGGGAATTAACTGAGTGGTAACTGAAGGCAGGTATGATGTGACTGATAAAGGTGGGTCTTCTGGGGTATTCCTTTGGAATCTGTATTTTGTATCTGGAACTTGCTGTCTATGGACTGAGAACTCTGAAACTGTGATTCTCAAAATACATTTTTCCTCTTCCAAAATTGTTCTTGTCAGGTATTTTAGCCATAATAGTGACAAAATTGACTAAAAAAGAAAGAAGAATGTTAATAAGACTCTTTATTGTATTTTTTTCCTACTAATATTTTACAGTTTCAGGTTTTACATTCCATCTTTGTTCTGTTTTGAGACATTTCTGTGTATGATGCATGATAGTCCAACTTCATTTTTCTGTATGTGAATATCCAATTTTCACAGAACTATCTATTGAAGAGAGCATTCTTTCCCCCGTGGGTGTTGTTGGTACCCTCAATGGACATCAGTTGATTGTAAATATGTGAATTTTATTTCTGGGCTTTCTATACTGTTACTTTGGTCTGTATGCCTGTTTGAATGCTGGTACTTTCTGTTACCACATTTATACATTTCAAGTACTAAATGTACCTCATATTCTCGGGATTATTTCCATTAAGGTTGATTCGATTTGCTAAAACTTATGTTAATAATTTTTGCATCTATATTCACAAAAGGTAAGCTATAGTTTGAGAAAGAAAAGATTCAGAGTAGAGAAGGGATGGAAAATGTCAACAAGAGGGCAAACAAAACCACAGCCACCTTAATGTGCCCTGCCATGTTATGGATCAGTTTTGTAAGTTTCCATTTTGCATAAAACAATTGTGTAATTACCTACTTCCAATACAAACAAAATATCAAGAACCAATGAAAAAAGCACATTTACCTAGTAATAGTGAGGCACAAATCAGGAGGAGCCTGTATAACTTCCCTGTAGGTGTCTTTAAAAAAAGGAAATGCCTTAAGACTTAATGACGTACTTGCCCCTCCCAGGTGCTGTGAGTTCTGAGTTTTCCTTTCACTTTTCTTTTTAATAAAAATTTCTAGCTTACCTATGCTTTCCCAGTTCATTCTTCAACTCTGTGGAACATGGAGGGGATCCCAACTCCTGCCAGTAACAATTTCTCTTTACTTAAAATATTTTCCTCTTATTTTTATATTAAAGCAATGCTGGCCCCATAGGAAAAGAAATAGTATGTATTTATTATTCATCTATGTTACAAATGTTTTGTGTAGAATTGGTTAAAAAATTTTTTTGAAATATAATTCACCAGTGAAGCTATCTTTGAGTAAAGTTTACTGAAGATTATCTCATTTAAAAACTCAGCTTTTGAAGAAGTAGAAGCAGACAATACAGTTTCTAATTTCTTCTTCAGTACATTGTTGAATTTACTGGTGAAATGTTTATAACTTTGTTTCTTCTTTCCTCCCTCCCTGCCTCCCTCCCTTCCTTCATTCCTTCCTTCCTTCCTTCCTTCCCTCCCCCTCCTTCCCTCCATCCCTCCTTCCTTTCTTTTCTTTTCTTCTTTCTCCCTCCCTCCCTCTCTCTCAATCTCCTCTCTCTCTCTTTCTTTCTTTCTTTCTTTCTTTCTTTCTTCTTTCTTTCTTTCTTTCTTTCTTTCTCTTTTTTACCAGGAATCCAGGGATTAAACCCAGCAGCCCTCAACCACTAAACCACATCCCCAGCATTTTTTGTTTGTGTGTGTGTTTTAAAATAGAGTCTCACTAAGTTGATCAGGCTCTGGCTAAATTGCTAAGGCTGGCTTTGAACTTGCAATCCTCCTGCCTCAGCCTATGGAGCCACTGGGATTACAGGTAGGCATCACTGTATGTGTGTGTGTGTGTGTGTGTGTGTGTGTGTGTGTGTGCGCGCGCGCATGCGTGCACGTGCGTGCGTGTGTGTGTGTGTGTGTGTGTGTGTGTGTGTGTTTTATTTAGAGACAGAGTTTCACTGAGTTCTTAGTGCCTCACCGTTGCTGAGGCTGGCTTTGAACTAGTGCATTGCTGCCCATCCCATTCCACCATCTTTCCTGCCCCCCTGTCCCATCTCTTCCCTCCTCTCCCCTTTGATCAAAGTTTCTCCATTCTTCCCATGCTCCCTCCCACATTATGGATCAGCATCCACTTATCAGAGAGAATATTCACCCTTTTGTTTTGGGGGATTGGCTTACTTCGCTTAGCATGATGTTCTCCAATTCCATCCATTTACCTGCAAATGCCATAATTTTATTCTTTTAATGCTGAGTAATATTCCATTTTGTATATATGCCACAGTTTCTTTATCCATTCATCTACTGAAGGGTATCTAGAATTTCTCTCTTCACTCCTCCCTCTCCTCTCTCCTGTCTTGGGTTGCTAACAATTTTATTTATTTTCTGAAAGATTCATATTTTTTCATTAATTTTCTTAATTACATTTTATATTTCATTCATTGCTTCCTTCATCTTCTTTATTTCCTATCTGCTGTTCTCTTGGGACTTAATTTGCCTTAAGTTTTCTGTTTTCTTTAATTGGTACTGAAATCAGTGATTATTTTTCTAATGCAGGTATTCACTCCTATACATTTCCTTCTTAGCTCCACTTACTCTGTTCTAACAGATTTTGATACATTGTATTCTAATTTTAATTCAGTTAAAAATATTAGATAAGTGCTTTATTTTGAAATGTTCCATTTTGTTGCCAAAACACTGGAGGTCATCTCACTATCATTCTTCTGTTGAATTCTAATTTAATTTAATAGTGGTCAGAGAAAATCATTTGAATAACTGAGTATTGTCTGTTGATTCTGCCTTTAGACTATCTTTACACTTGAGCTACCACATCAGCTCCTCCCATGATTTGTAGCCCACCGAGTTACCCTGCAAATTTTGGACTTGGAGTAGGACAACCTCATAATCAGTGCCTCAGAATTGTTCCCTCTTTTATCTTTCTCCACATTTGCACAGAAGCATTTTTTTCTGGTTGGTTCTATTTCTCTGAAAATCCCTAAGTTAAATTTGGGTTGTATGAATTATAATATTCATTATCTTAGAAAATGTTTAGTGTGAACTTAAACAGAATATGTTTTATTCTGTTTTCAATAGAATTTTAATATAATTGTCAATTAGGTCAAGTTGTTTGATAAGAGTCATTAATTCTAGTGTATACTTTAATATTTTTTATCTACCAATTTATTCAGAAAATGATGTTACAATACCTGATTTTGGAGTTAGTGCACATTATCATTTTTGTTAGAGTTTCCTTCATGTTCATACTTTGAACACTGTTATTAGGTGAGTTTAGGTAGGTTTAGAATTAAGTTCTCATGACAAATAGACCCATTTATCATTAAGAAATGAGTCACTTTATTCCTGAGAACATTGTTTTCCCTTAAAACTACTTTCTCTGATATCACTCTATCAACTCTAGATTTCTTTTATTAGTGTTAGAATGATACACATTTTTTCAGTTTTTCTGTTTTAAAATGATTTGTGTCTTTAAAGTTGATTTTCTGGGAAAACACATTGCTGAAGCTTACTTTCATCCAATATGAAAGTCTCTGATTATTAATCTGATGGTTACTTTATATTCTTTGTGATCATATTTGATCTAGACCTACCACTTTACTCCGTTTCTCTCACTTCTCCAATTTTTTTTGTTCCTGTTATCTTCATTTTGTTTTTTCCTTTACATTAAGCAAATGTTTTTAACACTAAATATCCTCTTGTTATTTTGGTTTATTGCCTATTACTTTTTGTTTTATTGTTTTAGTGGTTGTTTTGCAGTGTGTAGTGCACATATCTAACTCATTTTAGTCTCCCTTCAAGCAATACCATGCTTTTTTTGTGCAACGCCACAAAGAAGAATATTACCAAAATTATTTTCTGTTTTTCCTTCTTAACACTTTGTACTGCTATCATGGTGCTACATTTTTATATAAGTAAATGTAACAAATGCATTGATATTTTATTTCCTTTAAATAATTAATTATACTTTAAAAGAGTATAAAAACTGGAAATAGTATTTACATGATGCATATAATGACCATTTCCAATATTATTCATTCTGTTATTTAAATCCAGATTTCTATGTAGTATCATTTTTGTTCTTTCTTAAGAACTTTCTATAATATTTATTTTAATACAGATGTCTAGTGATAAAAAATCTTTAGGCTTTTGTGGGTCTGAAAATTCTCTGTTTTGCATTTCTTTTTGAAAGATGTGTTTAGGCATAGAGTTCTAGCCCAGCAGTATGTCCTTTCCTTGGTACTTCAAAGATAGTCCACTGCCTTGTCTTCTGAGTTGAATTGTTTGTGAAGAGACGTTTTCTTTTATTCTAATCTTTGTATCTTTCTGTGTAATGTGTCTTTTTTATTTTAATGGTTCAAATATTTTCTCTTTATCTTGGGTTTTAAGTATGTGGATAATGATGTACTTTTTTTTCTTTTTATCTACTTCTCTTCATTTAGGTTTAAAGTTTTGATACATTTGAAATACTTTAGCCATTATTTTATCTAAAATTCATATTCTTTTCTTTGGAATTTCCAATTAGAAATTAAGTTGTTCTTTAGTTCTAAAATTTAATGATGCTCTGTTAATTTTATACAATAGTTTTTATTCTCTATTGCTGTTCTTTCAGGCTCTATCTTTTGGATATGAGATACTCTACTGTACTTTTTTCCATCACTGGGGTCCCAACCAGCTCATGGCATTTGAGACATAGTTGATAATCAGTCTGAACCACAAAATACATGAAATAGTCTAGGGTATTTTACAGTGGTAAGGAACAGACACAGTAAATCAACCAAAAAAAATTAGCCCCAACACAAAATAGATTTCATTGGGTAAATATGGGATAATATGATATTTAAAAGATAAGTGAATGCAATTTATGAAAACAATGTGTATAAAGGCTTATGTTTTCAATCAAGACAGAGTAATAAACTGAATAAATTGTCTCACCTAGTGTGGTACTAGTAGTAGAAATAGTAGTAGTACCAGTAGTGGTAATAATAATAATAATAATAATAATAATAGTAATAATAAGCAGAAGAGACATGATCTGAAATACCAATATTCTGGAATTAAATATCATATGGAATGGGACAGTGTTCTATAAGATTTGAGGAAACAAGTGTTGAGAAAATAATGATGCCCTCTTTCCTATCTGGAGAGAGATTTCAGGCCACCTGATAAGAAGGCAAGCGCAGGCAAAAAGTGTGACACTTGCTTTGAATAGAGAAGAAGTAAATGTGGGGTCTGGTAGAGTTCTGGTAGACCGAGTTCACAAATCAGAATATTTGAAAGAGGATACCTGCAAAGATAGAGTGCTCCAGAGATCTGCAGACTTTCTTTCAGATCTTTAGCTAAGTACTGATCCATGTATGCACACAAAGAAATTAACTGAAGTCTGGGAAAGAATGACTTAAAAATTAATGAGGAAAAATCTATAAAGTTCAAAAGGGCTTAAAAAAAGGAAGAAAATAGAAAAAAAACCAACAGCAACAGCAACAACAAAAAAGCCAAGTAAAGAACCAGTTGAAAAGATTATGGGGAAAAATGCTCAGTGAACAATCATAGGGACAGAAATAGTACAGATTTTCAACAGCAGCATCAGCTAGATTGCTCAGAAGGTGATTGCTGTAATAGTTATAATTATTCTAAACTAATGTTGTGCTGTTCCAACAATGCTTCAATACAAACATCAAAAGGATCAAACTATATCCCAGTAAGTTAACCAAGTCTTAAAATAAAATCCAATAATGTTTATAGAATTACACAAACTACCTAAACACTAATAAGATGGTATGCACTTTCTGCCAACAACACCTTTCAGGTCCTACAAAATGCAGGAAAACATAAACTACTATGAGAATAAAAAGCAATGCATTTAAAGTAACCCTCAAATCACACAGATATCATAATAAATGAACAAAAAAAAATTAAAAGTTTTTACTGATACTGAACTTCAAGATTACTGAACTTGAAATAGAAACTATTCAAAATGAAATTCAGAGTGAAATCTTTCTGAAGAAAATCAACAATGAATAATTGGACTCTAAAATAATTTAAGAATTCAAACATTTTTGAAGTGTGAATGCCTGGGGACAATATGGGAAATATTTGAAGAAATAATAGCAATTTTTTTCATATTTCTCTTAGAAATGCTGATAAGATAGTATAATCAAAGAAAGAGCAGCTATTTTAAAAAAACTAAAGAAATCATAAAACTGAAAATTACATTTTATGACATGTGCTTAAGAGTAAAATAGAAGTGACAGAAAATAGAATTAGTGAGTTTAAAGACAGATCAATAGGATATACCCAATCTGAATAAAAGAGACAACACAAAACTAAAGAAGAACAGAGGTCCAAGGCCCAGTCAGAATTTCAAAATATCATTGCCAGTAGCCTCTTAGTCCCAGACAAAGAGGACATAAAGAATGGGAATAAAAGGAAATCTCAGCAAATCAAGGCTGAAGTCTTCTTAATATAGCAAAAAATAAACGTGAAGATTCAAGAAGCTATGCAAGTCATAAATAGTATAAAATCAAAGCCTTTCCCAACACAAGAACTCATAATTAAATTTACAAAAACTGAAGACAATTGGAAATCTTGAAGGCAGTTGAGAGAAAAGGAAAAAATTACCTACAGTGGAACAATACCACAAATATCAGTATATATCCCAGTGAAACCATGGAGGACATAAAGATGCCATACAACATTTTATGTGTTAAAAACAAAAAAAGAAAAAGAACAGCCACCTAAAAACATCTCTGACAAAACCATCCTTTAAGAATAAAGAGAAAATAAAAAATTCTCAAAGGAAATACCCGCAAGATAATTCTACCAGCAGGTGTAACCTTAAAGAATAGCAAAGGGATATTTTCATATGACAAAGAAATGATGGAAGAGTCGTGGAACACCAGGAAGCTAAAACAAAACAATTAGAAGTATAGGTGCATCCTTTAGGTTACTCTTCAACTTATGAGTATTACTGATAAGTGATTGAAATAAAACTATTCACATCTTGCAACAATTGAGACAGAGATATTACATGTAGGGAAGGTACAGCAACATTCAGAGTGGTGAGGACTTCACAGTTAGCTTTTAGTGGTGAAATGTTCACACTGTAGACTGCATTACGTCACATATGTAATGTAATACTCAAAGCAAACTCTACAGAAATTATATAAAAAGATACATTAGCAGCCGGGCGCAGTGGCATACACCTGTAATCCCAGCACTTTGGGAGGCTGAGACAGGAGGATCACAAGTTCAAAGCCAGCCTCAGCAATGGTGAGGCACTAAGCAACTCAGTGAGATCCTGTCTCTAAACAAAATACACACAAAAAAGGGCTGGGGATGTGGCTGAGTAGTTGAGTACCCCTGAGTTCAATCCCCAGTACCAAAAAAAACAAAAAAAAACAAAAAAGAAAAGATACATTAGCAAACAAAATGAGGTCTTACATAATGTTATGTAGCCCACAGGAAAAGAATAGAGGAACAGAGAAAAAAAGATCAAAGGAAACAAATCAAAAACAAAATAATAAAATGATGTACTGAAGAAAGAACATATCAATAGCTACCATAAATTTAAATGATGAAAATATATCAATAAGATATTAAAATAGCATATAAAGATCATCCAAAGTGTTTAATTATTTTTAAAAAACTACATCCAATTCATTAGTATTAAATTAGATTGAAATAAAAAGAATGGGAAAAGATGTTATACTGGCATTAATAAGGAAAAAATAGGCATGGGTATATTAATACCTGATAATGTACATTTTAGAGCAAACATTACTAGCAGCAAAGGAAAATGTTAATATCATTAAATAGATCAGTATATCAGAAAAAATACTGATCTTAATTGTAGGTGCAAAAGATATCATGCTAACACTGATAAACACAAAAGAACAAATAAACAGATTCATAAATACAGAAAATCAGCAAGGATATAGAAAATCTGAATATCACAATCAACCAGCACTATTGAATGAATATGCATAGTATCCTCTACTCTATAGCAAACACATTTTTTTCAGGTTCCCATGGTACATTCTCCAAAACAGACCATATTTGGAAGCATTCAATAAAACTCAAAATAAAACATTTATAAGAATTGGAAACATACAGAGGATGATATAATAAATACAAAATAGATATCATTAACAGGAATCAGGAAAATTTCTATACAGTTAAAAATTAAGTACCTATGTATCTAAATCATTCTGATGTGAAGAACAAATATCAATATAAGTGAAAGAGTACACTAAATTGAACTAAAATGAAAAATATATCATCCAAATTTGCAGAAAAGAGATAAAACAACACTGAGAGGAAAATTTAAATTTATATGGCCATTAATGTCCATTTTAGGAAGGAGGAAAAGACACAAGTCAATAAGCTCTCATCTCAGAAACAGGAAAAAAATCCTAAACAAGAAGATGAAAGAATAATAAAGCTAAGAGTAGAAATCAATAACCTTGAAAATACAAAAAAAACAGTAGAGAAAAATTAATGAATCAAAAGCTATTTCTTTGAAAGAACTGTGACAGCTGGTTCTTGCTGGTTGTAGAAAGAGAGATAAAAATAAAAGAGCAGGATACAAAAGTCACAAATATCAAAATGGAGAATGTCAGTATAGATCTGAGGAATAATATGACATCTTTACACTCATAAATTCATAAACTTTGAAGAGAGAACTATTCCTGGTAAACCACTAAGTACTAAAATTCAACCAGATGGAATTGATAATCATAATAGCTTTGTAGCCATTACAGAGATGTAATGCACAATTTAAAGTTTCTAATAATGTAATTTCAAGTCTCAGATGGTTTCACTGACAACTTCTTTAAAATTTGAGGACATCAATTTTAAACAATCTCATCCATCAAGAGCAGGAAATATTTCCCAGTTCATTTTCAGATGTGAATATTTCCCTGATTCCAGGACCAAAGAGACTACAAAAAGAAAAAGAGAACTATATTTAACAGGAAATTAATACAGCAATCTTCAACAAAATACGAAAAAATGAAATTCAGCAATATATTAAACAATACACCATGACCAGTGGACTTCATTTAGGATATGCGCAGCTACTTTAACATTTGAAAAGTGATCAATGCAATCTTTCATATCAATATACTAAAGAGAAAATTTATATAAATACACCAATTGATACAGAAAAGCATCTGACAAGGTACAACATCTGTTCATGGTATGAATTTTTAATTATTTAGAGAGAAAATAAGCTTGATAAAGAGATTTAATAGTAATAACTGCAGCTAATGCAATACTTCATAATCAAAAAATGAATTCTTTCCTAATAAAATCATGTACAAGCAAAGATGTCTGCTTTGACAAGTCTAATTCAATACTAAAGAACATTGAAGCTATTGCAATACAATGAGTACAGGGTTGGGATGGCACTCCTAAAAGGAACAGATACAACTCCAGATGACACACTGGTCTGAGTAGATAATTTCAGGCAATCTACCAAGAAAGAGTTGCTCTTACTACTAAATTAATTCAGTAAGGCCATAATAAAAAATCAACACTAAAATAAGCCACATTTTTATATAATAACAATGAACATGCATAAGCAAAAATTAGAGCCCTAAAACTACTCATGATTTCTTCAAAGTTAATAAAATATTTAGGCATAAAATTAATAAAACATGTAAATGGTATGTGTATTAAAATTACAAAATGCTGATAAAAATTAAAGAAAAAAATAAATATAGTTTTTTTAATTCGAAGATTCACCATAGCAAGTTGTCAATTTTCTCCAAAATGATCTAGAAACTTAAAGCAGTTTATATCATAATTCAACAGGATTTTTCAAAGCTATAATCAACATTATTCTTTTTTCTGCTTCTTTTCTTCTTTATTGTTTCTTTTTAGTTATATATAACATTAGGATTCATTTTGACATAATTATAAAAGCATGGAATAGAATTTGCTCTAATTCAGTCCTCAGAACTTCCTCTTTCCCTTCTCTCCTCCTTCTACCTATTTCCTTTTCTCTACTAATCTTTCTATTTATTTTTAGGACTTTTTTTTTAATAGTTAGTATCTTGTGGATATACATGAAGTGATGTTCACTGTGGTATATTCATGTATGTACATAGGAAATTATGACCAATTCTTTCCAGTGTTCTTCCCTTACCGTGTCTCTTCTCTTTATCTTTCAGTCCCCTTCATTTAGTCTTATATTTTGATGGAATCCCCCCTTTTATCTATCATTGTCTTTCTTTCTCTTTTTTTTCTCCCCTATTTTGGAGTAACTTCTACATATCAGAGGAAATGTTCAACCTTTGGCTTTCTGAGTCCAGCTTATTTCACTTAGTGTGATAGTCTCCAGTTCCATCCATTTACCAGCAAATGCCATGATTTTCATTCTTTTTTATGGCCAAGTAATAATTCATTTTTAATATGGTTTTTTTCCAATTGTATTTCTTCTTTTAAGAAGTGTCTGTTTAGACCTTTTTCCCAATTATTAATTGGATCACTTGTTTTATTTTGTTTTGTTGTTTGGTGTTGTTTGAGTTCTTCCTATATTCTGGATACTAATGTCCTATCTGAGGAGCAGGTGGCAAAGACCTCCTCTCATTATTTAGGCTCTCTCTTCATACACTTGTTTCCTTTGTTGTGCAGAAGCTTTATAATTTGATTCCATCCCACTTATTGATTTTGAGTTTTATTTCTTGTACTTTAGGAATCTTGTTGAGGAAGTCAGTTCCTGTGATACCATGTTGGAGTGTTGGGTCAATGTTTTCTTTTACACTTGCAGAATTTCTGGTCTTATTCCTAGGTCTTTGGTCCACTTTGAGTTCACTTTTGTGCAGGGTAAGAAATAGAGGTCAAGTTTCATTCTTCTGCATATGTATGGCCAATTTTCCTAGCACCATTTGCTGAAAAGTCTTTCTCTTCTCCAATGAATGTTTTTGACAATATCAGATGATTGTATTTATGAGGTTTTAGCTCTGTTTCTTCTATTCTATTCCATTGGTCTTCCTATCTGTTTTGGTGCCAGTACCATGCATTGTTTGTTATTATAACTCTATACTATATTTTGAGATCAGGTATTGTGATGCCTCCAGCATCACTCTTTTTTTCAGGATTGTTTTGGCTATTCTGGGTATTTCATTTTTACAAATAAATTTTGGAACTGGTTTTTCTAGTTCTGTGAAGTATGTCATTGGTATTTTGATGGGAATTGTCTGAATCTGTATAATTCTTTTGGTAGTAGGGCCATTTTAATAATATTAATTCTGCCTATCCAAGAAAAGGGGAGGTCTTTCCATATTTTATGGTCCTTTTGAATTTCTTCCATCAGTGCTCTATAGTTTTTATTTTACAGGTTTTTGACATACTTTGTGAGATTAACTTATATGTATTTTATTTTTTTAGACTATTATGAATGTAATAGTTTTTTTAATTGCCATTCTGATTGATTGTAGTGAGATGAAATCTCAATGTAGTTTTGATTTTCATCTCCCTGATTGATAGAGATGTTGAACAATTTTTGTATATTGTTTTGCCAATTGTATTTCTTCTTTTGAGAAGTGCCTGTTTAGTTCTTTTGTCCATTTTTAAAATTTAACTATTTGTGGGTTTTTTGTTTTGTTTTTGTTTCAATCTTTTTGAGTTCTTTATGTATTCTTGGTATTAATGTTCTATTTAAGGAGCAGATGGCAAAGATATTGCATTCTGTAGACTGTCTCTTCACACTCTTGTTTCCTTTACTATGTAGAAGCTTCTTAATTTGATGCCATCCCACTTATTTATTTTTAGTTTTATTTCTTACACATTAGGAATACTCTTTTGCCAACACGTTGGATTATTGGACCTAAGTATTCTTCTGGCAATTGCCAATGTTTTGTTCTAGTTCCTAGTTCTTTGATCCACTTTGAGTTAACATTTGTGCAGGTAAGACAGAGAGGTCAAGTTTCATTCTACTGCATATGGATTTCTTTTTCTTAATACCATTTGTTGAAAATGCTATCTTCCCTCCAACATATAGAATAGGCATTTAAAAAGTTGACTATCCCTGCTTGTTGGTGGGTAAAATTTGTATGGTGTATCTTTTCACAACCTTTCACTTTCAGTCTATAAATATATTTATCTGTTAGGTGAGTCTCTTGCAAACAACATATTGTTGAGTCTTTATTTTATTTTATTTTATTTTTGATTGAAGAGTTTTACATTCAATGTTATTACAGATAAATGGTTTTTATTTTGATTTATTCCTGATGATTTGATTATCCTTTAATTGTCTTATTATTCTAGTGTAATGCATTCCTATGCTGTTTTTCATTGTTATTTTTCATTTGTTCTTCATGAAATATTTCATTGAGTATGTTCTGTAGTGCAGGCTTTGTGGCTATGAATTCTTTATTTTCTGTTTGAAATGAATTTTTTTGCTTCATTTTCAATTCTGAAGCTTAGGTATGGTATGATATTGCTAGGTATGGTAATCTTTATTGGCACCAATTTTCTTTCAGAGATTGATATATATTATTCCAAGTCCTTTTGGCTTTAGGGTCTGGGTTAAGAAATCCATTGAAATCTGAAGTACTTTACCCGCCAATGTGACAAGCCATATATCTCTTGCAGCTTTTAAGATTCTATTCTTATTATATGTATTAGGCATTTTCATTATAATGTATCATGGTGTGAACCTATTGTGATTTTTTATTTGGAGTCCTATATGCCTCTTATATTTGAATTTCCATATCCTTATTAATGTTTGGAAGATTTTCTACTCTTATTTCATTGAAAAGATTTTGCATTTCTTTAGTTTTTATTTCAGAGCCTTTTTCTACCCCACTCATTCTTAAATTTGGTCTCTTGATATCTCAAATTTTTGAATATTATGGTCATGGTCTCTTTCTTTATGGTCAGCTTTATTATTAAGATTATATAATTTGTCTTTGAGGCCTGAAAATCTGTCTTCAAAGTGGTCTAATCTATTGGTAATGTTTTCCATTGAATTTTTAATTTGATTTATTGAGTCTTTGACTTCCAGAATTTGCATTTGTTCATTCTCAGAATCTCTGTCACTTTATTGATGTGATCTTTCATTTTCTGTTCTTTTTTCCTCTCTAATTTCAATCTTTAGATCTTCTTTTAGTTCATTGAACATTTTAACTATAAACTCTAAATTCTTTCTCTGACACTTCCTCCACTGTGGTATCAATGGGGTCAGTTGTGGAAGTGTTATGGACTGTTCAAGGTCGTTAGTTTCCTTGATTTTTCATATTACTTGTATGTCTATTGGGTTGATTGTTGCTGCTTCTATTAAACAAGATACTACTTCATCAGCTTCTTTCTCTTATGAGCCCTGGGCTGGGTGAGTATTCAGGTATTAATTTTTAACTGTGTGTGGTCTCTGTTGATTTGAGTATCAGGTCTACTTTGAGAGGTGCTGCTGAGCGCTATTTACTACAATCACTTCAGAGCTAAGCCACATATTATTCAAACTTATGGAAAGTGAGAAACTTGTGGATATTGTTCCCCATAATTCCTCTAATCAAGTAAAAACGTATAATAAGTTTCTGCAAAAGGTTGAAGAATTAGTTACTGAATATAGTAAACCTACTATAACATTATATGAGGACTGAAGGGGAAGAAAAAAGACTGGAAAAAAGAATTAGAAAAAGAAAAACAGAAAAATATAGAGTGATACAGACCAAGGTAAAAAGGAGAAAATAGTAAATGGGGGAGTGTATTTGAGATAGTAGCAGACAGCATGGAAGGGAGAATAAATGGTAAGAGGAGCAAGTATAAACTAGGGCTAGAAAGACAAAAATAGGGAGAATGATCCTAATTAATTCTTTAAGTGGTTAGGAGAAATAAATGCATTGAAGATAAATGTTGGCTATTAGGGTAACAATTATTAACACAAAGAGGAATATATATGATCAAAATTGACATTAAAATTATTATAGTAAACCATTCCAAGGTGAAAAAAAATCTTGTTGAATCTTGGTTTGGATTTCATTAAGATTTTAGATACTTAGAAGATGTCCATCTTTCTTTGGCTGTGGATCCCTCCAGAGGTTCTGGGGTACAGGAGCCACTCCTCTAGTTGCTGTGGACTCCCATCAGTTAGTTGGTTATAGTTGGTCAGCTCAGGGTCCTATGGCTAACTACTAAGAGTGTGTGATGTTTGTGTGTTAGTTGTTTCTATTTTGTGCAGAGGTGCTGAATGTCAGCCTTTGGGTATGATTACTGTGGGTCATTGGAAACCTGCTCCTCTATTCAGGGTCCTGTTTTTTTTTTTTTGTTTGTTTTTGTCATTGTTTTCTTTTTTGTAAGCAAGCAAAGGACCTTGGTTGTGGATTCTCCCTGATGACTTAGGCACTGTCTTGTCACAGCTTTCCACCAGCTGCAGCCAGTATTGTAGGATTCATACCTCTATACCACTGGATATTCAGGTAACTTCTCTGTAGATTGGCCCCATAGAGCCCCATAATCAAGGGGATAGTCTCTCTAGTTTCTTAGGACTCAAGTATCTTCTCACCATGTCTTCCTCCAGTGTCAGCAGGCAGAGGCAGTAGTTCTGAAAACTCCCCATTTTCCGTTCCTCTGCTCCATGCCAAAACTATCTTGCCACTCAGATCTGAACTGTCTTCTATCACCCCAAATCACAGGCATCAGTTCTGTCTCTGCTATAGCCTTGGCGGCAGCTGACCAAACAAATGGATTGGGCCAACACTTCTTGGGTGAGGTTTTTCCACCTGTTCCCCTTGTTTATGGTCAGAAGGAGGGGTGTCAGTGAATTCTGGCTAGCAGTGATCCTTCTACATGTTATTTCTAGATGGATTCTGAAGAGAACTCACTATATGGAGTACTCTGGTTTAATTTGCTACTACTGTCTGGAGGCAGGGAGGTGCCATGTTGATTTAAGGGCATTACTAGTCAACTGAGGGCTCCCAGAAATGGCTGTGGTGCCTGGCAGAAATTTCTGTTCATGATTTGGTTTTATACTGCTTGATCTGCTTCAAGGAAACCACTATTTCTGTTGTGTTTTATTTTTTTCTGGTTTTCTTTCCAATGATTGTCAAGGGGGTGAGCTTATAGTGACATAAATAGCTATATAAATTTGGTCATGTATTGTGAAAATCATTATACTATGTTTAAATAAAATTATACTTAAATAAAGATCATAATCATGTAAAGAAAAGATAATTTCAATTTGCAAAACTTGACAAAGACTGTTGATAATATTTTCTTCAACTGAGACACAGAGGATATCTACAAATAAATATTCCTGCTCATATCTTAATCTATTTCCCAACATCCTCTGTGTTGTGAGAGGATTGAGGATTGATGCCTAGCTTCTTTCTGCCATCTTCTCTCAAAAAACTATTCGAAGTTATTCTAGCATATGGAAAGAAAAAGGAATAAAAAGAGTTAAAACAACTTCACAAAGAAACGTAAATTGGGAAGCTTCACTCTATGACAATAAGGCTAACTGTATACTTATAATAAACAAGACATGTTAATGGAAGAATAGACAATTGATGACTGGAAGATAATATACAATACAGGAATAGATTAATACAAATGAGGGCAACCAATTTTTAATAGAGAAGCATAACAATTTAATGGTGGTGTATAACATTTAGATATTCACATGCAAAAATAAAAATTAACTTTTAGAAAACAACTCACAACTTAAACAAAAATTAAACAAATATGAATCATTAAGTTAACTATAACATGTAGAACAATAAAAATGTTGGGAAAAATACATGGGAGAAAATGTTCACAATTTAGGCACAATCCATAAGAGACAAGAAGGGTAAATTAGACTGACTTAAGTATTACACAATGCATACAGACATTGAACATCACATAGGAGCTAATCTGTAGGTAGATTTTTATATTTTCATATATCAGTTAAAAACAAATTTAATTTAAAGAATTTTTAAAAATAATAGCAATGACAAATTCTTGTTGTGAATCTATATTCCGTATTTTCCACTATCATCCATACCAATTCCAATAAGATTTTGAGTAGGAATTTTATGCACATACATTTTGAAAGGATTGCCTTATCTTTAAGGCTTTTCCTATACACACAGATCTAGCTGCACTGAGAGGCTTTTAACTATTATATGCAGAATATGAATTTGTAAGCACAAAAATTCATTTCTTTCAAAATACTTATTTAAAATCATAGCACATACACCTTAGCAGAAGTCTCACTCATGGAAATTGCAGTGCTCACATCAGCTTAATTGTTATTGTGATATCTCATTGTAAAAGCTCATTACTAAGTTCTGAATCAACTTCTTAACATTCTTTTTTTTTTTTTTTTTTGGTACCAGAGATTGAACTCAAGGGTACTTGACCACTAAGCCACATCCTCAGCTTAGAGACAAGGTATTACTGAGTTGCTTAGCACCTTGTTTTTTGCTGAGGCTGGCTTTGAACTTGCAATCCTCCTATCTCAGCCTCTCAAAGAGCTAGGATTACAGGTAGCCACCACGCCCAGCTTAACATTCTTATTCTTCATTAGGCTTAATTCATAGGTAACACTGAAGCAGTCTTAAAAACTTAGATTCTCAAGAACATAAAATTCAATTGCCTGTTAATTTCATAACCGGATCTCATTTATACTGTAGACCTAATTAAAGATTACATGTTAATAATGATTTATATAATCTAGAATGGCATTTATATAATCTATATAATGGCATACATTTCTATTTTTCACAATTTTTACTTTCATATTAAAACATATAACACCATGCTGTAATTTCTTCATGCAATATTAGAATTACATAAAATCTTGTAAATGAATGTGCAATCTACCTGCCCCTTTAGTGACATGAACAACTATATAATTCTTTTACATATTGTGAAATCATTATACTACAATTAAAATAAAATTAGATCTAAATAAAGACCATAATAACGTACAGAAAGGATAATTTCAATTTGCAAAACTAGACAGAAAAAAGCCAGTTGATGATTTTGTATTCAACTGAGACACATAGGATATACAAATAAGTATTCCTATTCATTTCTTAATCTATTTCTCATAATGTGTAACAAATACAAGAATAATTGTATGGTGGTATTTCTTAAAACCAATACTTATTTTGTACCCAATAAGTACCTGGCATGGTGGCAAGCACAAGTTTTCAGAAATAAACATGACTTATAAAAGCTGATCCTTGCCTTTGAAGAGTCTCAGTTCCCTTTTTCCAGGTTCGATAAATAACTATACAACATAATACTAGTGCAATTGTTGCCATTATGTAAGCACCCACTGCATTGGGAGTCCAATAGGAAATTAGGAAAAATATGTTGAATGGCTGACTTTGGGGCTATGAAGGATGACCAGAAATGGCTTGGAAAAAAAAGAAAAGGGGGTTGTAAGATAGGAAGGCAATAAAAGCTGCTTGAAGTAGTGCTGACTTTTAAGCTTAAGCCACACTACTACATGGTCAGGATATGTAATTAAATCATTCATATTTATAGACTGAATTCACTCTGTCAAAACACCTAAAGGGCATCCAGAATCACCATAAAAATTTATGCAAAATTGATGTTAATTTAGGTAATGTCCTTTATGAATTTATAACATTCTTGCCTACTGTTGCATTCATTGCAAATGCAAAAAATAACCTTGAGAAAAATGGCAATAAATAACACTTATAAGAAACTTTCTATAGAGGTGATAATAGAAACCATTGCTACTTAATTGCACTCATGTGCAGCCCTAATCATTTTACACTTTCGAGGGATTTATTACTGCCAGGCAAAACATGAATGGAGATTAGTATAAAAATATAAGAAGTTATTTCAAGATATTACAGAGACACTTTCTCATGTATTATTTGATTCAGAAGGGAGCCTGTCTGGTATAATAAGATTCCTATGCCTAGTCAGCATAGATCCTCATGTAAGCCCCAGTCTCAATAAATCCAAGAATTTCAAGTTTTGAAAATTTATACAAATAGTCATTGCATATGTTGAATGCAGTTAATTTATAAAAATTTAAGCTATCTCACACTGAGGCAATCTAAAAAACCAGCAAACTGACCATGATTTATTATTTTATGTGGTATGTGTTAGGAAAAAATGTTTTTCTCCAAAGTTATATTTTGAGATCTCTATTTTCTATTAAAGTCCTGGTTGATGTCAAGAAATCTCCTTTATCTTTACTATATAGTTGATGATAATTTATCACATATATGGTCCTTTTCTATTTAAGACTCTCAATTTCTAAAATTAGAAATTTTATTGTTTTATAGTGTCAATTTAAGGCATTTTAGCTTTGCTTTCAAATAGATGTTGGTGACAAAGTAAGAGTTCTTGTTAATATTTCTTTGTAGCAAAAATTTCACATATATGAGTCTTTCATTTTAAGTATTATATTGAGTTGTTTTTAATTGTTCACCAAATAATATTTTCATCATTTTTATGGATTTAAAATAAATCTTAATATATTTAAGGATATCCTCATGCCTTCCTCACAATAGAAATCAAATTTCCTGGTCATTAAACTTTCACATCACAAATATATTCCCATTTCACGTAACACTGCAGTACTTCTGGACATTTCATTCACAGAGAAAATTAAACCACAGAATGACTTTTGCTTTCAGAATTTTGAAGTTGACATGTTTGTCTCTATTCCTCCTGTTAAGTGCATCTAAACCCCCAAGGTATAGTATATAAAACAAACATTAAAAGACTTTGAAAGTAGAAAAGAAAATGGCAGGCTTGCTAGGGACCTAGGGATCCGAGGATGAACACCTCAGTTTTCTATTTTGTTTCACATATCTCACACTGGAACTGAAAATAACAGCTACCCAGAGCTGTCAATGCATGCCAGTAAAACAAGTCCAAACAAAAGCCTAATCTTTCTAACCAAAGAACCAGGACAGAGGCAGCTTCCAAAGACAGAAGACTTTAGAAAATGATTACTCTATTCTAGCTAAACATGCCAGATAAAAATGTGCACTCTATTCCCACCCAAACAAATTAATTCTGAGTAGTCAGTCTAGAGTTGTGTCCTCACAAAAAACATCATGAATATACCCCAATTACTAATGGTTTGGTGTCAGAAGGCAAAGCAGGGAGCCTGGAATTTCATTACTGCCATCCACAAATTAAGTTCTTCTCATTCCCACAGTTTTTTAAAAACTGTGGATGGATTTTTTTTAAAAAATTAAACTATATGTTGTCTTCAACATATAGAGAGTGAGGAATTCTGCTTTAACCCAACATTAACAAAGTACCACTTTCATTTCCTGCTGGAGTGGCACAAGCAAACACCTACTAGAGATTTGAGACTTTTATCAATATTCAGAAGTAGTGAGACCACTACTGCAGTGGTGATAATGCAGTGTCAGGTGATAATGTACCAAAACAAAATCCTGGCAAAGCCCTTTATCAATGAGAAGCCTCCTCTGTTGTATTTCAAAGGAGGCTTAATGAAGAATCTGGACATCTACAACCATCTGGCTGCAATGAAATAGCATGTCCACTTCCACTGGAACAAACATGTCAGAGAAACTAATTAAATGGAAGGCTTAAACAAGGTAACAGTCTTCAAAATGTAAACTAGTCTTTCTATGTTTTAATAGAAAATAACACATATATCAAGAATCATAAATATTACAAACTGAATAAAAAAGAAAATATTAACACTGAGATAACAGATGTGCGAATTGCCCAAGAAAGATTTTAAATCAGCTCAGTCATAATAAATACATAAATAAATTCATAATACATATATACTTCAAAGAACAGTTACAAACACACTTGAAGCAAATGAAAAAAAAAGGTAAAATTTTATTAAAGAAATAGAAAATCTTAGAAAAGAGATGTAAGATATAAAGAAGCACTGAATGGAAATTTCCATTTATGGCATCAGTCCCAGAAGAAGAAAAATAAAGGAGGGTAAATTACTCAAAGAAATAATGGCTGAAAACTTCAAAATTTTAGAAAAAGACATATGCCTAGAAATTCAAGAAGCTGAACACTAAACTTGACAAACATAAGGAAATCCATGACAATAAATTACTTGTGAAACTAAAAGACATGGGAAAATCTTGAAAGCAATCAGAGAAAAATGACATCTTACTCATAGAGGGATAATCAGTAAAAAGACCATGGATTTCTGATCTGAAACTGAAAAGAACTGGAACAATATTTTGCATGTATTTAACTAAAAGAACTGTAAATAAAAATTCTTTACTTGGTAAATATATTCTTTAGGAATGACGAGAAAAGACGATCAGATTTAGGACAGCTAAGAGAATGTTGTTTGAAGACTTAAGTAGCTAAAGGAAATTTTCTAAATAAATAGAATTAATAAGAAAGGAAAATTGAAGAGAGAAAAAGACTAAGAAGAAATATAGATAAATGCAATAGGCTTTCCTTATATCATATGTTTTCTAAACTATGTATCACAAGTAAAGCAAAATTTTAATGTGATCTGTTCTGGAAAGTGTAATGAAACCACTGGAAATGTCATGCAAAATATTCTCAAAACCCAAGAAAAAATTTAAAAATGAATTTCTAAAAATGTTCAAGTAAACTACAGAAATGTAGAAAAATGAAAACATGAAAAAACTGAGAGAACAAATATAAAGCAAATAATAAAATGGCATATTTACACACAAAAACAAATAATTGCATTAAGTATAAATGATCCCAATGCATCAATTAAAAGGAAGGATATTTTAAAAAATTGAACTATATGTTGTCTTCAAAAATTCACTTCAGGTTTTCTTGCAAGATGGTAAAGCAGATCTATGCAGCAAACCTGTTTCTTCACACCCAGAAATAAAGCAGTGAAAGAGCAGTTAACCAGAAAGGTTGGTGACAGAGTGTACATTCAAACTAAATTTTTGATAAGTTGAGACTTGGAATTTGGTTTTGGAACAGAAAATGAAGAATTCCCTACCTCCAAGCTCTGACTAGTGTTGGGTCTGGGTGAAAGGGTAATAAATAGAAGAAACTCACAAACTTACTTCCTTGACAACTGTTATAAAGAAAGGCAGACAAAGTTAAATGAGGCAGGCACAGCAAAGACATTGAAGGAGTCCACAAAATTCAAACCAATTGTTGGAAGAAAAATGTGCCAGGTAGAGCAGCCATTTTGTCGACCCCACAGCTAGCCAGCCTCTTCAGATGAAACTAAATCAATACAGCTCTTCCCCACCAAGAGATGATAACAAATAAAAGCGTAGGGAATACCTCCAAAATAGGTTGTCTCAATATCTACCAAAAAGGAACTTAAACAGGAATTCCTGCTAGCTAATGGCAACCAAATGCCCCTACCCCTCTCTGTGGACAAGGCGAATGTGGTGGAGTTGAAGGAAGAGCAAGTCACCCATAGAGTGCTAACCCCAACTCAGCACTCCTCACAAACTCTGCAGAAGTGTGGATGAAAACAGGTCAACTGACATTCCACTTCAGTCACAGTGATGAGTAACATTTTGGTGTCCTGCAGTAGCCAGAGTGGACCAAATGTGCACCAACCACCAACATAAAGCTTACATTGGCTGGCATCACAGATGCAGGCAGCCATGAGGTGTTTAAATTGGTCTCCTACAGAAAAGCCCCAGAAGAGGGGAATGGGTGCTCAGTGATGCACAGCTGCAAGTTGCAGAAGCTCAGGTGAAGACAGGTCAATTGACCTCTATACAGGTGAAGGTGATACGTAAAACCCTCGTGATCTGCAGAAACAGTGGTGTAGGCTTCTGTGCCTCAGTCTTCCCAGAATGAGCCTGTATACACAGGCTTCAGCCAGCAAGTGCTTAGATAGGGCCTCTGTAAACAAGCCCAAGCAGAGAGGAGCCAGTAGTTCGTGACACAGAGCAACAAGAACAGCGCTGTATCCTGTACCTTGCACCAAAAAAAACAGCCAGTAGACATAGCATTCTCCAAGCACGCAGTCTAGGGATTCTAGCCTGACTAAAAAGCACCAGCTGGTGAGAGAATTGTAAAAATTGTAGGGAAGTGTCTCCTGTACCCCAGAACTTTTAGGAGAGTCTACAACTTCGAGTCTCAGAATGATTCTATGAATCATTTAGATACATAGAACCACAGAAGGAACTTCCTGAGGATAACCCCAAGGAGCTAGCAAAGAACCTTACTTATGCGGTACTCCCTACAAAGGGGCTAACAAGGAGCATCCCACAAACACAAGCTTCCACCCAGTGTGCCTGCAACCTGCACAATCCCAAGTGGGCAAGAATCCTATCCTTGCCACAGGGTACCCAGTACCATTTCAAGCAGACCACAGTACTTCTACCTTACATTTCCATACCCTTTACACTCTGAAGTATTCACAGGAGAGCCCAAACTGAATGATGGCACTGAATACATGGAGCTTTTATTTCAGTAGGACACATAAGATTGTACTGCCTAACAGGGACTAACCTAGGTTTGAAGTTACAATTAGGGACCATCTCCTCTGACCTACCTGAAGGCTACTATGTACCTGAACACACCAAAGATTGGAGGGGACTTATTAGAATAATATCAGAGGTGAAAGGGTCTGGTCACTACCTATACACCCAGGAAAATGAGGTAAAGTTGAGAATTGGTGAATATCTTTTAAAGGTCCCAAATCCTGATGAAATCCAGAGCAGGAGGGCTAAATAAGGAATCAGCCCACTGTGAATAGCTTGTCATAGAATATTATAAATAGCTTTAATGTCAGTTTTTATCTTACATATATAACTTTTAATTTTGAATCTATAGATGTTATTTTGTTTGATTTTGCAGTTCTCAACACAATTTATTGTATTTCTTCTAATGCTTTAAAATATTAACTAGAATCATTCTGTCTTTTCTTTCCTAGCTCATGTTTACACTTGTTCTTTGTAGTCATTTCTTTCTTAATTTTACTTGCTCCTGTCTCAAATCCCTCTTATTTTTTCCTCTTTTTATTGTAGTTTGTATTTTTTCTTTCTCCTCTATTTTTTGTGCTCTACTCTTTTTTTTTCTTTTCCACTTTTCAACCCCTGAAAATTGGTAGTAATTTTCCTAACTTTAATAACCATTTCTCAACCTTTCTATTGACATTACTTCAAGTTTATACTTGGATTAAAAGAGTTGTGATGAATATTTGCAATATAATTTTTTCTAAAGTTTAATACGTGTCTGTGCTCTGAAGTGTTTCTGTTTAATAAGGTTTAGTATCTTCTCATAAAGCAGTGCTGGAAACTGGGCATAGCAGAGGGTGCACATGGAACATCAATACTTATATATTGGCCTATCATGGTGCATTTAAGCAAAAACAGTTCACTAAAATGTTTCTTGAATGAAAGTAGAAGAGATAATCATCTCATCTGATGGAAAAAAATATAAACTATACGGAAAAGTGAGGGGAAAAATCATCCCAAACAGCCCATAACAGTTGAACAACTGATTCCATTAATGCATAGTGGAGTAAATGTTGGATAAATAATTTAGGAAGTTCATAGTTAAAATGTTCAATGAGCTAAAAAAAGAGAGAGATGTAAGGGATGATATAAGATAGAAAATACAGGAAAAGAAATAACATTTTATTAAAGAGAAATTTATTTATTATTTGGTTCTGAAAAAGAACGAAAAAGAAATTCTAGAAATGAATGACTCAATAAGTCAAAAAATCAGTTGAGGTTGGCTGAAGCAGGAAGATCGCTAGCTCAAAGCCAGACTCAGTAACAACAAAGCGCTAAGCAACTCAGTGAGACCCTGTCTCTAAATAAAATACAAAAAAGGGCTGGGGATGTGGCTTGGTGGTTGGGTGCCCAATTCCCAGTAGTGCCCCAACTGAGTGCCCCGATTCCCAGTATGCAGAAAAACAAAACAAAACAAAAAACAAACACAAAACAAACAAAAAACCCTGTTAAAATCACCATCAATAGTTTAGATCACATAGCAGACACACTTTCAGGTCTCAAAGACCAAGTTTATAGTCTTGAAAGTAAAGTCAACAACAAAGAAAAGTATTAAGAAACCATGGTCAAAATATTCAAGAAATCTGTGATAGTATTAAGAGACCAGATCTAAAAATCATTGACAGAAAGCCAGGCACTAAGATACAAACTAAATGACATAATATCAAAAAAATTTAAATCTTAGGATTGAGATGGAAATCTAAATACAAGATGAATTTAGAGCCCCAAGTAAAAAGATCCAAAAAATCCTATGACACATTATAATTAAAATTTCTAATATACGGGTCAAGGATAAAAATTTAAAGACCACAAGAGGAAAATGGAAGGTTACATTTAGAGTGAGGCATTTAGAGTTTCTTTGATATCTCAATCCAGACTCTAAAAGCCAGGAGATCTTGGAATAATGTATATCAAGCCCTTAAATATAACAAGTGCCAACTAAGGATGCTATATCCAGAAATCTATTTTTTAATTTGTTAGATAAAATAAAAACCTTTCACGGTAAAGGGGAAATTAAAAGAATTCATAATCAGTAAGCCAGCACTACAAAACATATTTAGTAAAATGTTACACACATAAGAAATAAAAAATAAACATCAGATCCAGAATGAATGATTCTTAGTAGAATAGTTAATTAAAAGAGAATCATCTGAATTAAACATTAGAAATAAGTAAAAATCATATCTCCGTAAAGTTTGGCAGAGTGGTATAAAAATAGATACATAACCATGTTGTTCACAAGAAATTCACTTTACAAAGACATTCACAGGATGAAAGTGAAAGGATGGAAAATGTATATATGCAAATAGAGACCAGAAGCAAGCAACAGTAGCTACTCTAACATCTAACAAAGTAGACCTCCTCCTCAAGCCAAAACTCATCAGAAGAGACAAAGATCAGTTTATCCAGCAAGATATAATAATTATAAATATCTATGCTCCAAATATCAGTGCAGATAGGTAGGTAGGTAGTTAGGTAGGTAGATAGATATGCCTACCAAATTTAAAGATTCAAATAGATCCCAATACAATAACACTAGGTGATTTTCACATATCTTCCCCATCAATAGATAGGTATTCCAGACATAAGCTCATAAGCTAAGTAAAAACTCCTTGGAACTAAAAGGCACTATTAATCAGAAGGACCTAAGAAGATGTTTATCCAATAATTCATCTATTAACAATTGAATTTACTCTCTTCTCAGCTGTACTTGGAATCATTTCTAAAATAGACCATATTTTAGGACATGAAGTAAATCTTAACAAATACAAAAAATAGAGATAATAACTTGCATTCTATTAAATCATAATGGAATGATAATAGAAATTAATAACAAGATGAAAACCAGAAAACATTTGATAAAGTGGAGATTGAGTAATGTGGTTTTGAATAAGGAATGGTTAATACAAGAAGTCAGAGGAAAATAAAAATATTCCTAGAAACAAATCAGAATAGAGATACAACATATCAGAAACTCTGTGATAGTATGAAGGCTGTTCTAAGAGGAACACTAATAGCATTGAGTGCTCACATAAAGGAAAAAAAAAAAGAAATAATGTTGCACCTCAAAGTCTTAGAAAAAATTAAATTAATTCAAAATCAGTAGAATACAGTAAATAATTAAGATCATAGTCAAAATTAATGAGCTTGAGA
Organism: Xerus rutilus; assembly: GCA_028644305.1. NCBI lineage: Eukaryota > Metazoa > Chordata > Mammalia > Rodentia > Sciuridae > Xerus > Xerus rutilus. The sequence goes on from CM053407.1 coordinate 94,585,805, forward strand.
ACAACAATAAAAAGAAAATCCAAGAATACAGTCAATGCAACAGCTTTTATTCTTTGAAAAATATAACAAATATTGATAAACCTGTACCAAACTGATTAAAAGACTAAGAGAGTAGACACACATCCTCAAAATTATAAATGAAAAAGAGATATCACCACCAACATTTCTGAGATGAAGAAAATCATTAGGGACTATTTTGATAATTTACGCACTCTAATAAACTGGAAAATTTAGAAGACATTGACAAATTTCTACACACACATGAACTACACAATTTGAACAAAGAGAAAATAGAAAACTTTAACAGACCAATATCAAGCAGTAATATTGAAGCAATTGTTAAAGTGCTTCTGTTACGGTTTAGATATAAGGTATTCTCCTAAAGTTCAATGTGTGAGACAATGCGAGGTTTAAAGGTGAAATTATTAGGTTATGAGAGGTATAATTAATTCTGGGTTAATCCACTTATACATATTAACAAGATGGTAGCTGTAGGTATGTAGAGTGTGACCAGAGGAGATAAATCACTATCAGCCTAACTTTGGGTATGCTCTGCTTCCTGCTGAGCCGCTTTGCTCCTCTACATTCTTCTGCCATCATACTCTGACTTACCTTGGGCCCAAAGTTTGAAAACCAAGGAATGAATCTCTGAAACCATGAGCCAAAATAAACTTTCCTTCCTCAACATTGTTCTTATAAGGGGCATTGATCACAGTGATGTGAAAGCTGACCAAAGGACAAATTGGTATCAAGAAGTGGGGTTGTTGAAGTGATTAACCTGACCATGTGGCACAGAGCTTTTGAATGTGTTTAAAGTTTGTGAGAGGAATTTTGGAAAATTTAGAGATACAAGATGGAAAAGCTTTAGATTTGTAAGTGGAGCCTAATGGGCATTTCTGGTGGTGATATCAGTCTTGCACATCAGGAACGGGTCCTCGTTCTCTGGTGTTAAAGATTAAACACTGGAGAAATGACAAGGCCTAAGCACAGAAAGCAAGTTCTAAGAGAGGGATAGAGGTAGCAGACTTCTATTCAGAGAAAGGAGTACAGAGTTGGGTGCCCATGGGAGTGGCTGTGTCTTACTTTTATAGACCCCAGAATCCCCACCTTCTTTTTCTTCTCTGTGTATGTGTCTACAGGCAGGAAGGAACAGGAACATAGGGAGTAATAGCTTGTGTCCAGGAAGTGCCATCCTGGAGGCATTATCAACCCATGGACTAGGAAACTATGATCTTTATTCTTTGATAACTACCCCTCATCTTCTCCAACTCCATCATTCATTACTGATTGATACTGATTGTTAGACTTTCCAACCCCTGCCTCAGTTTGTTGAGGAATGATATTTTACGTACTCTCAGTCCAGGTGAGACTGCAGGCAGGTTTCTTTTTGGCAAAGAAAACATGTGAGGAGACAGTACAGTGGCCTCATTTTATAGAATTATTCTCTTAACCTGATGTTCCCACTATCCTCATCTGTTTGTTCCCTTATATTGGAAGCTCAACAACCAAGACTGCTGTTCATAGGAAATGGATAGTAAAGACAGGAATCTTCAGGTTTCAGAGAAGGAGGACTCTGTTGAAAATTGGACAAGAGGTGATTCATGTTACATTTTGACAAATATGATGTCTCCATTTTGACCATGATCTGAAACTTTCAGTGAGGCTGAATTTAAAAGTGGATTAATCAGGTGGGAGAAATTTCAAGACAGTAAAGTATTCAGGCACTGGCACAGATATTGCTGGCAGTTTTAGACAAGTTTACTGTGATAATCAGGAGTAGAAAGCAGAGCTGAAATGTTTCAAAACTTGAAATTTGTCCAGAAAAGCATAAGTAAATCTGGGAGCTAAGGAAGTTAAACTTTTTAAAGAGATCACAGCCACTAAAGAGATGCGAATTACTCTACCCAGAGGCAATAGGAAACATGACTTGAGGGCATCTCAGTAATTAAAAAGACCATTTCCAACTCAGACTCCTTTGGGAGGAGATCATTAAGGTACACTGCTTGCATATGGAGGGCTAGGAAGTTTTTCTCACCATACTCAGCCTACCAGGCTGTCAGAGGCTGTTGCAGCGTGGTACGAGGAGTTTTGACTACTGCTCAAGATAATGGCAGAACTTGGTGTCAATCACATGATGGTGCTTCTTCAGGAATGTATGATGCTAAAACTGTGGAGTCATGAAGGCTTCCACAAAGATACTGAAGGAATATCTGGGAGACCCAGCAAAGTATAGCAGGATCTAAGTCCCTGAGAGCTTCTCTTTTGAGGTTGATGAGTGAAGATGTGAGAAAGAAGCCAAAAGTACAGTGGAAACCCCAAAGATTAAGACATGCTAGTAACATGGAATGTCTGTCATGGAAAGCTGCAGGAATTAAGCAGAGACAAGTCATGAAAGAGGATATGTGGGCTGAAACTGAAAGACTGTAGGAAGGAAGCTATACAAGTGTTCTAGAAAGAACATCATGATGCCATGTGCCCCAGATACTTGATGTTGAACTATAGAACTTATTTGCTCAATGGATTTTGGTCTTGCTTTGGTCCCATCTCTTCTTTTTATGTCCCTATTTCTTCCTTTTGAAATGGAAATGTTTCCTCTGTGCCATGATGTGTTGGATATATATGACTTGTTTTTGATCTTTTCATGGGAAACATCCATAAGTTTACTTTGCACCTCACATGAGATTTTGAACTTGAACTTTTCAGTAATGCTGGAACTGTTATGACTATTGAGACTCTTGGAAATGAACTAAATATATACTGCATTGTGAGATAGACATGGGCTTTTGGGGGTCAGGGACTAAATGTTATGGTTTAGATATTAGGTATCCAACAAAAGATTCTGTGTTAGATAATATAAGAATATTCAGAGGTGAAATGATTTAGTTATAAGAACCTCAACTGGTGGATTAATCTACTGGAATAGATTACTGGGCAGTAACTGTAGGCAGCAAGGGTGTGGCTGGGAGAAGTAGATCACTGGTGCCTTGTCTCTGGGGTTTATATTTTGTTTCTGGTGAGCAGAGTACATTCCCCCCAGCCCTACACCCCTCTCTCTTTCCTTCCTACTTTCCATATCTTGAGCTGCTTTCTTCTGCATATGCCCTCCTTCCCTAATATTCTGCCTTATCTCAGCTGTCTGCACACTAAATCTCTGAAACCATGAGTCAAAATAAACTTTTTCTTCCTACATTGTTCTTGTCAAGTCTTTGGGTCACAGAATTGAAAAGCTAACTGAAACAATGGAGAAATGCTGTTCTGATCATGGAAGCCAAGAAGCAGAGAGAGAGGGGAAGGGACCAAGGGCAATATAGTCCCCAAGTTCACATCCCAGTGACCCATTTCTTCCAACAGTGCTCCACCACCTCCCAGTAATTTATTCAAATTATCAATTTATCCAATGGATTTATCTCTGGATTAGATTAGAATTCTCATGATCTGATTATTTCCTAAATTTCCCATTCCTGGACATTGCTTTATTAGGGAAAAGATCTTCAGCACATGATTTTTCAGGGGTCATTTCCATATCTAAAATATAACAATTGGCAAAGAGACAGAAGAAATTAATATCATTAATTACAGTTCTAATTAATGTTTCTAAAATAGGTCATCCAAAAACAGAAGAATAAATAATCTTTTCAAGTACTTCCAGAGTATGTTGCAAAATAGCCCACAACCTGCACCATAACTCAACTTTGATGTTTTGTAATGTTCTTTATCAAGTTGAGAAAGATTTCCCCTATTCTTTGCTGAGAGTTTTATCATAAATGGGTATTGGATTCTGTCAAATGTTTTTTCTATGTTATTTGATAAGATTAGAAGAGTTTCATTATTATCCTGTTGATGATGATGATATATTAATATTTTCCAATGTTGGATCATCCTTATGTACTTGAAATAGGTCTCATTTGGTCATGAGTATAATTTTTGTCATTCATTTAATGCCAATTCTTTAAGTGTACAGAATGCAAGAATTGTGTCACCATGACAATCTTCTATATTCCAAAATAAGAATGTCCTGAAGGCCCAGGCCAAGACTTGTTATATGGTAGACTCACCACAGACAGCCAGATGGCAGGGTCCACTGGTGGACTTTCTGCTGGGGTGCTCAATAGGTCTGGCCAGATGCTTTGCTCCACAGTTGACTGGACCTGACATTTGGGTCTTCAGATGCTATTCTAGTGCCTAGGTCCATGCAGGTTGGCTTGAAATCTGGGTTCACTGGGGCAGTCCTAGAACTTAGATACAAGATACAAGGTGGCACCTAGGTTCATGGAGAAGGTCCAGAGCCTTGGTCTGTGGTAAGACTTGGAATATGGATCAGTGGAAACCAAACAGTGTAGTGGGTTTAGACCCAGAATCCATTGCATCACACCTGGGTCTAGAATCTGTAGGCACTGGGTCTATAGGAACTGGAGTGGCAATAGAGTGGGCCATCAACCTGAGCCCATGGGAGCTGGTTTGGAGCCTGAGTTTATTGGGGGAATCCTGGTATTTGGGTGGGTCTAGGTGCCGGATTTGTGAGGTTCAGCCTAACTTTGCTTTATAGAAGCTGACCTGGTATCAGGGCTCACTGGGGTAATACTATAGCTGGGACTGCAGCAAATTCATGTGTTAAATTCACTCTGTATTTCTGTCTGTGCTGGTCTAGATGGGATATGAGGAGGTTTGATGCATGCAATGTGAACTTGTCCCTCTTACCCTCTTGTGGGTATCTCTGCTTATTTCTGTGTTCCACTCTGGTGTTGAATTCTCAGTTGGATACTTTAGCTCTTATGAAGGTATTTTAATGTTAAATTTATTGATTCTATTACATTAATGTATTTTATTTCACTTTGAAGATTTTGGTCATTATCTTTTTGTCCTAATTTTTTTCCCTTCATTTTTGGTTTGCAGTTACACATAGTTCATTCCAACCTATGTCCCAGAGATGCTGAAAACTTAAAATATTTTTCAGAGATTTTCTCTTTATTCTACAGACTGGGCAATTTCTTTTGACTGATTCTTTCCTCTGTTGGATCCAAGTTTTTGTTGTTGTTGTTGTTGTTTCAAAACTCACCTAGTAAAATTTTGTGTGTTTTCATTCACATATCTATTTAGTTCTTTTAAAAATAGTCCTTCTTTCTCTACTGAAGATGCCTACCACATTAAGTCCATTTTCTTTTAATTTTGGGAGTCTAGTTATAACAACTTTAAGGTTTTATGACCTTATTTCATGATAATATTTTACGCCAAAATCTCTACCCCAATAATTGCAACATCAGGGTCATCTTGAAGCTTTTGTGTGTTCATTGACTCTTTCCTTAAGGACTGTCATTTTCTACATTTTTGTATGATGAAACATATTAAAATGTGTTCTGGATATTATAAATGTTATGGGGAATGATGATGTATTTATTTAGCAGAGTATAAACTGGCTTAAGTTAGACCATCAATTCTGTCTCACATTATGAAGGTGTTGGTATGAGTTTTAGTTTTTTGAACTTATGCTATATGTGTTTAGCTCTGTCATGCACATGAATACATTAGTGGCTAGACTGAAACATAGGTGGATGGTTCAAATATCAGTTCAGTGTAGGAAGACTTGGATATGCTGCTTTGAGCATTTGCCACAGATACATAGTTCAAGAATTAGACATATTTGTGTGAATTTATACACAAAATTTAGAGATCTAATTTTTTGGCACTTTTTATAGTCTGAGGTGGTTCCTTTTCCAGTTTTTATGCTGATAAGAGAGATGAATTTACTTTTATAATTTTAGAACCTGTGTTTCCTTGATGCTCAAAATACAGGTTTTATTCTCAAGGAAAAGACAGAAGACCAGAAAAGCTATACAGATTGCTCCCTAGTTGAGCTGAGACTATTATCTACAATCAACCTGCATTTCTTTACTGTTCAGAGTCCTCAAGGAGGTGTTTGTATCATGCCCAGAAGTTCTAGTTGTGGAAGGACTTCTGTAGGAAGTATGGTTACAGCGGAACTGGAAACCTCATTTATCTTTTATTGTTGTTTCCACACATTTGGTGAGGTTTCCTACATTTCCATTCTTTGGGGTTAAAAAAAATTATTTCATGAGGTTGGTTCTGTCTGCCATTGAAAAATACTTGACTACTAATCCCAACAGCAAATTCAACTTGTCACAATTGTTTGATTTTCTTTTACTTTGAGAATATATTTAATTTTCTGGATTTTCCCATATGAGAAATTTTTAATGTATCCTGGATACTACGAATGTTAATTTGTAAAGACTTTGGATTTTGGTACTTTTATTCAATGACTAATATATGTGTATGTCTGTGTGTGTGTATAAGCAGACAATTAATTTGGATTGGTTTTAGGGCATTTTTGTTTATTGGGGGACAGATTGAGTTCCAGGTCTGAGTTTTTGTCTTTGAGTTTCTTTGAGTACGATGTGAACATGTGTGACTTGAGGATCAGTCAGATATGTGTGCAGAATAAGTTTCTAGATTGTCTCTAGGGTCTTTCTTATCTGAGTTCCCTGATTATCTGGCTTCAGTTGGCTGTTTCTCCCAGCTAGAAAGGATACAGGATTTTCCCATTTTTCCTGTGCTATTTTCACACACCATGCCAATTTCACTTAGCTCAGGGCTAAAAGCTTCAAAAATAAGTAATTTACTTTTTGTACAGTTTCCCCCTTCTTTTGGGGCTCTCTAATTAAACATGTTTATTTATAGTCACTTTCCATTTAACAGCTATTGTTATTTTATGGTGTCCAGAAAGTTCTGTTTTCTGTGGGTTCAGAGAATTATTGAATGCGGGGGTTGTACTCCATCAATGTTAATACCAAAAAATCGGTTTTCTTTCTATATGTTAAAAAAGATTCAAAGCAGAGCTATTTAGGAAAGCATATATTATAAAAAATTGAGTATTAAAAATCACTTTGTCTATTACATTAATTTGGTTTTTATAGTTATATATTTGCAGGTTCATCAGACTCTGATCACTCCATATGACCCACCTGATAACACAGCTTTTGTAATTTATCAACATCTCTTTTTTTGACCCAATCAGATATCATTTGTATAACAATATCAAGTAAATTAAAAAAGAAACTGGACATTTTTGTTCAGTGTTATAGATGGAGCTGGTTGTCCACACTTGGATAAATTGTGTATTTGTGCCATTCTCATGCACTTTGAATGTTTGAAATATATTTCTTTGTTTTCATATTTTAATTTATTTATTTGTTCTATTTAGGTTTACATGATAGCAGAGTGCAATTTGATTCATTGTAGACAGAGGAAGGATAATATTTCTCTGGTTGTAAGTGATATAGAATCACAACATACATGCAGTCATACATAAAGCTAGGGCTATGATGACCATCATATTCCACCACCTTTACTGTCCCCATGTCTCCTCCCCCCTTACACCCCTGTGAACAGAGTTCCTCCATTGTTCCCATGTCCTTCCCCCCATTATGGATCAGCATCCACTTATCAATGAGTACATTCAGCATTTGGTTTTCTGAGATTGGCTTACTTCACTTAGCATGATATTCTCCAGCTCCATCCATTTACCTGCAAATGCCATAATCTTTTTCTCTCTTATTGCTGAGTAATATTCCATTGTGTATATATACCACAGTTTCTTTATCCATTCATCCGTTCAAGGGCATCTAGGTTGGTTCCACAGCTTAGCTATTGTGAATTGAGCTGCTATAAACATTGAAGTGGCTACATCACTGTAGTATACTGTTTTTAAGTCTTCTGGGTATAG
>CM053407.1:94594042-94644477 GCA_028644305.1 Xerus rutilus
AAACAAGATTCAAAAAATGGAGAATATGCTTACCTACCCAGCAGTTTTACATGAGAAAAAATATATATATTTTTGCCCGCTAGAGTAATCAAAATAACTTATCTGTATATTAATTAAGCTATTCATGCTATGGTTTCTTTCTTATATTAGTTTAGTAATTATTCTAATAAAGAAATCAGTAATTTCAACTGAGGCATGGAGTTAGGCATATAATACAAAACTCTAAGCTATGTTCCATAGGATAAAATTAAATATGAAGAAAGAGAAAGCTTCTATGGTAAACTACAAGCTAGTGATAACTATTGAAAAGCCATAAAAATAAATATGGCAAAATATTACCTTTTGTAACATGGAAGAAAAATCATGTCCCTACTGAAGAAGAAATTTTGTTAGTTCTGGTAAATGCATGGAACTAGACTACATCATGCTTAGTGAAATAAGCTAGATTCCAAGAGTCAGGAGTCAAATGGTTTCTTTCATATGTAGAAACTAGAGAGAAATAAGGATTTCTTAAAAAGGGGAATTCCATAAAAACAAAAGGGAGAACACTAGAGTAGAGGGTAGAAGAGGAAGATTGAGGAGGAGGGAGAAGGAATGGGAAAGGGGAAGAAATGAAGAATGAAATGACCAAATTTGCAATGTGCACATAGGAATCTATCCCAATGAATTGTAGATGTTCTGTGTACTTCTATAATGCACCAATTTAACATACAGTAACTTAATAAGAGAAATCCCAATAGAATAAGGGAAAAAAGATTGGAGGAGGAAGGAGAGGAGGGAAAGAGGAAGTAGTGGGGATTGAAATGGAATAAATTACATGACATGCATATATGAATGTGTCAAAATTAACTCCACCATTATTTATAACTATAGTACACTAATAAAAAATGTAAAGTAAAGAAATACAAGTTAAAACCCAAACTTTGTAAGCTTTGATGGAAACATCCACAAATTAAACTTTTGTGTATTGTTAGAAAGCATAATGAATAAGGAAAAACTCCTCAAAGGGCAAGGCCAAAGTCTGTTGCAGACAGTAGGCAGGGAGAAGACACCAACATCCATATGGTCAAATAAGAAAAATCCCTCTTAATACCAGTATAATGTATAATTCAGATTCCTCCTTAGCATAACACCTTTGTTTTTAGGAATCAATTGTTGTGTGTTTTCAATGGATTCCCTTTGAGCTGTTTTATTTGTTTCCCTTCTACCCATTTTATCAATTATCTTGTTGCTGGCTGGATAATGAGTTTTTGCGTGGAGGGTGTTAGGTCAGTTCAGGGTTCAGGGTGTCCACCTAAAAGCGGCCAGCCAGACGCTGACGTCACCTGTAGAGGTGCCTCCTGTCAATCAGCGGGTTTTTCCTGACCTATCCAGGAAGGACTCTGGCCTTCTCTTCCTGCCCCAAGCCCTCCCCTTCCTGACCGGGCCTTTTGAAATTGTCTGTATACCGGAGCACAGGCGCCATTCTCCAGCACACACTCTGATGGACAGGAGAGTTCAGCCCAAGAGCGTGTATTTCCTATAAAGCCTTGCCCAGCAGTTTTAATTTGTCTCCTTTTGGTCCTCTGGCTTTACAGAGGGAAAGGTCTTGACCTATATTAATTATGTTATTAGTCCATAGAGCTATAAGCCCTTAGGATTATAAATAACTGCAATCTGTGGATCAGCTTTGGGATCAGCTTCTTTGAGGAAGCGATGAGTGTGCTCTGTGAAGAGACTGATGCATATGGGTGACTGAGTTGCCATATTGGTCCAATGTGGCAGGCATATTGGTTGTTCATTAGCAAGTGTCTGCTTCTTTATCTGTAGCCATAGACTTTTAGCTGTTGTAAAACTCAAACTGTCCAATCACAGCAGCACTTGCTTAGGGTGGATAAAAACTGAGTGCATTTCCTATCAACCCTTGGTTAACAGTACCATGAACACATGCACACCACTTTTTCCCTGAATTTACTAGTTCATAAACTTTATCACTTCAGTGAACTATTGATTTTTCCCACCTCTGTAGTTTACTCCTTTGATTTTTAATTAAATAAATGGAGTGTTTTAATTAAATAAATGGATTATGCCAGTGTTATTCTAGAGATCCTATGAAGATTTGTCTCACCTGCATCACGGGGATTTCCAATCCTGAGACTGGAATATCAAAGAGCACTTTGCTTTCACAATCATAGATTTGCTGGTTCTGGTGAAAAACAAATCAATAATGGGAGCACTGTTTTCTTCTCTCTGTATTTTTGTTCCTAGCTAGTCATCTCCTGTCTGTGAAATGCTCTTTGACTCTGGTGTGATTTTAAGTTATTGGCTGAGCTTTGAACTTGGGTATGTCACCAGGTTGTTTGTTTATTGATCATAGGGAGGACATTTGTCTTTCCCCTATCATTGATAAGTCCATTCTCAGGTGTAAAGAAAAGTTTTCTGTGTTTCTTCTGTGGAATCTTTGGACTGAAAGCTTCAGTCAGTTAACACCCTTTTTTGTGGAAACGTGTTTCTTACAGATAGAGTCGTTGTGACTCCAACTCCTGTGTCTATATGGAAATGCATCAGCCTTTCATTAAGATAGTTTTCAATTACAATAACCAGAAAGGAGTACTTCTGAGATTTATAAGATCTTACATCTCTCTGGAGTTCTAGAACAATAAAGGGAAACAACACAATTTTGACTCCAACATTGTCATCATTTTGTTAGACTGAATTATTGTATATGCCTTTGTAACATTTAACCCAAATAGTGTGATCTAAAATTGAGATGAGATAATTTATTAATTATATTATAAAATCTTTTTAATTCCAAGCACAGTGGTGCATACCTATAATACGAACAACTCAGAAGGCTGAGGCAAGAGGATCACAAGTTCAAAGCAAGGAGCATCAATGTAGCAATGCTTTAAGTAAGTTAGTGACCCTGTTTCAAAATAAAAAATAAAAAAGCCTGAGGATGTTGCTCTGTGGTTAAGTACCCTTTAGTTTAATCCCTGGTGCAAAAAAAAAAAAGAGAGGGGGAACATAACTTTAAAAATACAGAGGTATTATGCCCATCAATGTGAAATCAAGAATATGTGAAAATTATATTTTCAATATTCTGGAATTTAAAATATTCTGAGTGTCACTCTGGTTAATGAGCTATCCATTTCAGTGACTATTCCTTATTCTTTTTTTTTTTTTTTTTAAATATTTTTTTAGTTGTAGATGGACACAATGTCTTTATTTTATTGCTTTGTATGTGGTGCTGAGGATCGAACCCAGGGCCTCACGCATGCGAGGCTTGCGCTCTACCACTGAGCTACAATCCCAGCCCACTATTCCTTATTCTTATAGCCAACTTTTATGGAACTTTTCACTAATATTTTTTCAAAATTCACATTTCAAATTGAAAATATTAGAATGTTTGAAATTTATTTTACATATAAAATATCCTTGGAGTTTTCTAATTGCCCACTGGACAGCCATAAAAATTAGATCTTTTTATAAATGGAGAGAAAATAAATTTGTTAGGCATTCTACAAACTTGGGTATTTCAGCACTATTGTCAGAATCTTTTAAAAATATGTTTCATAAAATTGGGAACATTTAGCCTTTCTGGGAAAAATTATATTTAGGTAATTTATTTTATCTTTGCATGATTTACAATTTTCATATTGAGAAGAGTTACATTGGTATTCATTTACAAAGACTGACACAAAAGCTATCTATACTCTTCCATTTTAGAAAGATTGTGTATCTAGTTTTAATACAGAATGATTGTATTTTAAAGCAAAAAATAAAACTCTAAACTATTTATCAATACTCAAACTATCCACAATATAGTCTGACTCAGTGGTGATTATTAACTACATCTTTTTAAACAGATATACCTTCTAACGACATATTCTGGCTTTATTGCTTATTATAGTAAATTAAGTGGAGTCTTAGATTCACATTTTTTTTCTTGTGTTTACACTAAATTAAAGGGCTTTGATACAAGTCTTAAACATCAAAACAAAGGCCTAAATAAACTTCCTTAGCGAATCATTTTTAATTTTTGTTTTTATTACATTACAGAAAATTACAACAGAATTTTTTTGTAAATAGCTGAAAAGTATTGATATGAACCCTCACACCACCCCTCCCACATCACTTAGCATTAATTTTCTATGAGCAAGAACAATTTTCTGCAGAACCACAAGGTAATTATCACAGGACATGAACACTGATTTCACACTGTTACCTCATTCTCAGAACCACTCAAGTTTCGCCATTTTTCCTAAGAATGTTTTTAAGCAAAACATTCCAGGTGAGAGTCACAAATTGTGTCTATTTCTCATCTTTTTAGTCATCTTCCATTTTCAATACTGTTCCAGTCTTTCTACTGTATGACTCTTTGATGCTTTTGAAGATGAGAGGCCATTCATTCTGTGTTCCATCATGGCACCTCATGACCTGTTTAGATTCAGATCATGTGTCTTTGATAAGCATATTTTAGAAGTGATCTTGTGTTCATTTTGCACTCTAATGAAATACAGTGGCAATTTATTCTATTATTGTTATTCTCTTGTTTAAAAGTCTTTCAAAAATTCTCCACTGAAAGCAAATGGTAAGTGTTATACCTTCCTTTCCCCTTTTTCATTAATTAACATATTGGAATTTATTGAGACTCATGTTCTTCTCCCTCATCATACTTTGTGTTCATTTATTTAATTAATTTGTTTATTTCAGATGTATCTATAAACCACAATTATTTTATTTATTCATTGGGTTGCACTTTGTTACTATCAACTTTATTTTGTGCATTAAACATCTAAGAGTTGACCAGTGGGAACGCCTGTATGTTCACTTTTCTCACATTGACATTTCCTTATCATTCATTGAGTACTTCCTTGCATTTTAGATGAACAAGATATTTGAACTCACTTTCTATTTTATTTTTCAATCCTGTATTCTGCCATTTCTCCTCTGAGGTCTGGTTTCTTTTGTGGAGACATGTATTAAAAACCAAGCTCTGAATATTGGATATGCTCATTAGTATTGTTTCTAGCCCATCTCATTGGACTTAATGAATAATTTCTCTCTGCGTGCATATATGCTGGTAAAGAAAAAATTATCCCATCTCTTGTTAAAATTGTAACAAAACCTTATTTTTATTTAGGACTGGTGAGACAAAATAAAATTATTGCAAGGGGGGACAGATTCCAGACTTAACTCCAAATACAACAGGCAGCTGGGGATTTGTAACCAACTAGGAGATTAAGGAAGCTAAATGGATAGAAAATTGCTAAAAGGAGACATCAACAGCAAAAGAAATTATTGCAGAAAACTGCTAAGCAGGATTCTTGCTGAACCTGGATCTGACAGGTCAATAACAGGGCCCCATGATGATGCCAATTTGAGAAAAGTGTTCAGAGGAAACTGCTTAAAATTTGGTCAAAAATCCCTGTGTGTATGTCACTATTTTTGCTTATATAATAGTTATATGTATGTGTGTGTGTGTGTGTATATATATATATATATATAAATAATCATCAGTTCTCACAAATATCTCCAAAAACAGCATAAAGTTCACTTTAATTTTCTCATTTTGTAGTTGTAACTCCTTTCTCTGAAAATGATCACTTGGTGGGCAATCTCTGTGTATGCTACACATTTTTTAATTGTGTCTATAGGCTACCCCCAAGCATGTTGGACACCCCTTCCAACATACTTGGCTCAGATCTCCTGTAACTTTTCATCTCTCATACATACAATATCTTTTTAAATATTACAAATATATTGGTTTTTAAATTGACACAATAATTGCGCATGTGTGGGGTAAAGGATGACACTTGTATACATGTATACATGACACATGTATACAGTATGCAATGAAAAGATCAGAATAATGGGAATATCTGTCACCTCAGACACCATTTCCTTGTGTTGGGAACATTCAAAATCTAATAGCTCTTTTGAAACATTCAATCAATTGCTATCAACCATAGTTATCATATATGTGCAATAAAATATCAGATGTTTTTCTTCCTATTCGACTACACCTCTGCAACTAATTAGCCATCCTCTGTCCACATTCCCTCCCCCACACCCTTCCAAAGCTCTGGTAGTCACTATTCTATTCTTCACTTTATTGAGAGAAATTTTTCATTTTCCACATATAACTGAGAACATTGGATATTCATCTATATGACAGATACATAATCTTTATTCTACATTAAGAATATTTTTAATATAGTACTCTTTTTATAGGATGATATTCCACAATTTTCTTTTTGTAAAATATTGTTGCACTCTGTATTTATTCTGACAATCCACAGAAAGTTGTCCTCTACCTGGACACTCTCATCACCCACTTTCAATAATCTGCTGCCAGCTCTACCTCATGTGCTCAGGATCTCACATCATCTGGTCTATGTGGTAGTTGATTTATGGGTACCCTTGCATAGACCTCTGTACCCAAGATTTGATCAGACATCAATAAAGATATTGCTGTAAAAGCATTTTTTTAGATCTGATTAATATCTAAGTCAGTAAACTAAATAAAGCAGATTACCTCTATAATGTGGGTGGGTATTATCCATACAATAAAGGCCTTAAAAGATTGATGTCTCCTAAAAAATTTTTTTTTAAAAATTCTAGCTCTGTGCTCTCTTGAGACTCCAACCTGCCAGTTTGCCTTGCAGAGTTCAGACCTACCAAACCCCAAAGTCATATGACCATGATTAGAAGTTTTAATTACCTGAAAATTGTGATTACTTAGTGAATGAGATCCTTATTGAACTGAATTGAAGATTTGTTCCTAATGAAAATTTGTAATGTATTAACTTATGGACTCATTCTGCCCATTCTAGAGTTCAATTTTTCACAGTTTTGTTTGGCTAAAAATCATGGAGACTTTCCTCTCATTCTAGAAATTTTATCTTTAGTGAAAAATTCAGTGTATTTTCTAGGTTCTTCTTAGTGGAATATGGGTGATTATTATGTGGTCTGCAGTAGGCAATTAAAATAGGGCATGCCTATTTCTCCATTCCTTCTCTCTGCCAGTGAGCAGGCGGGTCTATGAACAGACTATGAAGCAAATAGATGGGGCAGTTCCCTACCTGTTGTCAGGAAAGCAAAACAGGGTGTACCTGACCTCATGTATATAACACAGCCATCCACAGTAACCGCTTGCACTATTAGGCTTGTACTTTAAGCTTCTGTATGTAACTAAGGCTTTCATTTTGGAGGAGTCCTGGGGATTGAACCCAGAGGTGTTTTATCACTGAGGCACATCTCTAGTCCTTTTTTATTTTACTTTAAGACAGAGTCTCACTAAGTTGCTGAGGCTGGCTTTGAACTCGCCATCTTCCTGCCTCAACCTTGAGTTCCTGGGATTACGGCCATGTACCAACTTCCCTGGCCAGTCTTTTTTTTAACTGCACTTGAACTCCTTACTCTATGTAATCAGTGTATGGCAAGACAAAATATTTAAAGAAATACATATTTTCCCAATTTTTTCTTGCTTTGAGGAAGGATGTGACTGTTTAAAATTAAGAAATTAAGTAAATTTTAATCCAGATCAATCAGGTATGAGTTCTTTAAAAATTGTATTGAAATTATGTGTATACATTAAAACTACTAAAATTGAATAAAACAATAACAGTAAAATAAAATGAAATACAATTAAAAAGATAGTATTTTTACTATCAAAATGCCTGTAAGTTTATAATTGTCACTGAAGAAAAAAAGTGAAACAAAAGCATGTTGAGGCACGAGATGATCAATGGAATATATAACCAATCATTTTGTACTAAAGTAATTTCTAGATGTGCTTCAGTAGCAAGAAAAATGACCCCAGAAAGAAGTCCTGAATGTAAATGGAAATTTGTAGATACAGTGCATAAATTAGTTAACATGAGTAAGCCTATCAAACATTAAAATTCTACATGATAATTATAATCCTTATTTTGGAGTGTTAAAATGTAGAACTAAGTACAGGTTTTCAGCTTTCTGTAAGACAAGATGATTAGCCACTAAAGAAGTCTAATGGTGGATAAATTCCAGATCAGAAGAAGAGGAAGAATCTGGAATAAATGAAGTTGAATTAATGTAAAAGAGATAAAAAATAAACATAGTAAAATTTAGCAAAACAGAACAAAATAAAGAAGCAGAAATAATCCCATCATAGCCATAAATACAAATGTACATATTTTTTTAGAAGAGGCTAAAGATCATCACACTTGATGGAAAGATCAAACCAACTAGGTGATGTATACAGTTGCAAAATGTTACTTATAGTACTTATAGCATCTACTAAGGAAGCATTGAATAATGTATTATCAAAATGGATGATTTTTAACAGGTTCAACAACACAAAAAATATTAACTAGAGGGAATAAAAGGGAAAGCAGTTGTATTAGCTAGCTTTCTGTTACCATAACAAAATACCCCAAATACCTGAGATAATCAACTTAAAAAAGAGGAAAGCTTTATTTGCCTCAGAATTTTGGAGGCTCCAGCTGATGGTTGGTTGGCCTTGATGCTTTGGACCTGTATGAAGCAGCATAGAACAGTATTGTGTGTGTGTTTAGTGGAAGGAGCATCTCACCTCATGATGAGAAGTGAAACAGATAAAGAGACGTGGTACCCCACAATCTCATTCAAAGGCACACCCCCAGTGACTAGAAGGCTTCCAAGTAGGCCCCACTTTTTAGTTTCCACCACCTTTCCATAGTGCCACAGGCAAGGGACCAAGCCTTTATGGGCCCTTGGAGGATACTTACTCAAACCTTAGTAAGAATCCTAGACAAACATAGAGACATAGCAGAAGAAAGAGAAGATGTTAAAAATATCTTCTCTTGTGACAGTTTGAGCATGAAAACACATGTTGAAAGCAACACATTCAAAACACATTCTACCTACAAGAAGTAATGGAATATAAAATCCTTAACAGCAATTTAAGGGTCCAGAAAACTCTAGTGCAGAATTTTCAACATCCTAGTGCAAGAATACACTTGAAAAGAAACAAGAGGTATACACATACCATACTAATGTTTTCTAAGAGGAAATGTAAACAGAGAGCACAACCAACAGATTGTTCCTAATGGTGTTTATAAACAGGCTTTAATTAAGGTTTTCATGCAAAATAAAATGTGATCAAAGTATGTAAATACAAAGAAAAAAATTCCTTGATTACATGAAATAAAAATATTTAGCCGAGGGCTAAAAGCACACTGTAAAAGAGCTTTCTCAGCAAGATAAAAGAACAAACTGAAGGTGCTCCCACTGGCAAAATCTGTGACCGTTTGAGCATGAAAATACATGTTGAAAGCAACACATTCAAATGCATTGACAATTAGTATTCCATGAGTTCACATTGCAATAGATAAAAACAGACTAATCAGAGGGTTTGAGGAGGACAGGGTCATCTCACGGCAACTCCATATAACATACTAACCCTTAAAAGAAGAGGGGTCACTTGAGTAGCAAAGTCTGACTGACAGCTCCATGATGGAATAATAACCAGTAATGGGATACATCATGTGAATCACCAGAAATGATGCACCTGTACTTGAAGAGCCAGTGGCTAAACTAACAATAGTGGAGATCCGTGCAGCAACAAAAATGAATATACCACAGCATGAAAGAATTTCAGAAAACACATTGCACAAAAATGAGTCAAAAAAATTACACACAACTTAATCAGTTGGATTCCATTTAAAAATACTTTTTAAAAAAGGCTGTCTAATCATATATGGTTGGGTTTTATGCATTTAAAATAAAAAAGAATAGCAAGGCCTTACGAAAGCAGATTTTTAGCATATTGATGGTTTTTAGGGGAAGTATTATTTCATTATTTGAACCAGGATGTAGGTTTCATTATAATGGTTATATAATTATTTAAACCCATTTATATGTTTGAAATATATTAGAATATGGTTTTGAGAGATTGCTCTGGCTGCCGAATGGATTGTTGGCAGCATGTTTGGAAGCAGGAAGAGCAGCTGGAAAATTACTCCCCTAATCCTGCCAAGATGTGATGTTGGCTTGAAATAAGGTGTTGGCAATAGAGACAGAGAAGAGTGCATGGTTAAAGTGTATATTTTGGAAGGTAGAATCAATTTATTTTCCAGATGGAATGATGCAAATAATGATTAAAAGGGAGATTACAAGATGGCTCCTTAAGTTTTCCGCTTTGATAACAAGAGGACATTGAATCGCTGAAATTAATTCAGTAGAGAAAGATTGACATGCAAGAGAGAATCATTGAAAGAAATAGTGAAGCTCTTTTACAAAAAACAACTCTTAGCTTTATTAATCTTTTTTTCTATTATCTTTCTAATCTGTTTTCATTTTTATAAAGTTTTACATTTTGCTAACTATGGGCAAAATTTGTTTTTTATTTTTTATTTTTTCCTCTCTCCCTCATGCAAGTGCAATGTTAGATTAATTGAAACTTTTCTTCTTTTAAATGTAAGCCTTCATTGTTAAAGACTTCCTTCTCAGAACAGCTTTCACTTTATTCACTAAGTTTTGGTAAGTTGTGTTTTCATTTTAACCTGGAGGTAGGGCACAGACTACATCTGGGGCCAATGTTTACAGGCCTGTTACCTGAGGTATGAATAGGTGTGACACCTCTCCTAGGTTTCTTTGCAGATGGTGCTGGTACAAAGCCTAAGGCAAATTGGGCTAAAACTGAGGCCACATGAAACTATTTCTGGGTCTCATCTGGATCCATTATTGGTGAACAAGCAATATGGATTAAAAACCTAGCTTATCAAAGTGGCAGTCTTTGTCTTGGTTTCATCCTGATTCACGGCCTCCTACATGTACTCCAAAGCTCTCACAGGGTAACTTTTGTCCATGGATAACTGACAATTATTGTTACTGTGTGTGTGGGGGGGGTGGGTTATATGTTGGAGACGGCCTATTCTGCCATCTTTATAAAGTGTTTGGTTCTTTTTTATAATTTTGATCTCTTTAATACTTTTATTTCATTTATATATAGTTTGCCTAATTTTTCTTAGTTTTATTTTCATGTTTTTCTTTAACACTTACTGAATACTGTTTTTAAAAGTCTTTAGCAAGTCGAGTTCTGTGCATTTAATTTGCTCCTCTGAATAGGCTACATTTTCCTGTTTGTTATCCCCGCAATTTTTTTGTTGTTGAAATCTGGATGGTGGACTACTACGATATGGTAACTGAAAATCATATTCTCTATCTCTTCCATATTTTTTTAAGTATTAAATGCTTTGGTACTCCATTTGTTTAGTGACCTTTGTCAACAATTTTTAGTCTATACTCTGTTGTATGTGGTTACTGAGTCTCTTGCTTAGATTTTTTGAGCAAATATTTTGACTGAGCTTTCCTTAAATGACAAGAGTCAGAGAGAGAGAGAAGAAACTTAAAATTAGGAAAAAAAGAGAAAAGAAAAGCCCCTATTAGTCTTTGCAGGTTGGATCCTGTATATTGAAGCCCTCTTGTTGTCTAATAGATTCTGTTTACCAGCACTGAAACTAGGAATCAGATCAATGGGAAAACTTGGGGTTTTCTTACATTTTTCTCAGTGTGCACTTTTCCCCCAGGCATGTTAATGACTTTCCTACTTCCTCCAAATACACAGATGTTTTTGAAAGCCCTGATTTCCCAAGAATCTTTCTCCAGCTCCTCTTTTCAGGCTATGGGTGATATATTTTATGTCTGAACTATAATCTTTTGCTCCAGGCAGCTTCACGTTGTCTACTGCCTTAAAATGCTGTTGAGCAATGCCCTGGGTAGGTTCCCAGTTAGGCAAAACAGAGGCAATCACCTTGTGGTATTTCCTCAGTTAGCCAGCCCCAGATAGATTAGAACAGACATAATGCAATAATTGGTCAATATGTTCTAATCAGCTCTCTCTGGAACTAATGATCAGTGTCCCACTCTGGGAACAGTTCTGGAAGACTGCTGACAAGTAGCAAAGGGATGGGACATAGAAAGTGAAAAAAAAACTTTGCATTTTCATATTGCTGTCTTCTAAATTTGGAATTTACTGAAACAATTAAAACTCTGCCTATTGTCCAGTTCTATCAAAGTTAGTTCTAAATAGCTTATACTTGTTTTTCAGTTTTTCTGCTTTGGAACAGAACCTACTTTATCATTTTGCAGACGAAATTAGCTAGCGTCTTTTAGGTAGTTTATTGTCTTGAAGAAAACAAGACATTATAGAAGGTAAATCAGGACCAAAGACTATAATGAATTATACTAAAATAATATGTTTCAAGAGCTTTTGGGAAATGTGCTTATTGAGATTATATCTAATATAGGTAACAACATGATTTATGCAATAAAAAGAATCCTAGATTTAGAATAACCTGATCTGGGTATGGCTCTTGCTAAGGTTTGAATATGCGTTTTAAATTTCATCAAGTAGGTACTTGGTCTGCAATGCAGTAGTGTTGGAAGGTGGAGCCTAAAAAGAAATGATTAGTACACGAAGGCTTTTTCCTCATGAATGGATTAATGCTGTTATCCTAAGAGTGAATTTTTTTTTATCAAAAGTTCTTCTATTGCTTTTTTTCTCACTTTTTTTTTTTTTTTTTTTTTTTTTTTTTTGCTGTTCTGCTTCCTCCATGAGATGATGCAGTTAAAAGTCTCTCATCAAATGTTAGTGCTGGGTTCAGAGACTTCCCAGCCCTGTAGAACTGTGGGTCAAATAAATATTTGTTCTTTACAAATTACCCAGTCTCAGATATTCTCTTTTAACAACAGAAAACGAATTAAGATAACCTTGGTCCCTCCACTTAAGAATCTGAGTAATCTTACGTAGGTCATTACATTTTTTTTAGCTGTTTCACCATCTTTGAAATATTAATGATACTAATTAACTAACACTTCTGGAAAGATATACTGGAAATTAAGATGAAAAACCAAGGTAATGATCCATATATGACTTTGATTATAATGATTTACAAGAATGACAATAAAAATACCTTTTTACTCAGGGGTTGTCACAGTCTCCATTGTAACACGTTCTTCTCTATCATACTTTTCAATGTTTAAATTTTCTTACAAAGTCTATTAAAAATAAAACTGACTTGGTTGCAATTACACATTTTTACAATGTTTTATAGGTGAAGAATCTGGTTCATTTAATAAAATATCTACAGCTAAAAGAATATAGAAAAAATCCAAAGGTCCTTGCCCTCTATCTATGAGAATACTATGAGTTCTTCACATTTTGACTCCATTTTTCAGGGAGCCTTATAACTAAAAGAAGAGAGAATAACTAATAATGTCAATACTCGTGAATTATTTGTTTGCTTTGGAAAAGTTCATTTTATTTTATGTTAATGTATAAAGGATTCTTTAAAAATCTTCCAATTTAACTAGGCCGCTTGAATTTTTGAGTTTATGTGGGACAAACTATCTCCTTGTGCATATGAGGAAATCAAAGGGAAAGGAAATGTTCTTATAAAATCTGCAACACTTAAAAATACTGAAAAGACAATTTCAATTTGGCAAAAATAAGGCCTCTGGTTTCTAAATGAGTTCAATACAGAGCTGCTCTTACTTTGTTGGTTCAGGAATTAGATTAAGAGATGATCAAACCTGAGATTATCAGGAAAGATCTGCCCATTTGGGTTCACATCACAGTGATGATCATTTTTAATAGTAGAGGGTACTATGGCAAACTAATGCTATGTTCTAGCACTAAAAGACATTTTTAAAACTTTCTAAATTAGTCACATTTTAGAGTTCTTAATATATAGAGAGTGCTGAAATTGTTCCTCACTAACACATCACCAAGATTCAATAATTATTCACATTGATCAATATTGTTTCATCTTGCCTCTCTTGACAATCTGCTCCCCTCCACACACACACTCAAACATACAGTGGGTTATTTTTAAACAAATCCCAGAGAGACAAACATGTATCAAATAAACACTTCAGAACATTGCTC
Source organism: Xerus rutilus (assembly GCA_028644305.1). NCBI lineage: Eukaryota > Metazoa > Chordata > Mammalia > Rodentia > Sciuridae > Xerus > Xerus rutilus. The sequence goes on from CM053407.1 coordinate 94,607,937, forward strand.
ATGGGGTGGGGTATGGCTTCATGGTAGAGTGCTTGCCTAGCTTACACAAGGCCCTGGGTTCTGTCTGTCCCTAGAACTACCAAAAACCAAAAACAAAAAGATGAACAAACAAAAAGCCAAAGTGAACAGAATATTTCTCTTGAAAACAAGACATCTATTACTTTCCATGCAACCTAAATATAATCACAATAACTGAAAAATATTAAATATATAATATTGGATCAGCATTAAAATTTTTCTAATTGTTTCATTTTTTATATAGTTAATCAAGATCCAAATAAATACACATATTGCATTTGGATGATGTACTGCCTTAGTGTGTTCATTTTTCTATTCATCTTTATCTGCCATTGTAATTTATTATTAAAGACACCAGTCTGTTTTCTTGTTGAATTCCTTGCTATCTGAATCTTATGGCTGCACATTCCCTTAATAAGTTCTCTGTCATCCATATTTCTTATAAAATTATAGTCTTGAAATGATCCAGGTTGATTTCTATTATCAGGAATTTTGAGGTTCTGCTATCTCAAAAGTTTGTAAAAGAATCTAAGATATCTAACACAGACTTGAGTAGATAGATATTGGTTGGAGGTTTAGGTTACAGAGTCAAGAATAAAACATCAATTCAATGTGTGGGGGAAAAGAAGGTGATACATACTCCTATCATTTGGTTTATGACTATTCCTCAAAGATCCGTGTGTTGAAGACTTTGTTTTAGTCAGCTTTTTCACTTCTGTGACTAAAAGATTGGCTACAACAATTTTAGAGTAGGAAAAGTAGACTGAGACCTCTTGAAACTGTGAGTCCCCAAATAAACTTGTCCGCTTCCAAAATTGTTTTTATCATGTCTTTTAGCTACAGCAATGAAAAAGCTGACCAAAACAGAAATGGTCCCGTCTGTGGTGCTACTAGGAGCGGGGTAAAGCCTTCAGAAACTAGAAATTTGTGAGAGGAAGCTGGATCACTTGGAGTGTGCCCTTGAATGGAATAGTGAGATCCAGGCCCCTCTCTCTCTCTGCTGCCAGGCTGTCATGTGCTTCCATCATGATGTATATAATGTACAACAGGGTCAAGTGATCGTGAACTAACACTTCCTCTTTTATTATTTTTTTTAGTACTAGGGATTGAACTCAGGGGTACTTGACCACTGAGCCACATCCCCAGCCCTATTTTGTGAGGCTGGCTTTGAACTCATGAATCTCCTGTCTCAGCCTCCCAAAGTGTTGGGATTACAGACGTGTGCCACCACGCCCGGCATGAACTGACACTTCTGAAACCATGAGCAAATGCAAACCTTCGCTCTTTTTAAATTTTATTTATCTCAGGTATTTGTTACAGTAATGGAAAGCTGACTGACATACACATAGAGAACACAAATTTTGATTCACAAAATCTGAGTTACAAAATAGTACTTTATTTTTCATAAATCAGCATAAATTCTAACTTCAAGCTCCCAGTCTTAAGGTTGGCAGAAACATTAACTTTACAATTTTCCATCAACTGGACAAAATAAAAAATATATAGTTAAAAGTAAAAAAACGTTTCTTAGAAAGCGCAAAGGGATATTTCTTGAAGATTTACATTTGTGAAATGAGTCACACTGTGGAGCAGTGTGTCTATATATCCCTATATAAATTCCTATGTGCATGCTTGCATTTTTATGTAATATATATCAAGAAGTCAAACTGCTGCAATTCAAGTGTTGTAAACCCAGATACTTAGTAATTTTATATAATGTCTTTTAGAAAAGTTTATTTGGTTTATATTTTCAAAATATGCCCATTTTTAGAAACAGTGTTCATTGTCAAATTTTAATCAGAAAGAAGTTACTCAGGATCAGTTTCTTTCACATATTACTTTATTACTATAATTATGCTCTGAAAAGTTATGAACAAAGTCAACTTACAACTCCACAGTTTCAAGTCTTGAAAGTGTTAGTTCAACACTAATCAGTCAGTCCACTTCAAAGCTCATTTCCTTGGTAGCACCCTCAGCACCAACTGCTGAGATGAGTTTTCATTGAAACAGAATGGGCTAGGTTTTTAAGAGTTCTTTTGGAAATAACAGTTTAGGGGTGTAGACTTGAAGACTTCACAGGGCCTGCAATAGTAATAATGACCTTACTGACCTTTATCTGACCTTCCAGTTTCAAGTTCAAGAATCAGAACTCCATGTAATGAAACTCAGAGATTTTGAGCAAGAGTATATTCATGACAACAAAGAAGCGTGGGGGGGGGAGCGGGGGGGGGGGAGAGGGAGAGAGAGAGAGGAGAAGAGAATATTTAAAATATTTAATAGTTCATTCTCTTAAGGCAGCAATGTTTTTAAGTTATTTCTTGAAATGTGTGTTGTTTGAGGGTTTTCATACATTACTTTTTTTTGTCCCTACAAACAGATAAATTATCCTTTCCCAGCAAGTTCAATTTTTTATTTGCGACAAATTTAAAAACCTGACTGGCTGAAAAATGGGAGGGTTTATTTTTCTCTTCCTTTTGTGAATGAGGCATTAAGTCTAAAATTGCCTTCAGTGATAAATTCCTTTCATTCCTAATCCCTCATAGAAATAACTTAGAGACTAGAAATGAAAGACAGCTCTAAAGAAATAGGTGGTCTCAGCTTTGTAAATAAAATCCATCTTGAAAACTAGAAGTAACAGAGACAGGCTTACCCTATAGATTTTTTTATTTTTAAATTAGGCTTTCATAGTTTAAAATGCAAAACAAAGCATAATGGCATCTAATCTTCTAATTATGTTTTCATCTTTTGTTTGATTATTTTGGAAATGTAAAGAAAAACATAGCCATGGCTCTTAATTTTTATTAGAACTGTCCTTGTTGTTTACAGAATGAAGTCCTTAATATATTAAGGTAAGGATTAATTCTGCTAAATCTTGATCAAAGAAGCTAACATTTGAATCTGCTTTTATCCACTTTTACTTACAGAAAGATGTACTGATAACCAATCACAGGCCAAACATGACAACCTCTTCAGAAGTACTGAGAACGTTAGAACCAGTGCCCTAGTCCCAAGGACCACACTTCTACCTCCAAACTTAAAAAATTAATTATGAGACGAAATGAAATGTAAGTGTAGTGTGCTTGCTTTGGATAGCAATCAAATGTTTTGTTGTTGTAATTGTTGTTCTGAGTTTTTGTTTTGTTTTATTTTTTAAACTAGACTTAAAAAGATGAAGAGCAATGTGAACTGAAATCAGTGCAGAAATAAAGAAAAGTAGATTAGACCAAGGAAATGCATGTACAAGGTTAAAGAGTTTTAAAAGCATAGCAGGGGGCTAGAGGTGTAGCTCAGTGGTAGAGCATTTGCCTGGCAAGTGTGAGGCACTGGGTTTGATCTTCAGCATCACATAAAAATAAATTAATAAAAATAAAGGTATTTTTAAAATTACAATAAAATTTAAAAACAAAAGCATAGCAGATGTTCTTCCTTAAGATTTTGTATGGGGAAGTAGTTGATAAACTGGATTATCAGGTTAATTTGTGGGTTTAAGTGCAAACAATTTAAGGAGTAGAGTGTGTATTTGAACTTGATTTCATATGACAGGAATGTAAGGATTGAAATAATTGAAAAATTTTTTAGAACTTTTTCTTAAAATCCATATTGGTTTTAATAACTAGCTTAAATTCAAATATTCAGCTTATGCTTCTAACATCAAATGCATATGAGCAATATTTTTTAAGCCTTAAATATCATAATCCCTAAATAGGCACCTGTGTTAAGAGTCCATTGAGACATAATTCAAAACTCATAGGATTCTCACATTTAAAATATCCAATTCAATGACATTTAAGATATTCAGAGTTATGGGTATAGTTTTTTTGTTTTTGTTTTTTTCTTTTTGGAATGACAGTAGGATCTACTTTGGAATAGATTTGTCATTCCAAAAAGCAAAACTATACGCATTAACAATCACTGTCTATCCATCTTTACCCCACATCCACAAATCCATGTTCTTCCTCAATAGGTTCATTCATTTTAGGCATTTCATGTAGTGAAAATACAAAAGCATGAAGTCTTTTATGATTTTAATTCCTTTAGCATATTTTTTCAATTTTTTTTTAGGTCACAACACCATATATTTCTTTGTCAATAATATTACATCATTTGAATATACTGTATTTCATTTATTATTTGATGGACACAGGTTGTTCCTCCAGTATTTGGTCATTGGGAATAGTGCTGCTGTGAACATCCGTGTATAATTTATTATATGGATGAATATTTTAATTTTTCTAGTGTGGATTTTTTTTGTCATATGTTAACTCTAGGTTTAAATTTTGAGGAACTGCAAAATGATTATCCAAGTGGATATATCATTTTATATACTCACTAGTAATGTAGGACAGTTCTAATTTCTCACATTCTACTCAATTGTTATCACCTGTCATTTTTATTATAGCCATCTTAGTGGGTGAGGAGTGATATCTCATTGTAATTTTGATTTGCATTTCCCTAATGACTAATAATGTGGAGTATCTTTTCATGTGCTTATTGCTATTCATTTTTCTGAGATAAGAGTCTACTCATAATTTGCTCATTTTTAACAATTTTATTGAAATCAATTCACATAACATAATTTACCCACTTAAGTGTACAATTTAATGGTTTTTGGTAAATTATTAATTTTTAAAGATTGTGGTAAAATATATACAACATAAAATTGCACAGCATATAATTTGCCAATCTAACCATTTTAAGTGTACTATTAAATGGCCATTAATTACATTCACAATATAGTGCATCTGTCAGCACTATTTCCAAAATGTTTTCATCACCTGAAAAAGAAAATTCCGTATTGAACAATTTTCTCATTACCTTATTTCCTTTTGTGTACTCTAGAATTTGCCCTTTTTTTTTTTTTTTTTTTTGGTACTGGGGTTTGAACCCAGAGGTATTTGACCACTGATCAACCTCCGCAGCTCTATTTTGTGTTTTATTTAGAAACAGGGTTTCACTAAGTTGCTTAGCACCTCGGTTGCTGAGGCTGGCTTTGAACTCGAATTCTCCTGTCTCAGCCTCCTAAAGTGCTGGGATTACAGGTGTGTGCCACTGCACCAGGCTAGAATTTGCCTATTTAAGTATCTCATATAAATTAAATTGTATGTGTCCTTTTGTATTAGCTTATTTCACTTAGCTTAACATTTCCAAGGTTAATCATTTTGTAGCAAGTGTCAAAATTTCATTTCTTTTTATATGTATATACTATATTTTGCTTTTTCATCTCTTAGTTCAGAGTTGGGTTGTTTTCACCTTTTGGCAATGGTGTAATATGGTGCAGTGGACATTGGTATGCAAGTATCTGTTCAAGTCTCTGCTTTCTGATCCTTTGGGTATATACTAGGAATGGAATTGCTGTATCACCATGCAATTCTAGGTCTAGCTTTTTGAGGAGCCACCAAACTACTTTCCATAGAAGCTGCATCATTTATGGTTCCCACCAGTAATATAGAAGTGCTTTAATTTCTTCATTCACCAATACTTATTTCTCTTTTTAATTAATTAATTTTAATAAACATCCTAAAGGAGTATAATCTTGTGTTTTTAAAATCTGATACACAAAACCGTAGACATTGTACATATTAATAGGTTACCATATAATTTTCTAATTAATTAATTACTTATTTATTTTAGTACAAAAATTTAACCCAGTGGCGCTTTACCTTGGAGCCACATCCCCAGAATTTATGTTTTTTTTTTAAAGTTTAGTATCATTTACCAGTGATTACATACGATCTTGAGTTTTTCTTCATTGGGTAATTTTTGATTAATGAGTTAATCTTTCTATTTATTTATTTGTGTATTCAGATTTTCTATTTCTTAGTAATGAGTTTATATGGATTGTATATTTCAAAATTGTTGTTCATTTCATCTAGGTTTATTCAATTCTTAAGAGTAAAATTTTTCATAAGCTCTTATAATTCTTTTTATTTCTGTAAAATCTGTAGTAACCTGTTTTCTTTATAATTTTAGTAATTTACATTTTCTCATTTTCTTCTCTCTCTGTTGGTTTAAACTAACAGAAAATTTTCTCAATTATGTCATTCTTTTCCAAAGACCCAACCTCTGTTTTTGTTGATTTTCTTCCCTACGGCTGTTCCTTCCCCTGTTAATTCATCTCTCCATTAACCTTCTGTATTTCATTCCTTTTTCCTTCTGGTAGATTTAGATTTATTCTGCTTATGTTTTTGTAGTTCCTCAAAGGTTTACAGTTAAGTTTTATTTTTATGATTTTATATTTGAAATATTTTTTTAAACATAAGTACTTTTAGCTATAGTTTTTTCTTAGTTTTGCTTTTACTACATCCAATAAGATTTGGCATAAGTGTTTTTGTTTTCATTTTTCTTAAGGTATTCTAATTTATTTATTATTTTTCCTTTGACTCATTAGTTGTTTAACAGTGTGTTGTTTCATTTCCACACTTTTTAATTTTTTTCTGATTTTCTTTTTGTTATTAATTTCTGATTTCATTCTATTTTGATTATAAAGATAATCTATATAATTTTAGTCTCTTTAAATACATTAAGACTTGTTTTGTGGCCTCAACTATGATCCATCCTGGGAAACATTTCATGGAAGCTTATGGAAAATATTATTCTATTCTTGTTGGTAATGTGTTCAGAGTGTTTCATATATCCATTTATTGATTTTTTAATTTTATTCTTATTTTGGTCCTAGGGATTGAACTCAAAGATACTTGACCATTGAGCCACATTCTCAGCCCTATTTTGTGGTTGTTGTTGTTTTTTTAATTTAGAGACAGGGTCTCACTGAGTTATTTAGTGCCTTGTCATTGCTTAGGCTGGCTTTGAACTTATGATTCTCCTGTCTCAGCCTCCCAAAGTGCTGGGATTACAGGCATGCGCCACCACACCTGGCTGCATATATCCATTTATGTATGTAAGGTCAGTTTAGTTTGTAGTGCTGCTCAAACCCTGTATTTCCTTAGTAATCTGTTTTATCCATTATTGAAAATGAGTGTCAGAGTATTGAACTAGTATTTTATTACTCATACCTTTCTTCACTTCTGTCAATTTTGTTTCATACGTATTTGGATCCCTTTGTATGTGTGACATCATAATATGATGTCCTTTCTGTCAATTTGATCTTTTTGCTAAAGTCTATTTTTGTCTAACAGTAATAAAGCCAGGACAGTTCTCTTTTGGTTACTATTTGCATGAAATAGCTATCTATTCCTTGATTTGATTTTCAGTCTTTTGGGGTCTTTATATTCAAATTGACTCTTGCAGAGGAGCAACTAAACAGATTCTGATTTTTTTTTTTTTTTTTTTTTTTGGTACTGGGGATTGAACTCAGGGGTACTCGACCACTGAGCCACATCCCCAGCCCTATTTTGTGTTTTATGTAGAGACAGGGTCTCACTGAGTTGCTTAGCGCCTCGCCATTGCTGAGGCTGGCTTTGAACTCGCGATTCTCCTGTCTCAGCCTCCCAAAGTGCTGGGATTACAGGCTTGAGCCACTGCGCCCGGCTTCTGATTTTTTTTGTTTGTATTTCGTTCTGCTTTTTTTCCATGATGCTGGGGATTGAACCCAGGGCCTCACACCTGCATACAACCCACTAAATGTAATGTGGTTAATGATAAAGAAGAATTTGCCTTCTCCCATTTAGGTATTTGCTTTCTACATGTCATATGATTGAGCATTATTAATACTCAACTGTTGCATGATGGTATAGTTTTGAATTTTGTTTAATTATTGTGTAATTCTGATTCTCTTCTTCCTTTCCTTGTATATGTTTCTAGCTTTATTAAGTTATAGCTATAAACACATTCATTTGAAAAAGGTTTCAAAAGATATAGTAAAATAATAATAATTTAAAAAACCCTAACTGTACAACTTAAAGAAATAGAAAAGGAACAATCTTGAACAATTGTCAAAAATCATTTGACTATAATTAACATTAGGATTTATTTCTGGACTCTTAATTCTATTTCATTTTTCTATATGTCAGTCTTTATGTCTGAACCTTGTTTTCTTGATTGTTTTTGCTTTGTAGTAAGTTTGGATATGGGTATATCTTTATAAACCCTCCACCTGCCATCTTTGGTTTGTTTAGTTATTCTGGTTTCCTTGAGTTTTTGCACAAATTTTACCATGAGTCTGTCAATTTGTATAATGAAGTCAGCTGGGACTGTGGTAGAGATGGCTTGAATATAAAGATAAACAAGCATAGTACTGCTATCTTAACAGCATTAAGCTTTGTGATCCATGAACACCATGTCTTTTCATTAATTTAGACCTTCTTTACTTTCTTTCAAAAATACCATTTTACTTTTCAGATATTAAAATTTGTACTTATTTGGTTGAATTTATTCCTAAAAATCTTAATATTTTTGTTTCCACTATAAATGGGATTATCTTCTTTTATTTTTAAATAATTGGCTAATTTACAGAAAGAAAGTAGATTTGTGTATATTGATATTTTATATCTTTTCAACTTCCTGAACTCATTTATTGACTTTATTTTTTGTGTTTTTAGTGTATTCTTGAGAATTTTCTATGTTCAAAGTCATATCACCTGTGAGTTAGGTAACTTTGCATCTTCATTTCCCATACGAGTATCTTTTACTTCATTTTCTTGGCTAATTGCACTTGAGGAGCCTTCAGTAAAATGTTAAATAGAAATGTAAAGAGCAGACACCCTATGTTTGCCCTGGGCTTAGAGAGGAAGCGTTCAGTCTTTACTCCTTAGAACAATATTAGCTATGATTAGCTGTGCAGGGTGTTTATGTTTGTTTGTTTTGGTTTTGTTGTTGCTATTGTAGACACCCACTATGAGATTGAGGAAGTTCCCTTCTATTCATAGCCTGCTGGATGACTTCATTATGAAAAGATATCAGATTTTGTCAAACGACTTCTCAAATTTATTTTAGTCATTTCAAATTATAATTTATTTCTTCTTTAATTTGATATTTTCACATAATTATGAATTTTTAACATTTTCTTAAGTTATTTATTTCTACTTATATTCCATTGTTCTTGAAGAAAAATATATTGTATGTTCGCAGTTTTTTAAAATTTGTCAGTTTGTTTTATGGCCCTGTATATGGCATATGCTGGAGAAGACTCTTTGTGTATGTACTTCAGAAGCATGTTACAGTATGAAGTGTGTTCTGCTGTGGTTGTGCAAAGTGCTCCATTCATATTGGTCTAGCTGATTTATAGTGCTCTTCAAGTGTCACATTCCATTATCATTCCACCTAATCATATCTACTAAGGAAAGCGGGGCCCAAAGATTTCCAGCTCTTATTGTTGAATGTCTTATTTTTCCTTTCAACTCTGTGAAGATGCACACATGTTCTATTTGTTGCATCATTTTTATGAACAGCCTTTTTGTAACAAATACACTTTTTAAGTTAAAATATAGGTCATTATTTTATTTCAGTATTTTGTTAATCAAGTGTTTATTTTCAATGCCATACGCTAGGGTTAAAATAGTAACTAATCATGTATAACTTGCTGTTCTCATGGAACCTAAATTTTAGTTGCAAAGTCAAATCCAAAGTATTATAAAAAATAGTACATTAATAGAGGAAAAAAATAACGAGCAATGTAAGAGATCATCCCTACCAGTTGGGAGTGTGGAAGGAGTGAGGGAGCTATAATTTATCTGGAGTAATCAGTTAGGTAGTGACAAATCAAATTGAGATTTATTGTTTGTATGATAATCTTGGACTTCTTATTCAATATATTAGTCATTATGAGAAGGGAATACAGGTACAAAGAAAGCAATTGAAAATTAATTGGAATAACTCATGCCTATGGTGCCTTTTAACATATAAGCATCATATTATTGAATTCTCACAACTCTTTTGGTTTGTAATCATTATTGTACTCATTTTACAATGAATAAATTGAGGTTTAAGGCACTTATTACTTATTAATGATCACAAAAATTAGAAATTAGTCAGATAAATTAGGCTTCTAAGCTTTTACATGTTTCTATTAATATCAAGTGGGTTCCATATTCCACCATATGTGATAAGCTTTTTCTTTGCAAAAATAACACTGGGAAGTTATTTTAGCCTTATTTTAGTTAATTAAAGATTCCACAATATTTTTTCATATTTTTTGAATAATCATTGTCATATTTACCTTCGGTGTGTTTCAAAATGTTTAAGATCAGACATGAGCTGTGACACATGAATATATGTATTCATGTATACATGAGCTGTGATATATTTAACATTATTATCAGTAGATATAAATATTCAATCTAGATACAATTTGTTTTATTTTCATAAGACTAAAAACTTTAAATCATCCTATAAAGAATGAAATTAAGAAATAGGAAATTTTCCAGTCCGAGGGATAGTATGATTTTATATTTATTCATTAGGTATAGCCACTGAGCAACTCTGGAGATGAGAAAAAAAGATTTTGGCATAATATAACATTTCTATCTCTTTCAAACTTTTTATAAGTATTCCAGTGCTTTCAGGTACATATTTTCTTTATTGTGCAGCTTATGAAATTTTTAAGTAAATTACAATGCATTAATTTGACTGTGTTTCACGAACAAGTTAATTTATATGTCATTAAGTAGGAGACAAGATGAAGTCTGTGAAATAAAATGAAATCATTACTTTTACTCATCATATTAATATCCTTGTTAGGTTGAGAAGTTTCCATTAAATCTATAAACTGTCAGGAAGAAATAAACAGATGGTGAAAGAAGGGCTTCACAAGTTACATATTTATGAAAAATGGAGGCATGAGACGATAATTAAAGCTCAATATTAGCTGGCCTTCTTTCAAACCTGAAGAAAGAAATTAATTCTATCGAAACTATTATTTCATCTGGAAAAACACAGAAAGATAGTAACTTAGAAAAATATGGAACTGCAGTGTATCCAGTTTTATACATCCTTACATCAGACCACGTTCCATGCCCTTCTTGAATCACCATTGATAACCCATGTTCTTTACTACCTCAGCTATTTGCTTCTAGAGGGTGGCTGTTCTAATTTTATTTATCTTGATTTAGTGTCTCAAGGCAGTTCTGCCCCAAAATTCTTACCAAGAACTTGGCAAAGTCTTCCCTCAATAAATTGTTAAATAAATGAGTTCTTGAAACTGATTCTTATGGTTTAAATTCATACACTTGGTTTTGTTAATGTTATGGTTTAGATTAGGTGTACCTCAAAAGTTCATGTGTGAGACAATGCAAGAAAATTTAGCTGTAAAATGGTTGGGTTATGAGAGCCTTAACCTACTCAGTGCATTAATCTGCTGATAGTCATTAACTGAGTGGTAACTACAGGCTGGTAGGCTGTCGCTATAGAAGGTAGGTCACAGGAGCCATGCCTTTGGGGTACATATTTTGCCCTTGTTCAGTGGAGTTCTCTGTTTCCTGGATGCCATGTTTCCAGCCACTTTTCCTCCACCACTTCCTTCCACCATGATCACCTTAAGCCTCAAGGAATGGATTTGGCCATTTATGGACTAAGACTTCTGATACTATGAGCCCCAAAATAAAGTTTTCTTCCTCTAAATTGGTTTTTGTCAAGTCTTTAGATCACAGCACCAAAAAAGCTTACTGAAACAGTTAGGTTTTCAAATACTCTTAATATTGAATTGAAATTTCTGTTAATCCTCAAATTCTCAAATTATATTTGAATTCTTAAGTTGTAGTTTCTTGTTGATATCTTTTAGTGAAGTTCAATTTGTTGTAACACAGCAGAATCTTGTTGAAGAACCTTGGACAGATTTTTAAGCTTTCTGAATACTGAGTTGTTCATATGTATGGGTATGGTTGGGCCCACTTCTACTACTGAATTGAAGATTAAAGTGCATTGTTACACATAATGCCTAACACTTGCTATTATTTTTACTCAAGAAATATTGGTTCTGTTTCTCTCTAATGATCTTCACTGTAGTCAGGGTTTACCCTGTTTCTGTTTGAAAAAAGGGAAAGGTATGGCAGGGACAAAGGAGGGGTCCTCCACTCAGTGGATGCTTATTCACAGAAGCAAAGTGAAGAGCACATCGTTAGTTCTCAGGTAGGGAATGGGGTCTTATCACTGCATTCTCTTGTACATTTTGGCTGGACACAGGTATCTAAGCAATCACAGACAAGTGATTGTGCACATTCAGTAGGGATACCAAAATTATCTTGTTTCATAACACAGCTTCTGTATGGTTTTACGCAATTATTTAAGCTTTTAACCATTAATTAGATACAGTTAATTAATGTCACAGTATCAACATTTCTAAGGTAAGTTTTATAAAATGTTAACTAAATTATGTTTCAAAACTTTTTTATTTTTGATTGTGTTACAGATTGAGCTCAGGGCCGTATGCATGGTAGGAAAACACTCTACCACCAAATTACATCCCCAGCCTAGTTGTATTATTGTCAGGGTGTTCAGTTGGGATCCAGGTCCTTGGTTTCCCAAAGAATTGAGCAAGACCCACACACGTACCAGCAAAAACCAGATTTGCTGAAGGTGAAAGTGGAAGTACACTCCGTAATTTAGAGAAGAGTGGGCTACACAAGAGAGAGAAGCTCAAGGCCCCAAGGTCTGGAAATCTGCATCTTATATACCAAGCTATGAGGTGTTCTCTTCCCTATGCATACCTGATTTAAGACCTTACCTCCATTTCCCTCCATTGGTTACCTTATGATAACTAATTAGAATATTGTCCAATTTACCACCATTGGTCATTTTAAAATACTGAACCTGTGCAAGGAGTTGTCATGGTGATAAGTCTTCAGTGGCAGGAGTTGTCATTAATTAGACTTATTAACACAGTGCTGTTATCTCCCTTCTTGTCATCCAACAGCATTCTTGTTATACTCTCCTTCACCATCTTGGTGTCCCTGAACTCCTACCTGACAGCTGCAAACTGTAGTTTAAACTAAAAATATGTATCTTTTGGTCACCTGTTAGATATTTAAAATGACATTTCTTTCTTCAAAATGTACACTTATTAATTTATAGCACCTTTTCCATTCCCTGAGGAAACATCACACACACACACACACAGGCACACATATACACATATGTATATATATATATATATATATATATATATATATATATATATATATATATTTCATAAGTTTATGCTCTTACTGCTATCTATGCCATCTAAATATTTATGTTAGCACATATTTGTGGAATTAAACTAACATCAGTTTGAATAAAAAATCAACACAGCTCCCCATTGACAGTTACTCTAGTCTGATAGCTACCAAGGTACTGTATGTTTTAAAATATTCTCTTTGTTTTACAAAGTATAGGTTAAAAACTATAGCATTTTCTTATTTTTCTTTTCAATTCTGATTACAAATATCCATTTGCTGCCAAAGGACTTAGAACTTCTGGCTATCCCCAGAGGTAATTCTTTAGTACAGAGCAGTTTGAGAACTTTTATTTAATACAGAGAATGTCTTTGATGATGAAATGCTATGTTCATCTCCTTGATGAGAGCCAAGGTCTCAGATAAATCATACATGTACCATTCATCTACATACATGTGAGTATGTGCATATCTGCACATTGAAGCATGTGGTATATGGATTCACACATGATTAAGTGCCTGCTTTGATTGTCTTTGACACCCCTCCGTTCCTACAGGGTGCACGCTAACCTGCCTCTTGTCCTCCCTTGCCTGGTCTTTGTTATCACTCCTGTCTCTTGCTTGCTGTCAAGAGCTTCTTCCCTGTAAAGCTGGCCCTGAGCATTTTGCTCTTGCTATTCTAAGGTGAAGAAGTTCCTTGAGGGGTAAAGAACAGTCTACTAAGAAGGTTGGGTAAGGGACTCAGATGAGACTTCACCTGAATTTGTATGGTGTGATATCAAAGATCACCTGTTTGGTACCTGTCTAAAATTCTCCCTCCAACTTCCTGGTATACAATTCTCTCTACCTGCAGGGCATCATTATGAGGACAATCCAGCTACTCGCTACAGATGCCAAAAGCTGATCCTTCCCATGGCTTCCTGATTTCTCTTTAATCAACTGCCATCTGAAATATTGTCACATAGTTAATAACAAATATTATAATTATTTTATATTAGTAAACTTTATTTTTGAGCAACTTTCATCATATGCAAAAATTAAGTGGAAAATGCAGAACACCCTTCTCCTTGACTTTTCTCTACTTGCCAGTGTTTGGAATTTAAACCATTCTAATCAGTATATAATGTTAGCTCATTGTTCTAATTTGTAGTTCCTTCTGACGTAAAATGTTACGCATCTTTTCGTATGCTATTTCCATGCATAAATATTCCTTATATTCTTTGGTGATGTATTTGTTTCCTCCTCCTCCTCCCCTTTTAAAATTGTGTTGTTTGAGCCGGGCGCGGTGGCTCACGCTTGTAATCCCAGCACTTAGGGAGGCTGAGACAGGAGAATCGCGAGTTCAAAGCCAGCCTCAGCAACGGCGAGGCGCTAAGCAACTCAGTGAGACCCTGTCTCTACATAAAACACAAAATAGGGCTGGGGATGTGACTCAGTGGTCGAGTGCCCTTGAGTTCAATCCCCGGTACCAAAAAAAAAAACAAACAAACAAATAAAATTGTGTTGTTTGTTTTTTTATTGTGTAGGTAAGAATTCTTTGCAAATTTTGGATATTGGTTTTTTATGAGAAATGTGTTTTTCAAAAGATTCCACCCCCACAACCCCTGCCATTGTATAGCTTGTCTCTTTATATTAATATTATCTTTTACAGAGGACAAGATTTTAATTTGAATTATGACCAAGTTGTCAACATTTTCTTTTATGAATTGGCTCTTGGTGTTGCATCTAAGGCCTTTTCAAACATAATGTCATCTAGATTTTATAATATTTTTTTAGTGTCCACAGAACAACTTTCTGAGACTTTCTTAGAGTTGTATTGAGTTTACAGATCAAGTTGGGAAGATGACATCTTGACAATGTTGAATCTATTTATTTAAATCTTCTTTGATTTAATCCATCAGAGTTTCACTTTTCTTCATAGAGAATCTTTTACATGTTTTGTTGGAGGTATAACTAGGTGTTTTAGGGCTTTTTATTCATTTATTTTTGTTTATATTTTTATTTTGCAGGGTTTTGGATTGAACCCAGGACCTTGCATATGCCAAACACACATTATACCACTGAACTTTCCCAATCCTATTTCAATTTTTGATACTAATGTAAATAGCATTGTGTTTTTCATTTGAAATTCCAATTAGCCATTGTTGATATACAGGAAAGTGCATGGCTTTTGTACAATAACTTTGTATTTTGCAGCTTTTATACAATCACTGATTAGTTCCATGAATTTCTTTTTATTCTTTGGGTTTGTCTCAGAGCAGTCTGCAAAGACAATCTATGCTCCCAATTACTTTCTTCACAAATTATATTTCTTTGATTTACCTTTGTTGCATTATTGTATTAGCTAGGACTAGTGGGGAGTTCAGTAAGAGTGGAGAGAGCCGCATCCTTACTCAGTTTCTGATCTAGTGGAAAGCATCCAGCTTCTCACCATCAAATAAAATATGCCTGTAGGGTTCTGAAGTTCTTTATCAAGGTAAGGAAGTTTCTTTCTGTTCCTGGTTTCTGAGTGTTTTCATAATGAATCCTTGTTGGATGTTATCAAATAACTCTTTTGTATCTATTGAAAAGATCATATTCCTTCTTTAGCCTGCTGAAGGGATGGCATGATTATTTTTTAAGTTTTAATTGTTTTTTAAATGTTTAATCAGTGTTTTATACTCCTAGTGGATCCCACTTGGCTGTGCTGTGTTATCTAACAGCAGACCAACCAATCTCCCATTTGAACATATAATGATCTTTTTCTCTAGTCAGCATTTACCTCTAGTGGGTAGACTTCAAAAATCTCTCTTCTTTGCATCATGTTTGCTACATTTTTCCCTATTTATATCCCCAAAGTAATAAAAATGAGAGATTATACAAAGGTTTTTAATCACGTTCTGCTCTTGCCCCATCTTTCTCCCTGTCCCAAGGTAGTAATTATTTCTCCTAGGCAGAGTATGTTGCAGTTTCTTTCCAGGTAATTGGGACTTCATCCTCCCACATTTCTCACCTCAGGGAGACCTTGCCTAACCACCCTATGAAAAGTGTCACTGCCTCTACCCCCAGCACCTCCTTTCCTTTTTCATGCTGTATGTTTCTCTGTACCTCTATCACCACATGAATTAATTTTCTATTGCTGCCATGGTAAATTTCCACAGAATGGCAAAAAAAAAGTACTTTTTTTATTATTCTGTTCCAGAAGTCAAATTCCAAAATGAATCCTTCTAGACTAGAGTTGAGGTGTCGGAGTGCTGGGTTCCTTTCTAGAGGTTCTAGGAGGGTAGATTTTGCTACCTTCTCCAGTTTGTTGAAGCACCATCATTCCTTGGCTCCTGGTCCCTTTCTTTAAAGCCAGAAGTATAGCATCTATCTTATCAGCGTCTCCTTCTCTGACTGCGGCTGGGAAAGATTCTGGGCTCTAAATGATCCAAATGATGAAATTAGGCTCCAAAGGAAACCCAGGATACTCTTACCATCATCTTAAAGTGCTTATCTTAATCACATCTGCAAAAACCCATTTTCATGTAAAGTTATGTAATCACAGATTCTGGGAGAGTAAGCTGTGATCCCCCTGGTGGGGAAGGCCATTATGTACATATATAATAGTATTCTAAGCATTCTTTATAATTTTTTATGATATCTTTCCACAACTAAAATGTAGATTTTTCTAAAGAGAGAAGTTTGGTTTTATTTATTTATTTATTTATTTTTTGCTGTATTCCCAGATACCACCTGGTCTATGTAAATAAGGTGCTTAGTACTTATTGAATCAATGGGCATTGCTCACTTTGTGTTCTAGTACTTTGCGTACCTGTCTAAACCCAACGTTGAGTTATACATTTATTTAGGACAAAATTATTCCTTATGCCAGCATGTCTTCTTCATATCCTGCTAAATAATCAATATGAATCCATATGTGCTGAGTAAATAACTTTGGAATGTAATGAGCTAAAACATTATGAATTAAGATAAAAATGTGATATTTAAAAGTGCTAATTGCAATATTATATTGACCAAAACAAAACAAAATCTATTAAAGAATAGCATTGTTTTATGAAAATAATGCAATACCCAAATTTGTTCCCAATATTTTGTATGTTCCCAATATTATGTACATTAAGTTCATAATAGGAAGTACTTTATTCTCTTGCTTATGGAATATTGCTGTTATCTCTTAAATACCCATGTTTAAAACATGCCTCTTAAACTTGCTTTATATATGACCTTAAGTAATGCTTTATCACTCTTCTGCAAAGTTATACTTTCTTCAAAATACTTGATTGTTTTCAGAGGGTTCCAAAATAGATTCTGAATATGTCACACCTAAGCAGTTATTTACCAATTCTTTCTAAGGATCTGCCATCACATTCTTATTTTCCCTAATGGTATCTTTTTAAAATGAGGCAGCATCTACCTCAAGAAGCCCAGAAGGACTAAATGTAGTCATACCTTTAATTTGTGAAAATGCACTCAAATCTTTATTGCACATCTTAATCAATAATTTAATCTCCCTTTTGGTAAAATCCTGGTACTCAGATACCTATTAAATGTTAGTCTTTGTGGATGGCACACCCAGTGTCTATAGTTCTCCTCATCTTCTGCCTGCACGTTCACACTCCCTTGTCCCTTTACCTTGTCTCTTGTTGTGAGGACATATAGTTAGTGGTCCTCTACACTATTAGCCAAATTCAATGAAAACAGAAACTGAGTTATTCAATCCAGTATGTAGGACCTCTCTGTTGCCACATGTGCTACAATAAACAGATGCAATATTTGTAGCCAGAGCAAATTACAGAGTTACTACCTGGACATCATCTTTCTTTGATAGGTCTTATCCATATCCCTTTTAATTTTTCTGTAGCAGAGGGAGATATCAGGGTGCAGGCTGAGGTTCAGGCAACAGATTCAGGATTCCTGCAGGTGGAAAAAGATTCAAGGCATGGTTAAGAGAGTAGACATGCTTTATTCAGAGGTAGCAACAGCCCCCAGCCTCTAGCTTCAGCTTCAGCCCCCAGTCAGTTTCATTTATCCCAGCCAGTTCCATTTAGCCCCCCTGAGTCCTTTCTGTAGGCCCTTTTTATATGCAGGCCAAAGAAGGAGGCACATTGTCAACAGGTTACATAAGTGGGCACATGCTCACAAGTCAACGTTTATGACGTGGAGTATGTACACTGAGTCAGGGTGTTCATGACTTTGGTTACATACTGAAAACATAGTCTGCCAGAAGCTTCAGTGAGGTAGCCTAACTATAGCCATTTTGGGCCTGCCTCAACAGCAAAAAAAATTTTTAAAAAGTGCCTTTTGAATATATGATTTGTGCCAGCACATGTAAAGTTCATAATAGGAAGCACTTTATTCTATTGCTTATGGAATATTGCTGTTACCTCTTGAATACCTGTGTTTAAAACATGCCTCTTAAACTTGTTTTATATATGATCTTAAGTATGCTTTATCACTCTTCTGCAAACTTCAGTTTCATGATCTCTAAAATGCCACTAAGAGTTACTTCATAATATATTTATTAGAGCTCAATGAAATAATTCATCTAAAACAATTATATGACTGCTCAATTACATATTTAAGACTTCTGTGTCACTTCATGCAGTATTCACAATAATATATGAAACAATTAGACTTTTAGTAATTCATTTAGCTTACCTGGAATTGGCGTATTCTAAAATTTATATACTAGTGTTCTGAACTCAGTCCATTTTTCTGCTCAGACTATGATGGAATCACACCTGTTTTTGTTGAGAAAACACTTGAACCATTTTGATTGTTCAACAGTTGTCATCAATATGGATGATCCTCTAAGGACTTGAGAAAGCTAAAAATTATACACACACACAAACACTCACAACACAGGGTCTTAGAGTCTTAATACCAGGTTGATTGTAAAAAAGTATAAAGCCAAGTTTCAAAGCATACAAACATACATTTGTTTTCCTCCACACAGAGACACAGAATGTTTGGATTCCTCTTGCAAGCTTATTGGAATTCTTGTTGCCTATCCCATGTAAGGTTGTCTAAAAAGGTCTTGTATGAAAAGTTCAATTTATAATGAGGACAATGACATTCTGTGGCTTATCAGCCAAATTTCTAGATGGATAAAGCAAGAGTTTGTCCTTGAGTATGTGCAATATTTCAAAGTTGAAAGTGGTCAAATCACCTCTTGTACCATTAAAGGAGACCGAAATAACTACTACATTTATAGACAATCATTTTATTTTAAATGTAGCTTAAATGTTACACATTTAACAATGTTTGAAGTATATAGGAGATCAAAAACCTACCTGGAGACCTTCCAATGTTAACCATCCATACCTGGTGTGTAAAATCCTGATTAAGTTAACCTCAACTTTATCAGTCTGGACCTGCAGGATAAAGTTAATTTACAAATATACCACACTATTTCCACCTAATTATTTTAAATCATGTGTACTTCAAGTGAATTATAAGTAATAAACAACTAGCAGAATGTGTGAATTTGTTTCCTCACATAGTGAAAATCACTTTGCAGCTCTGATTAAGGAAACTGGCTCCCAGGTGGTGAAATTATCCTGGGTTATCTGGGTGGACCCAATCATCTCTCATAAGTGCTTAAAAACAGAGAAACTTTTCTAGCTATAGTGAGAGAAAAAGTGGTGTTAAAATGGAGGACCTGTAAGAGCAGAGGGTTGGCTTTGAAAATCTAGTGATAGAAAATTCAGATTCACAGGAAACTGTCAGTATTATAAGTATTTTACAGTTACAATATGAGGAGCTACAATTACATGGGAACACATTTAAAATCTGTTGCCATAAATCTGAAATGTTGAGGTTGGTGAAGTTTGCAAAATCGTTGTCATATCCCAAGATAAATTATTGAAACAGAATAGATTACTTATAAAAAGATGAGACAGTTCTGGAAGAAGTTCTAGATTTCCCATTGCTAGGGACAGACAGATGTAAATGGTGCGAGCATGAGGTTAAGAGAATAATTCTACAAAATGGGCCCACTGTGCTGAACCCCATATGCTTGCTTTTTCAAGAAGCAATTAACCTTCAGCCCTGCCTGTCCTAAGCGGATATGATATGTCACATTCTTCAGCAAACCACCTGTTTTCTGCATGAGAAATGAAGGTCCAACATAAGAGAAACCCAAGTTACCCTGGAGGGGGAGACTTTTGTGACCCTTTTCACAGACTAGGTCTCAAAACTCAGGGAGGTGAGGATAATTTCTTCTAACTACAAAATCCGTAAGAATTTATGGTTAAGAATCCAACTAAAACCTGTTAGCATGGGCTAAGGTGACATGGAGTTGTCATGGCAGTGGGAACTTGAAAGTCTGATGTTATCCTGCTATCAGTCAAAAGTCAAGAGGTGGACCTGGTGTATGTATGAAGACACAAATGGTGTGACTCTATCTGGTTTGCAACCAGAGAAATGGAAAAAAAATTGAGCTCTATATGTGTACTACGACTTGAATTGAAATGCATTTAAATAAATAATTAATTTAAAAAAAAGAAGTGGCAAGACTCCTTGAAAATTTCTCTGGGATCCCCAGTAAAACTGGTGTGCAGGAGCTGCGCATTGTTCCCCTTCTCTTTGAGAGGACCCACTCTCTCCCTTGAGAATGTCCTCTCTCCCTTTTCCTATCCCTTCAATAAACTCAATCCTGTTACTATGAATAACATGTCTGAAATCTTTCTAATTTGATCAAGAATCAGGGTTTGAATAGGGATGTCTTGACACTGCCTTAATTTCCTAGAAGGCCTCAGCTCTGTAACATCACCAGTGTGGAATTGAATAGGATGGGTTAGGATAGGATAAATTTTTGGTTTAGACAGGTGTGAGATCCTCCTGCACAAAACTATCAAAAAAACTTGAGTTTATGTATTATCTTTTGCTTAAAAGTTTTGAGTTAAAATGTAATGCACATTAAGTAATTTTGCTTAGTATTATTTTAAGCTGGAAAATAATCATGATACATGAAATTGCTAACTGTAAGGAATCTCAAGGATAAAGCCTTCAATTGATGTGGAGAGTGTATGGTCCAAGGAAGGACTGCCTACACATCAGAATGCAATTTACTCTGACTACTTCAGGACCATGTTTGTTGTGTAAAAATCAGGGAAAATTAATTTATTACCCCTCCTCAATCAAAAAGGTTGCTATTGTTACATGTGCTCCACTGCCTTATGATTATCTACTTATCTCCTTGTCTCATTCAGCATGTAGGATATATGAGCCATGGCATCCATCCTAACACAATTACCAATACTCATAATTAGACAATCAATCTGTTTGAATACCTAAGTTCTTCAAAAACTGAAAATAAGTTGAATTATCACCAAATACAGACCAACTAAAGATTTATTACAGTTTATCCCTAGAGGCAAATTGGTTAGGCCAAGTTGATAGTGACCTATATTGCCTATTTTTATCTATCATCAGTAAAAGCCCATAAATTCATTGGTTCTTTTCCTCACTTTTAATTTTGCAGCTATGATTCATTTCAGTCTCTCAAAATCCTATTCTATCTATAGATAATCCATCCAGGTAAGTGTACGTGCACTGGAAGTTTACAGCAGTCATGACATTGTCCAATCTGTGCTTGGAAATCCCTACTCCCTTCCATCTGCAAAGCCAAATTTCCAGTGTGCTACCACAAGGGTTAAGTTTGGACTAATAGAAAACCTCTAGTGATGTTAGAATTTATAGAGTAAAGGTCAGAGGAGGCAAAGGGAGGTGAACTTGGTCTATAGAAAGCACTAAAATAGAGGGTAAAAATGCAGATTCAAAGCATCTTCATTAATGTCATATATGATGATGTTACTGTAGCATTTGCCAAGATGCTAGACTACTGTATATAAATATCAGTAAAGTATTTACCAAAATATAAGACTGCATAAAGATGTCACTATAGTGTTTACCATGGTAAAGCTTGACCTCCCAGCCCCAGCCCAGCCTTTCTTATTTCATCCCGTCACTCTCCCAACATAACCAATGCTGTCAATACAGCATTCTGTTCACATAAATCATGAAACAATATGCCCTCACGCTCTGAGAGTTGGACAATTTTCTCGACTTGGTGTCTGGAATGTCTTTCCATAGTGTACTCTTCTACTACATGAAATCATTCTCAGTCCTGAAGATTCAAAGTGCAGAGCCTCTCTCCTTGAAGAAGCTTTTATTATCTCTAGGTTAAACTCATCCTGTCCACTTATGTTCCCCAACACATTGAATACACTGTGTGTGAATACATTAAACCTATTTCCATATTGTTATTATTAAAGCCCTTGAGTGTGGGCATTATGCCTTGATTATACTGTATCTCTGTTTTGCTGTAGGGCTTAGCACTAATGTTAACAAAAATTTTTTTTGTTGAGTGTCTTTGAATTAAAATATATTGAATTTAATTGAACAGCTGTACATTTATAGAGTTGCCTGGGGTCCATCTGCCTCTGAAGAGTTGTGGTTATTTTTTTTTAAATAAGTGAATCCAAATTTCATTAGAGCAATTGATTTTATTTCAATCATCATTAAAGATAATTCTCTTATTTAATATTGACTTCATTTTTACATTTGCTATAATAATTCTCTTCTGCAGTTATCAAATTGGAAATATTTATCATTTTCCCTGTAGGGGTAAATAAAAAATTACCAGAATACAATGGGAACATTGAATTTTAAAGGCTAAAGTCATTTTGGAATGGTCAATTGTGTTCCACTTTGTTGTTTGTATAAAGTAGGATGCAATACTAAATGTTATTCAGATTGACTAAAGAAAGAGAACACCAGTGTTGAAGACCAGTTCTTATCTGCCTATCATAAAGATGTTACACATCCAGGGAATGTCTTTAAAAGGAGCATACTATGTACTTTGGACTGATCTTTTTCATGAGCCTCTACCATCTCAAATGTCACCACTACTTCTCACCTAAAAGCAGAAAAATTTCTTCACTAGTCATTGCTTTGACTTCCAGAATGTTCTCTTGCCATTTCCTGCAGTGGAATCCAACTCCCAGAAACCTCCTCTCTGAAGGCTTGCTCTATACCAGGGTGGAATCATTCTTCAGGCTGTTTTCCATAGTTCTAGCAAAACCCTCTTTAGTACATTAGTTATATATATGCCTTTTCATCTGCTTCATCCATTACAGCAGAAACATTCCAAAGGAAGTGTTCCAGTTTTATATGGCCACATTCTACTATGATACCTATATTATTTTTAGATACTGTTGTGTAAAAATGAATGAACAAATAGTAGTCTGTTGAGGTGCATTAGTCATGGCGCACAGAAGCTACATTTGAAATTCCATGCATTAGCAGACCTAATCAGTGAGCAAACAGGGAGTCAATTAACCAAGAAAATATCATCAAAAACCTTGACTTTCTGCCTCTCTTGGAGTCAGAGAACACAGAAAAAACTTACAAAAATGGACTTCTTTTGTGACTCAAGAGGTATAGATAGTGAGGGAATAGACTCCAGGCCCTCTACAGATGCTCTATATTTGCTTTCCTGCCTGAGGCGAACATCATTACCACTGCCTTGAATTTTGCAAGCTAGTCTCCCAGCTGGAGTAGAAAGTTTAAATCTAAAGAACCAAAAAAAAAAAAAAAAAAAGGAAATGTCTCCATTTCAGCCTGAAGGTAGTTCTGCAGATTTGAAGAATAAGCCAGAAGGAAAATCAAAAGAAAAGCATTATAAGGAGATGTAAGGAAATCAAGACCAATTTCAAGGGGAAGGTGAGTAAAAGCGTATGACCCCAAGGACAAAAGGAGATGCAGCTCATTCCCAGTGTCAATCATTGGAAAAAACACAGGAGAACAGGCACCCAGATTGGAGAGAAACCTTGTTTGAACCTCTCAATGTGAGCTCCCATTTTACATATCACAAAGTCTTCTAATGCCTGAGATCACCCTTAGATGACAGAAAATGACAGGAGGCGATCTTAGCACAGCATTTACGCTGAAGGAAAGGGGGGAATATTTTCTGAGCAAGAGCATTTAGTTAAATGCCCTGACTGCATTTATTCACCTTTATTTGCAATGTTCAGGAAAGTCATCCATCATTCTGAATCTGGCTGTACCATGGCAGAAGAACCTGAAGTTCGAACTATGTTCACATTTGGGCCAGACTGGTGAAGGGCAACACGATGTGGCTGCTTCAACTAGGGAAAAATGTCCAAGGCACAAATATAAGACCCAGCAGGGAGCCAGTCCCCAAATGTGGATGGTTTTACCTGTTGTCACAATGTTATTTATTAAAGGAAATGAGTTTTTCTTAAAAGAAATTGAAAGCAAGTTTGGATATTGTTTTATCTTGGTTAGTAGTTCTTTATTTTTTGAAACAAAGATTTTTTTAATTTGATTTAAATTGTCTGCCTCAATAAAATATTCTCATAAACACAAAATGTTGCCTATGTTTTCAAGATATGCACCTAACTGTAAACCTACTTATAAATAATAAATAAGAATCCTGCCCTAGAAGGAGATTGTTGTTGCAAGAGAAAGCAGAAGCAACTGCTACGTAATAGGATCTAAGATCTGGTAAATTTTTCTTGCTCTCTCTCCCTATGCACATGCGCGCACACACACACACACACACCAGCCTGTGCTCTGCTTCAGGTTATAGATGTACATATATGTATATAGCTGTACTTATATGATGTATAGAACAGCAGTTTCCAGGCTGTGTCAAAACCATTTTATAAAGCAGTAGTTTGCCATAAGTTACTCCATTTTGAGTTTAAGTGCCAAGGTAGAATAACATATCTATAAGTTGTTTGTACAAGTTAACAACTACCACCTGTCCAGCACAACCATAGGCACAATTTGAGAAATTGTGCTAATAAAAGTGATCACCTGTGAACTTACCCAATTGATCAAAGCACATGGATGATGATGAGCATATTAAGCTCATATCAGAAACACCAGGCTAATAAGCTTATCAAACACACCAGACCACTGAATGAAGCAATGCCCTTAACTTGAGGCTCATAGAAGAAAGAATACCCTGAGACTGGACACAGTGGCACACTGACTGTTCACTCATAATGAGACTTGCCCAGAAAAATAGCCATAATGATGAACTTCTAAATCTCTGTTCTTAGGCTTCAGTTGAGTGCCATTTCTTCTGCCCATGATGACTACCTATGGTCCACTCCGAGCTGACATCTCAAGCTGACACTCCAAGATGACACTGAGACTGTTGTCCCAACCTGGGCCTAGAATAAATTTCCTGCACTTTGACAGCTTTTCACCCTGAACAAGTTCTTTGGTTCTAACCTTATCTGACCACCTACAGTGACTCTTTGCATCTGACTTTTTGCTCCCTCCTCTTGCTCTCATTCCAGCCTGCTGACCCCGTCTGGTTCAGTTAACCATTTCTTAGCCTCTCTATAACTTATATGAATAATTGTATAATCTGTGATGTGTGAATTGAATGTGATATATATATTAGAAATTAAGGTTGGACTACAAGAAGTTGTATTTGCCTAGCTTATTACAACCAAGTAACCCACAAATATTCAGTGAACTACCACTGATGCAAGTGATGTAGCCTGTGAATTTATTGTTATTCAATAAATTCTGTTGTTGTGGATAGATACAAATATCTTTGGTCTATATTAATGGGATAACTCTCGCTAATAAAATATAAATATGTATAATTATTACTAATTCATATGTATATAATTATTAATGGTTCATTTGTACTTGTGGCTGATTGCAAGCAAAAGCAGCATCCTTTGTGAACTGGGCACTGGGTGGGAGTTTTATACTGAAGATAGGGATGTGACCTTATGTACCTTGGACATAGCTGATTATGTTTCAGGCTGCCCCATAAAGAGCATCACACGAAGGGTGAATGTCTGCAATAACTTCTCCATCTCTATAGATATATTCCAACAGTAATGCATGGTAGAATGTCAATAAGAGAAGTTTTAAATTCTATATATACATTTTATGTCAAAGTAAATAAAACTTGCCCATAATGTAAAATGAAGAGGGTGGCGGAGAAAAGAGAATTACCTAGCTTTAAATAAAGAAAATAACAAATTTTTAAAAAATATATTTAATAGATCTGACAGAATGATGAACTTGGGCAAAGCAAAGTTTATCATATTGAATAAAAGGAACTGAAATACCTAGTGACACAGATGCTCAGCATCCTCAAAATCCTCCATTGCTGGGAGCTGCAGAGGAGTCAGCAGCAGTTCCAGGCATCTTGGCTTCTTTTCTCCCCACAGCACAGAGGTAAGTGCTCAGCCACACACATCTAAGTCTTAAGACTCTTCTACCCTTTCTCACCCCAGATTTTCCTTCTGCTGAAAACCTGTTTTTGTAATGAAATGGCCTGTGTGCCTGAACTTCTGAATGGTTGGAGATATCTGTGGTCACTTTAGTGTATGGCTTCTCCTCCTCTGAAGAATGGGCCAGAATTTCAGAACTGGTACTATAGAAAGGACTCAGGGGGTGTTCACACCAAAGCAATGGCTGGCAAGTGAAAGATCATGCACATGCTAAGATACTGGGCTTTAGGAAAAACATCTATTTTCCCTGAGTGAAAGAAACTGCTTTGAGTCACAATACAAGCACAAAAATTTGTGGCAGGAACATGATGGTCAGCACTGAGTCACAGTGGTGCAAAATCTCTCAGCCATAGTTTCCCAGTACTCACTACAATATTGTAGCCAAACTGTCACAATCACTAAAAGGCTGGCAGGAAGCACACAGGTTCTGTTGCTTTCAAGGAAATATTCCAACTAGCTGGAACCAAGGCTGTTTGAGAACTGAGACTGTGTGCCACAAGATACAAGGAGAGAGGGGCAGGCTATATCCCAGACATAAGACAGCATCAAAAGGAAACAGTGGTACAAAATGGGTCCATATTTGGAGACTATCAATGAAAGAGCAAGGGATCCGAAGGAAAGAAGAACCACAGCCAAAGTCAGAGACTGAGCTCAGCCCTCAAAATGCTTTCATGTGACCCATTTCAGTTAAGGATGGACAATATATGTATGTATATGTGTGTGTGAATATATATGTGTGTGTGTATTACCCCAAGATTATAATGGAGGTTAAAATTCCTATCTCCTAGTGATGTCACAGTACTTTCTGCGGTGATACTGGTGTACACAAACCTACTGCATCACCAGGCATATGAAAATATAGCACATTCAATTAGGTGCATTACACAATACTTGATAATGAAAATAAACCATCATCCTGATTTATGTACTTACTATACTATGGGAACATACTTTAGTGTTTATCTTTACTTTAGGTTGTATTCCTTCTACTTAGAAAAACAAAAGAGTTAGCTACACAGCAGCCTCAGTCAGGTCCTTCATAAGGGATTCCAGGGAAAGACATTGTTTTCATAGGACACGACAACTCTATGCATGTTATTGCCCCTGAAGACCTTCCAGTGGGACAAGATGTAGAGGTAGAAGAGTGATAATAATGATCCTGACCCTGTGCATGTCTGGGCTAATGTGTGTGTTGTGTCTTAGTTTTTAACAAAAACATTTAAAAAGTAAAAATAATAATTTTTTAAAAATAAAAATGCTTATTAAAATAAGAATATTAAAAATGCTTTGTGCTATATGTTTGTGTTTTAAAATGTTAAAAGAGCCAGAAAGTTAAAACATTAAAAGTTTTTAAAGTAAAAAAAGTTACAGTAAACTAAGGTTAATTAGAGAAAGATTTTGAAAGTTGTTGTTTTCAAAGGAACTCAGTGTAGCCCTAGTGCCCAGCGTTGTAAAGTCTGGAGTAGTCACGGGCATATCCCAGGCCTTCATGTTCACTCCCCTCTCACTCTCAGAAAGTAACAATCCAATGTAAAGTCTCCCAACTTAGGAGCCTCGAATACTTTTAAATGTATTTTTTCCAAGCACTCTGAGCCAGCTTTAATTATCTGACCCTCCTGATGCCCAAGTGCACACCCATGTACTTACACAATTTCAAATATGCAGCAAAACCTATCTATTATGATGAAATATAAAATAGAAAAACATTCCCCCAAGGCTATTACACAAAATTGTTATTCAATAACTATATAAATAATGCAAGATTGTACATATAAATCCTATTAAGGAGTAAGTTAAAAACAGAGAAGAGTATAACTAATAAATGAGAAAACACTAGAAGTATTTCTTTGATAAAATTAAAAATAGAAAAATTGTTATCATGAATTGAAAAACAATGAATGGGGCAAATGGAGAATTCATAATATACAAAGTACAAATATCAAGCAATAAATAACTAACCAAAGAGAAAAATTATATAAAACTTGTATTTACTCCAAAGCAGCAATTTACTTGTTATTAAAACTATATGCATTTATTGCACAAAGTCTAAAACTTCCAATTTCCCTGGAAGAAATAGTGAAAATATTTAATTATCTTCCTCCCACCAATAATTTTAAAGTACATGTAATCCCATTGCTACAAAAACTGCTCAGAGTCTTAGAAGAAAAATAACCTTTTAAATTATTTGTTGAAGAGAATGTGTATTTATATTAAAACCAATAACCACAATCCAAAAATGATGCTCAGACAAATCTTATTTTCAATATCAGTGTAAAAATGGCAAATAAAATATTATCAAACAAATTTAAATAATAAATTAAAACACACCAAAGTCAAGTAGGATTTATTCCTATAATGCAGCCCAATATATCCAGCAAATATTGTGAGCATAGTTCTTAAGAGAAGAAATGAAAATGTCCTTTGCATTTGTTAGGTTTGAGCTTTGAAGAATGTATAATTGCAAAGTGTCAGACTCACCCTAATGAGAAGAAAAAAGATGGAAAACTGTCAATCAACAAATTTTCTTGAGCTCATCAAACAACTAAAGTGGGAAGGTTAACCACTAACACAAAATCTGGAGAGAGATGGGCAGTTTCAGCAGCAGACAGAGCTGGAGACTTTGCTTATGTGGAATAGGTGCAGCCCCATATGGCATAAGCCAGTTGCTTGAGTCAGCTTTGTCAACTCTGTGACCAAAAGACCCAACAAGAACAATGTAGAAGAGGAAAAGTTTATTTTGGTTCGTTGTTCCAGAGGTCTCAGTCCACAGACACCTGAATCCATAGATCTGGGCTCAAGGTGAAGCCTAACATCATGGAAGAAGAACATGGCAGAGGAGAGAAACTCAGAACATGGCAATAAGAAGCAGAGAGAAAGCTCTGCTCACCTCGAACAAAATATAAACACCTCCAGTGACCTGTCTCCTCCAGCTACACCCTAGTAGCCTACAGTTGTCTCCCAATTAATCCATATCCGTGGATAAGTCCACAGATTAGGTTAGAGCTCTCATGACCCAGTCACTGTACCTCTGAAAAGTATTGCACTGTCTCACACATGAGCTTTTGGGGGACTCCTTGTATCTAAGCCATACTGCCAGTTAAGGAAAAAAAATTCTCAATGAGTTGCTTAAGGTTTGATGGGCTAGATGAAAATTCAAAGACTCTGGGGACCACCCCTTTTGGACTTTGCCAGGAGCCTCACCAGGAGATCACAGGGAAGGACAAATAGGGAGAAAATTCCACTCATAGTGGCACATTAGGGAGGGCAACAGGCAACTCTGTTTTAATTCCCTACCTCAAATGTAGGTTGACCTCATGATGCACTTCTAATAAAGTATAAATCAATAAAAAATAGAAGCTTTACAGTAGTGAAATCTTATGGACAGCACTCTAACCAAGTATGCAAAATTGATGTCCCCAGCAACATCATGCTGATATTATGTACCCTTGATAAGAAGAGCACTTTACCACTTTCATCTTATTTTTTTCTCAGAATGCACAAGCCCAGTTTAATCATGAGACAATAGGAGAAAAATCTAAATTAAGGAGCACTCTACAAAGTACTTGATCAGTACATTTAAAAAGTGATAACCAGAGGCTGAAAAACTGTCTCCAATTAGAAGAATTTAAAGAGATATGAGGTCTAAATGTAATATGGCATCCTGGATGGGATCCTGGAAGAGAAAAAAGATTGCAGTGAAAAGTATAGCAAAGTTTTTTTTAAAAAGTCTGGTGTTTAGTTAGTTGTAAACATCTCAATGCTAAGAACATAGTTCTGATAAATTAACAATGATTATGTAAGGTAACCATTATGGAAGCTTGATGAAAGGTATATTTGGACATTTTACATCTTTCTAATTCTTAAATAATTTCTAAAAATAGAAGGTAAAGCAATAACTTTTCAAACATGAAGTATTTCTCAAAGTTATTGTAGGAAAAATACGAATTAAAATTACATCAAGATAGTATTAATTATCAGTCAACTGGAAAAAAATACAAAACTATGAAAGCCTGCTTTCCACACTCAGGTTGTGTAGAAATCACAGTTAGCTATTCCTGGTAAGAAGGTGAAATTATAACTTTCTGGGAGACAATTTCTTGGCAATATCTAGAAAAAATAATTTACACATTTGCCCCCTATAAGTCTTATTCCTAGAAATTTATAAGAATGCTAACAGGTCAAAAGTAATAGTTTCTGTGATAACTTGTTTATAATAGAGAAAATTGGAAGCACATCATATGCCCCCAAATATGAAACTGGTTATATAGAGAGATCCACACAGTTGTATATTATCATATAAAGAAGGAATAAGAAAGATTTTTTTTAATTTTTGATACTGAGAATTAAACCCAGGGGCACTTAACCACTGAGACACATTCCCAGCCCCTTTTATTTTTTATTTTGAGACAGGGCTTTCCTAAGCTGCTCATGCACTCACTAAGTTGTTGAGGCTGGTTTTGAACTTGTGATCCTCCTGTCTCAGCCTCCCAAGCCTTTGAGATTAAAGGTATGCACCACCACACCTAACTGAGAAAGCTTTTTGATATGAACTTCTCGCTAGAAAATTTTATTAAACTTAAAAAGGACAGATCTCTGTATACAGCATAGTATCTTTTATAACCATGGTTGGAAGAAAGGACGGGAGCAGGAGAGTGTGAACAGTGTGTATTTCCCTAAAGAAAATCTGGAACATATGAGCCAATAAAGTAACAAATTTAATTTTTTTAAAAAAAGATATTCTGAAAATGTTTTGCTAATTAGTATGGACTTGAACATTTTTTAAATTTTCTTTTACATACATTAAAAGTAAAATTTAAGGAGATATTAAATACAGAATACAGTGTTCCCTCAGTAGCTGTGGTCTTATAACACCCCCATCCCACTTCACACCACACATATAATAAAATTTGAAGATGTGCAAGTATCATATAAAATACATAGTATTTGCATATAACTCACATACAACCTCTCATACTTTAAATCATCTCTGGATTATGTATATTACCTAACACAATGTAAATGCTATGTAAATAGTCTTTACACGTTATTGTTTATGCAATAATAAGAAAAGTCTACATGTTCAGTATAGGTGCAATTCTTCTGAAATAGTTTCTACATGGTTGGTTGAGTCTATGAATGCAGAAACTAACTCTATTAAAAAATGATGAAACCAATCTAACTGCATATTTGTATGATAATGTGATCACAAAGATAAATAACATCCCAACAAAACAATATTTTGACTATGTATCATTGGTCAAATAGAGTCTAGAGCTGCAAAGAAATCCTAAGCTTCTATTATTGCACCTAACTGTATCATGAGTTCCTTTATTTTTAACCAGTTTTATTTTCATAGTAGGAAAATACAAATTGTTAATATACTATTGTTGTAAGAATCCAATGTTTCAAAATGATGAAATTTAAAAAATCTATACATGTAAACTTTGACTTAAAATATTAATATGGATTTTTGTTTTTTCTTTTAAAATACATACTTTCTAGATATGTATGCTGATGAAGTATAAAGACCATAATGACCCCAGGGCAAATGGCATCCCTAGTGGCAAGTTGATGGTTTTTACATAGCATTTCCCCAAGTAAAGAGTACCAGAGTGCTTTGAAAGAATGACTGACTTCTTATCTGGAGCAGGAGATACATGAGATGAGCTGTGGTTAACTTACTATGCCAGAAACCAAGCTATCCATCAAAAGCTAATGAAACAATGCAAAAAGGACCCAGGTTCAATATGAAAGGAAATTTTCAAAATAAAGATATTGATATTAATGAATTCCTTTGAAAATTTTGAATGAATGAATAACTGATTAGGAATATTGTAAGACATGAAAGAAGAAAGAGAAGGAAAGAAAGGAGGAAGAAGAAAAGAACAAAGGAACAGAGGAAAACAAAAGTAAGCAACTGGATGCCTTTGCATACTTTGGTGTCCACTGAGTCTTCCATACTCTTTCCCTCAAGACATGGGACCTGACTCCCCTGCTTTTGAGCTTTTACTGAAATTGGTGACTCATTCCTAGTAAATAATTCAGAGTGGAGGCGGTTTTTTGTGTGATTTTGGAGACTAGTTCATGAAGAGTTCAGTGGCTTCCTCCTTGCTCATTTTCTTTCTTATATTCTTTACTCTAGGGGAGGTAAGTTACTCAAGCTGCAGTGAGGCCCAAGTGGCAAGAAACTGAAGTCTCTTACCAGAAGCCCAAAAGGAACTGAGACTTCCAGTCAGCAGCCAGGTCAATGCACTTTCTTTTTTTATATATATTTATTTTTTAGTTGTAGGTGACAGAATATCTTTATTTTATTTTTATGTGGTGCTGAGAATCAAACCCAGTGCCTTATGCACGCTGGGCAAGCACACTACCACTGTGCCATAATCCCAGCCCCTCAATGCACTTTCTTTAAAGAAGACCCTTCACTCTGTCAAATTGACTGATGCCTTCCACCCTAACAATTTGGTTGCAAACTCTTGAGAGATCTTGAGTCAAAGCTTGCAGTGAAGATGCTCCCTGATATTCAACCCTAGGAAACCACAGAATATAATAAAGGTGTCTTGATTTAATCTTCAAGTTTGAGGGTAATTTGCTACACAGAAATAGATAATAACAGATAAGCACAGGTGTAATTGAGAGCAACTAAGGCACTAACATCTCACTCATAAAAGTAGGCTCAGAATGAATGATCAAACATTTGTTTCACAATTCCAATATGAAATATATTCCTGGATAATGAAAGACCCAGCTGATAAGGGGAAGTTTCTTTTTGCAGAAACATTCCAATTAATAAATATACAAAGAAGAAACACATTGGCAAATCACATTTTGTAAGCCCTAACATAATTATGGTTTAGACAACCATCAGTAACAGACGCCAACATTAGATTAAATGGGAAAATGTACAATGATGGAATTACGCTGTCACCAAATGAACCTACTGATTAATCTTGGTATAATGAACCAAATTTAACTTGCGGACTATATTTTATTCTTGTTCTAATCAGTAAACATAAAAAGCTATTTTTGAGAAAACCAGTGAACAGTATGGGATGACACTGAGGAATTAATAATAATTTTATAAATAAAATAGTATATTAGACTTTTTTTAAATTAAGCAAACATATGAATCATATCTATGTTGGGCATACCTCTTGTTAAAATTATATAAAAAATTAAATATAGAATCTGAGGGTGTAGTTCACTGGTAGTGATTGCCTAACAGGCAGGAGACCCTAGGTTTGATCCCCAGCACCACCAAAAAAGAAAAAAAAATTACATATGTAGTTATCACCAAGTTCAATAGAGTGGGGTTAAAATAAAAATTTGAGATAAATTTTAGCAGATTCTATTTAAATTAAAAAATATTCATGAATCATGCAGCATCTGGTATCAGTAAAGGTTCATAGAGCTCCAACCAGCAGTGGGCATGTAGTCTTGATAGAAAAAGAAGGTAGGTTACAGAAAGAGTCTGATTGATTACAACTTGCCTTTTGCCTTATTTAGGCATATCTGATCATTGGGCAG
Organism: Xerus rutilus; assembly: GCA_028644305.1. Taxonomy (NCBI): domain Eukaryota; kingdom Metazoa; phylum Chordata; class Mammalia; order Rodentia; family Sciuridae; genus Xerus; species Xerus rutilus. Next base: position 94,641,804 of record CM053407.1, read on the forward strand.
CCTGTGATTGGCTGAAGCTTGGCTGTTGTGATTGGCCGAGACTCAGCTATGTTTCAAGAATATACTCTTAAAATGCCTTTACATCCTAAGTTAGATTGCAGTTTGGTCAGTAGGAATTCAAAGCACTGAGGCACCTTTCAACCAAACTCTATGGAATTTAATAGCTATTAGCATTAGTGTGGGGTCAAGAGAGCTGTAAACACCAAGAAGTTCCTGGGAAGAGCATTGTCAACATTCTATACCTTAGCCTTAGTGGGCATTTACTATCTATTCATTATGCACTACTTGCAGGTTATAGATACAATGATCTGTATGTGCTCCAGTTCATAATGAAAATAAAAATATAAAATTGAATTATTAGTATGCTTATGAAATATAATTCAGACAGGGTGAAATGTTAATCAATAAAAATTCAACTTTCACTAGCAAGGAGTCAAAATATACACACTACATTAATAAAAGAAGCAATTGATCTATAAGATTTGAGACCTTATAGATCTATAAGATTTGATTGATATTAAGAATATGAATGATATTAAGAATATGAACAACTAAGCTAGTGACACACTTGTAATCCCAGTGACATGGGAGGCAAAGGCAGAAAGATCACAAGTTGGAGGCCAGCTTGGACAACATCTTGAGACTCTCAGCAACTTAACAAAACCACGTCTCAAAACAAAAATAAAAAGGACTGAGGGTGTAGCTCAGTGGTAAAGCATTCCTGGGCTCAATCCCAATATCTGAAAGAGAAAAAAAAGAACATAAATGACTAAAAGCATGAAGAGTTTAAAACATTTACTTCTGAGTAGTGGATGTAGGAGGAAATGAGAAGATGGGAAGACTTTCCTTTAATATTTAATACATTTTCATAGTGTTTAACTTTTTGACATATTATTTTTATAAACAAAAACATTTATTTGAGAAAGATAAAAAGAGATTCTGATGAAAATGCAGTGGCAGAAAAGTTAATTTTAAAAAGTGCAACCCTAGCCAAAAAGTCCATTTCCACATTGGTTAAAAGTATTAGATTCTATCCTGGGACTCATCCTGCCTCCATGCTCCACTACCATTGTCATCTCTCCGTCTACTTGTTTGCTTTCAGACTTCCCCTTAGCCTTATTCTCTACTTAACTTGAACCTTTTCCAAGTACTAGCTCTCACAGAATTTTTTTCATGTGCCAGATCTCTGCCTGTTTATGCACCTAATTTAAAAGCTGCCTAGGCTTCAGTCAAGAATTCACTTCTTTGCATTTACACATTACAGCCAGTATTTCATGAGGGCTCAATAGTCAGCTCCCATAGTACTTCTAGACTGCAGATGGAGATAAAATAAATATACAGTTCCTGGGTCGTGTAAGTTTTGCCCCTTGGCTATTCCATAGTTCTTTGTAAGTAGAAGAGTGAGCTAGGAGCACATGAATAAAATATAAATAAGCAAACATAAATTTATGCTCTGTTATGGAAACATTTAATTTTATTTACTTAAGAAAAACATTATCACTCCAAATGAAGCCCTGTTTAGAGAAAATTGATAGATGTTTATTGAATTACTGTCACAAAACTTTATAAAAGCAAGGTCACTCATTTTTTGGAGATAATTTCATTATACAACACCTTCATATAAAATTAAATTTTCTTTAATTATTAAATAAATGGTGTTGAGGAGCTGTTAACAATTAAGGGCAAATGTTTATTTGCATGCAATATTTAATTTAAGAATTATAGAAAAATAACTGCAAAAGTGAAATATCATCATGCTTAGGAAAAATACATCTCAAATTTAAAAATTAGTACTTAATCTATTTTGAACTTGCTTTACATTCTTGTTTGTGCTTTTATAGTAATAAATAACTTAATAAATAAATAAAAAGGAAGAAGTAGATTAAAGATATCAAACAAAAAAGTTATTTTTAAATCCAAGAAAACTTTAGGAGCTCTGATTTTTAGATGAAGTGTTATATACATATAAAATCCAAGTAAGAGACAAAACAAATCTAAGGGACAGAGAGCAGAGTAGTGTTCTCCTGGGAATTGGCTGCAGACATGCAGGACAAATGTTTTGGGATTGAGGAAAACATTCTAAAACTGTGTTGTGGTCATGGTTGAACAACTTCTGAAAATTTACTGAAATGATTGCATTCTAAAAACAGGTGAATCTTGTGGTATGAATTATATGTCAATAAAACAGTTTAAGTTCATTAGTGATTTAATAATATTATTCAAACATCAGCTCTGACATATTAAAGACCTTGGGAATCATCAATTTTATCCTTTCAATCAAGCTGAGGATATAGCTGAGTTCAGTGGTGGAGCATTTGCCTGATATGTGAAAGGCTCTGAGATCAATCAGCACTGCAAAAATAAATTAATGAATAAACCTTCAAATGATAATAATAGAAACCAGGACAAAGTGAACATTAGCGACTGTTCTTAAACTCATCAGATTTGAGTGTCAGTACAAAAATCTGTAGAGTCAGGCAGCCTAGAAAAATTAAACTGTCATCTACCTACCATGATTAGAAGATAATAAAGCCAAAAATCAGTAGAAACATTTGATCAGCAATTTGTGATCATGACAAATTACTGGAAGATGGGTATGAAATAGTCTGAAAGTGAAACACTAAGGGATATTGTATCAAAGGGTCATGTTATCATAGGCTTTTCCTCCTGGAAC
>CM053407.1:94644977-94820586 GCA_028644305.1 Xerus rutilus
TAATAGAATATCTCACAGAACAAAGGATTTTGAAAATTTTTAATGTTAGTATGCAAATTTTTGTTCATCAGCTACATATTTGGGAGAAATATCTGAGAACTAAAGAACTACATTTAGGTTACAAACAGTGGTACCTATATTTTGTTGAAAAGGTTTTACAACTTTTCAATTTACATGTAGACCAATAATCTATTTTTAGTTAATTGCCAGTAAGATGTGAAAACTACATAGTTATTTATGTATTTATTCATCTATTTATTTTGCTTATTGATTTCCAAATATTCCAGCACCATTAAATTGCTTTTGAAACTTTCTGAAAATCAATTGGCATACTTAACCTGGGTATACATGTAGACTTCCAACTCTTCCATTGATCATTCTGTCTTGCCCTCTATCGGTATCATTGCTGACTTTATTTCTGTAGTTAGTAAATTTTGAAATTGCAATTGCATAATTTGTTTCAGCCAAATTTATCCTTCATTTTTCAAGATTGCTTTTGCTAATCTAGTTACTTTGTCTTTCTAGACTCAATATCATTAATCATTAAGGAAATGTAAAATAAAACTAAAAGAGACACCATTACGCACAAACTAAAATGATTTTAATTAAACTGATCAACAATCCTAAGTGTTGATAATCATGTGGAGACTTCAACCCTACAATACTGGCAGGACTGTAAATGCTATTTCTACATCAACAAACTGTTTGGCAGTTTCTTAAAAAGTTGAATATATAATATTATCCAGTATTTCTATTCCTGAGTATTTATCCAACAAAAGTGAAAATATGTCTCTACACTAAGTCTTGTGAGTGAATGTTCATGGCAAGAAAAAAAAAAGTAGAAACAATCCAATGTCCATGACCTAGCCAAATATCCTATCCACATAATAGATTACTGTTCAATAATAGAAGGGCTGTTGTTAATGATACATAACAGAACCTGTATGAACCTTGAAAACATTGAGAATAGCCAAACACAAAAGGCCAAACTATTACTGCATATAAGGAATATCAAGAAAAAGACTCATCTAAAGGCATAGAAAGTAAGTTAGTTATTGAGTTCAGGTGTGGGTGTGATGGGAAAATGGGAATTTAGGGAAGAATGTGAAACTATTCCAAAGCTGAATGTGGAATGTTTGGAAAATTCCACACTTGCTACAAGTATCAGCCTCTCCATTTACAATGTAGAAATATTAGGGCATGTAAGTCCTATCTCAAGGAGTTGCTAGAAGAATGCAATACTCTAAGAAAATAACAATTAAATTTATCTCAAGGGGGATGTTCTGTTCTATTTTATTTTTTTTTTGAATTTAGAGTTAGACGTCTGATTTCATGAAGTACCTCTGCCACTACGTGAAAATCCTAACTGATATTTGTTTGAATATTTTTTAAGCAAATTAAGCCTAGTTTCCTTAACTATGTGGTTTGTAGTTTGAAGTTCTAATAGTTCAGAGTTCCTGGTACAGCCATTCCCAAGGGCTCAGCAATACTTTTATATAACAAATTTCAGCTTGAATCACATAGCAGTCTTTTATGTAAGCATTGTAAGAAAACAAAGACATGTGTTTACAAGACTGAACAACTTACCAATTTATTTTGTTAATCAATAACATAATAGAATAGTATAAAATATGTGCCAAGTTCCACATATTTATAATATAGAAATATTTCGTAAGTGTTTGATTCTTTGTACACTAATGAAAATATATTGTGGAAAGAATGGAAACAAATCTCTGGGGTCTTTCTGTAAAGTATATAAATTGAAAAAGTTAAACAAACTCTGAAAATATTTTTAAAGATTTTTGAGAGTAGATTTTCAGGCTGATGTATAAAACTATGCAAATAAGTTCTAGAAATTTGAAATTTTCTTCAAGTTATCTTCTTTAGGTTTTTTTTTAGTTCTTTTATATTTATTTATTTATCTATCTATTTATTTATTTTTGTTGTGGTGTTGTTATTATTATATTCTGGAACAAACTACTATTATTTTAAGCAAATCCATTCTCCATTTTTTAATGAAAAACAAAGTTGGTCCAACCTTCTCACAAATCATTCTAGTTATTGTAGGTAGAAAGACATATTGCAGATAAGAATAATATAAAGAAAGACGGAGCTACATACTGGCAAGGTTTTACGTACTATTTAACTAAAGTTAATATAAACTGAAAACAGATTGCATAGATTGATGATGTTGACTGCAATTCCCATAGCAAATATCTAGAAAATAAATTTTAGAAATACAGTCTAGGAAATCAGAAGAGAGTCAAAATGGTACCCTAGAAAAAGAATCACTAAAAGCTAAAGAAAGCAATAATAAAGTAATCGAGGAATGAAAAATATACGTCATGGAGCAAAAAATTAGCAAAACGGAGAGAGCTTCTCATCAGTAATTACATTCAATTAGGAGGCAGAAGTGGCCATCATGGGTTTAAAACTGAGATCTGACTACATATTGTTTGCAGGAGTCTTGAGAGATATGTATTGGTTGAAAATGAAAGGATAGAAAAGTATGCTCCATGCAAAATATAATCAAAAGAAATCTGAGATGAGTATACTAATACCAGAAGAAAAATAAACTTTAAACCAAATATTGTTATAAGATACCAGGGACATTAAATGTTGATAAAATGGTCAATCCATCAAGAAAACATAGGAATAATAAACATGTGCATTAAACAACAAACTCCCAGAACATAGGAGACACACAAAGACATACTTGAATGTTGAAACAAACAATCATAAAATAATAGTTGTACCTTTAAATATCTCATTTTCAATAATCTGTACAGCAGCTAGACATAAACTCTAGGAAGAAATTGAAAACTCTGTAAATACTGTAAACCACTGAATCCTAACATAGAGAACATTTTATCCAACAACACTAGAATACACAATTTTTCTCAAATGTATCTCTAACTCTTCTCAAGTTTAATCATTTTTACCTAAAATATTCTCTATGAGATAAATATTCTTTCATTTAAGTTAAATAAAAATTTAAAAAGTATTCTCACTGTTGTTTCTTCCTCTGCTATGCCACTTTCTTCTGAATATGGTACCAGACACACTGGACAGTCTTCATTCTTCATGGCATTGTGCAAGATATATTCAGATTTTTCATATTCAGATTTTTGCTAACTTCCCTTGCAAGGTGGCTGAACTTATTCTTTGATATGTGCTTCTGATTTCCTCAGATGCAATAAATGCTTAGTATTCAATGCTTAGTATTCATTCCTGGACATACTAGTGCTGTGTTGCTTAGGACTAGGACAATTAAAATATGACTATTTGGTGATCATTCAGTATACACTACTTGGAGAGTATATTAGTTCTTATTGCTGAATAAGAAGTTACCAAGAACATGACAGCTTAAAACAATACATACAATTTCTATAGGTCATGAATTTAGGCACTGATTAGATGAGTTTTCTTCTCCAAGTCTCACAAGAAAACAGTCAAAGTGTGTTTTAGGTTGTGGATTTTTTTAAGCTGAGAATTCTCTTTTTAAATTATTTTATTTTTTAAATTTTTATTTGTTATTTTTAGTTATACACTATAGTATGTTTCAACATCTTTATACAAACATGAAGTATGTCTTGTTCTACTTAGAATCCCAGTCTCATGGATGTACATGATGTGGAGATAGACTGTGGTATATTCATATATGTACATAGGAAATTCGTGTTAGAGTCATTCTCCTGGAGCTCAGAATTCTCTTACAAGCTCTTGTGGCTGTTGACAGAATTCAGCGACTTAAGATGATAAGACTGAAGTCCTCATTTTCTCACTGTTGGTCAAGGACAGCTCTCAGCTCCTGTGCTTCTGTGGATATCAGTATTAGACTCTTTACACAAACATATTCAATAACTTTTTGTTTATCCCTCTTGATCGCTTAGAATTCTTGAGTAAGTAGGTTCATACAGATCAAAGGAGTTTTCCTGGTTTTATGCCCTGAAGATGATCTGTCAATGAGACTACAAAAGATAACAAGAGAATGCTTCATTTTCCTATTTAAGTATAATTGGGACTACTTACTGCAATCGCAATTCCTGGGAGTAGGCTCAATTCCACTCAAGTTTGACATAATAGCTGATGGACCAATGCTAACCAAATAGACTTTCCCAGAATTTTAAATCCACTATCTCCTTGCTGGCAATTGGAAGAGTCAGTATAGCAAAGCATGCCTGTGACACTTGTGCAAGCAAGCTGGGCCCATGTCTGATATGGCAATGTCCAATTTTATGGAAATGACAAATATCTCTACTTCCCTCTTTCCATCTATTCCTACTCTCTAATCAGTACACATTTTACACATACACTATTGGTTGGAATCAACACAGCAAATTCTTTCTCCATTAAGACACCAGATTCTAATAAACTCTAGACACCAAATTCCAGAAGGAATGAAATGGTAGGAGAGCTAGAGAAGTCTCCTGAGTAGCCCATAGAGTTTGCTCATAGAAAGAAGACAGATAATCACTTTAACTTCACAAGAAGTCACTTTGCAAGTATGACTTTGTTTAAAAGTAGTACATTACTTCTTATTATGTCTTATTATGTGATACATTTTTGATACATTTATTTCTGTGTTTGGGGACTCTTTAAACCAGTAAGTCAAGTCACATCACATGCATAGAAAGAAATAACTCTAACACTACCTGCAGCAGGAAAGACAGAGGCTGGGACTTTAAATTCTCCTCAGTGGTAATGTTTCCAAACATGGATTTTCAATTCACAATTGTGAATTTTTGTTTGTTAAAATGAAGAAATATTACTTTCATATGCTTGAAATTGTTTACTGTGAATTTATACCTTATTTTCATTTTTAAATGTTTAAAATCTTGGGTGTTTAGTGAAAAGTAAGAAGAAGAAAAACCATAGGCTGTTACCAGTTACCATTTGAAACTAAAATGTATCAATTGATTCATTGATTGAATTCCAGTGTTTTCAAAGCAGTAACATCATTTAATTCAGTTATGTACATGTCTGAACACAAACTAGATTGAACCCATCCCAAGCCCCAGTGTAATTCCCTCCTTCATGTTAATTGCTCTTGTTCACAAATAAATTGTACAGTTCATCTGATGATGCTGGGATCCATCACCCCAAGAACAGGTCACAAAGAGACGCTGGGAAATGTTTTATTGTTCACACAATCTAAGAGCACTAATTAGTAGCAATTTTCATCCAGGTGAAGACCAAACATCAGTTGAAAATATGTCTTCTAGCTTTTGTGAGAATTGCATTACTGTTTTTTCACATACTCTCTTTAGTGTATAATTATAAGCATCAGATAATTGCACTAAACAGGAAGTGTTTGAGGCAACATACAAAACAACCCAAAAGTTCCAAGAGGAAGAATCTGGTCTGATAGCTTTGCTAGCCACCATTTCTAACTCATTTTCTTGGTTATTACTGACCTCTGAATAGTTTTCCTACCCTTGCGCATAAAAACTCATTGAGTATTTCTATATCACATACTGTCATCAAATATGTTTCTAGTTAACCCTAAATTTAAGTCCTTCTGATCAAGTGACTATAAACAGTTCATTTTAACAGTGGAGTTGGAAATAATATTTGAGTGATCCTCAATTATATCATAGATATTATTCTATGATAATTCATACACTAAAGATTCACAATAATTATCTATAGTGGGAGTCATTATCCCCATTTTATAGCAAAAAAAGAGAGGTTCAAAGAGATTAAAAACTTTCCTAAAGTAAGAATGCTTTAAATCTACTGTCTGAGCATTTTTCAAGAGTAGAGAGTATTGTACAATAGATTTTATCCATTTCACAACGTACACATATTTCAAAATATTATGTCATATACATGATGAATATATATATAATTTTATCTGTTAATTAAAAAATAAAAATTTTTAAAGTGTCTAATGAGGGCTGGGATATAGCTCAGTTGGTAGAGTGTTTGCCTCACATGCATAAGGCCCTGGGTGCAATCCCCAGCACCACAAAAAAAGAAAAAAAAAGTGTCTATTGCTACTCAGCACTATTGGGATGTACATCCTGGTCTTTGATTTCAGAGTCCAGGTTGTTCCAATAAGCTTGTTGTCACCATAGAGAGAGCAGAATCAATCAGGCATAACATTACTATATTCATATATAAATACATGACCAGGGAAATTCCACATCATGTACAACTGCAAGAGTGGGATCCTAATTAGAATAAGTTATATTCCATGTATATATGTCAAAATGCATTCTACTGTCACATATACCTAAAAAGAACCAACAAACAACAACAAAAAATATTATGCAGTGGTCATTCAGTTCTCAATACCAGTAATGGAATTTTTAAAATTTAGTTTGCTTAAATATTTAACAAATTTATTTTTTCGGATCAAGAATAAATGCTTATGGGCTGGAGATATAGCTCAGTTGGTAGAGTGCTTGCTTCACATGCACAAGGCTCTGGATTCAATCCCCATAACCACAAAAAAAAAAAGAATAAATGCTTTTAATATATTAGATGCTTATGGTATAAAATGCAAAATATGAAAAATGATACACAATGAAATAAGTCTACTCTCCCCATGCCTAATTACTTTGTTTTTTGTATTTTTGCTTCTTGGTCTTATTTTGTTTTGCAGTTCTTGGGATCAAACTTGGGGCCTTGCACATATTAGGCAAGTGCTCTACCACTAAGCTACACTCTCAGCAACTCCACCCCTAATTGTTAGCTATCTATTTCCCCTAGAGAGGCAACCTGCATTTCTGAGCAACATGATCTAAGAATATATACAAAGACTTTTCTTTGAGGTGTCTATAAATAAGCAATATGAAAAGAAATTGCCCACAAACACCACTTAGTTGGTGAATTTTTATTTATCTGTTCTCCTCAACAAGAGGAACAAACTTCAATTTACACATAACATAACCCACCGCAGGATGTCTCAACTTTAAATCTTCTTATATCATATTATGATGAGCATTTTTTTCTTTGGTTAATAAAGATCAAAGGGTGTTTGACTGTCTGATATTTTTAAGAAGGCGCTGAAGAACATCTAACTTCAAATGTAACGTTTAAACTGATAATAGGGAAGCAAATTGTGAAATACTCTGACAATTGAATATTTCTCTGTAACAAAAATGAAGTACTGCTATATGCCACATCATGGATAGACACTGAAAAAACTATGCTGTTTAAAAGGCTAGTCATCAAAGTCACAAGCTGTATGTTATAGTTTGCACATGATGTAATCCCAAAATCTCTTGTGAATATAGGAATGTTTCAAAGTAAAATAATGTTCAATAATGAGAGCCAAAACCTAAATCAGTGGATTAGTACATTTGATAGATTAAAAATTTGAAAGGACTAATGTTCTGGGAGGTTACTGTAAGAAGGTGGGGCTGGAGAAAGAAGGTCTTTGGGATGTGCCCTTGGGAACTCTATCTGGCCCCCTGGCTCCCTCCTCTCTCTACTTTGTAGCCACCATGAAATGAGTGGTTTTCCTCTGCCACACACTGATATTTTACTTGACCTCAAGCTCAGAACAGTGGTCAACCATGCACCAAAGCTCTGAAAACATGAGCCAAAATAAACTTTTTCTCCCCCAATTATTCTTGTCAGGTATTTTGGTCACAGCCATGAAAAAGAGAGTAATATGCTGTGTGATCTCATTTATTTTAAATGTCTAGAATAAGAAAATCCATGGAGACAGGCAGTCAAGTAGTGTTTGCTGGAAGCAGGGGAAGGAATACACACATAGCAGGGGTAATGCACAACAGCTGCTACAGAGACAATATTCTGTCAGGGATGATAAAAATGATCTAAAATTTTTAAATGAGGAGGGTTGCATACAGTAAATACATGTAAATCATTGAATTGTTCACTTTAAATGCATAAACTTTGGATCATAAATGTTATCTCAATCAAGCTGCTAAAAGCAGTGGTATGTTATGATCATCTCTGCTAAATGAATTCCCCATTCAATCTAGATTTGCTAGTGATTCCTGTGGACCAGACCACAGTGCATGTTTTCTATCCATAGGATGTCATGGCACTTATTGGATTCATATAGATGATTAACTCAGCAATATGAAAGTTATTCTAATTGGTCCAGTCTTTCTAATAATCAAAACCAAGAGGTGAATTCCAAGTATTGTATCTAGTTCTTACCTTTACAGGGGAATTATCCATCCTTAAATTTGCATATATTATAGTATCCATTATTGTCTTCCTGATGAGTCTGCTTAGTGTCTAGAGGATGCTTATATCATCATGTAAATGTTTACCCATAAGAAATATTAAATGGGGGGGGGCTGCAATTTACATATACTTCATTTCCTCAAAAATGATAGTGGCATAAAAGTAGAAAAATCTAGCTTTGGGAATCCAGATTTTCTCTTGGTAGTCCCAAGTTGTCTGTTCAATACCATGGTTGCCCCTTCAGTTATATTCATTACATGATGTACATTCTAACACTCTGTATCAAATTACAAGCAATTTGTTTTTTATCTGGGGAGGTAAGATTTTCACAATTCCTGACTCCACTTTGTAGAAAGCCATCAGTGAGCTGTGCGTGGACCACCACAGGAGAGTCCCACACAGCACTAAACATGGGCTAACCTACTGTAGCTGCAGTCCCTCTGAGATGGGTGTGACCTGCCAAGATGTCAATCAACCTGCTGACTGCAAGACTCGGCCTTCTTCCTACCTTGGGGAAGAATGTTGCTGGAAGGTCTTTGAAGTCCCCGGATATAAATAAAGCACACATGAGGGCCATTTTGTCCTTTTGCTTTTTTGTCATCTGCCAGAAGCCTGAGGGATCATCGAGCTGTGGGCCCGTCCTACCCTCCGTGTTTTGAAACTATTTTCTATGTTCTGTGGTTTTTTTGTCACCTTACTTCTTTTAGTTAGTCTTTTGCCAGTCAGGGAATCTCATCTTTGTCATCCACGTGGGATGTGGGCAATGCCACTTTGTGATGGATTTAGAGTTAGAAATCATTTATTGTGATCATATTTCACTGGATATATCCATAAAATATTTTCCTCAAATTTAATCCAATTACTTCTAGAATAGAGTTCACATTCAAGTATCCAAAGATCAGGTGCTAGGAGCGATTGCTTAATCATAGGTCTAATAAGAATGTCATGTGTGATCATTTTTATTCCTCTCCAGAGATTGCTTCTTGGTATATTTGACAAAATTTCCCTTTGCATCACAATTATTTTCTATCTTCTTATTCTGGCTTGTGAACTCCTACACTTGGCTCATATATTTCATCTCATTTCATTTTGTCCATCCCTATATTTAACCAATTTCTTTAACCCACTGGCTTAATAGCATCATATCTTCATACAATATTTCTTTTGTATGAAGATTATAGATGTCATGTGATGCATTGCTCTGACCATCTATATCCGTAGGTCCTGTAAACAATAAGCTGTGCAGTTTGTCATGCTTACCACATCACTCCACACTTAGTTAACTTTGCCATTACTTGCCATTGCACACACACTGAATGAAGCCCAGCACTTAATTGCAATGAATCTCATCATTTTCTAGGCTTAAGACTTTGGCATGCCAGTCTTTATAACTGCCTTTCTAAAAGAAAGCAAGGTATAATTCTGTCCCTGCACAATCAGTGGGATCTCTTTTTGGAGTCATCTATTAAATTTGTATAATGTTCTACATCCATATATTCTAGCTTGATTTATAGCTTTCAGCATCTTCTCCCCTAAACTTTACTGCTGTTAGTGATAATTTAGTCTTCTGCCTGATCCTAATACTTCAGGAAAAATGAAGTTGTATCCTTTTGGCCAAGTAGTATTTATGTGGGTTTTAATATAATTCCACATATCATTTAGGTCAATGCTTGACCTTGAATTTCTTAAATTTATCTCTGATGATAGGATACTCTTTTAAAGAATCAAGTGAAGAAGTCAAAGAAATACTATCACAGGGTTTTTTCTATCTATAGCCATTGCTATAGTGCATTATTTTATTCTGTATGCAAGCAACAGGGTTAGTTTTGGATGACATTTGTAATGGGTGTTGCTAATATTTTGGAATGTTATATTCTATAGTGTTGTGATGCTTCTTCCCTTTCTCAAGAATATTTCTCATTTAGTTGAAACTTTTGCTGAGATATCTTCAGACTCTATAATCTGATTTGTGGGGGTTTGTTGTTGCATTTTGTTGTTTTTGTTTATTTCTCTCAGAACTTTACTTGTACTACAAGGATGTACGTTGGGGATCTATTTTTAAACATATTTAATGCATATCTATAATTTATTATACCAGTTTTTCATGAATGTGTGTATGCTATCCGTTCATCTAGATCAATGGTAACTCAAAATTTAGGCCAACATATAAGATTTTTTTTATTGTTTGTCTAATGAAGCATATAGGATTTCATTGTCATTCTGAGATGTTGTCTTCTTTAGCTTCAGAAAACCTGATTATTTCCCAGTCCTGAAACACCTGAACATGTAACCACACCCTTGAACATAAGTTTAGCTTGAACCTATTTAATTCTATAACATTTTCTTCACCCCCAAATTAGATCCCATAACCCATCATTCTACATTAGACATTCTCCTCAACACTTCATAATAACTAATCGGCTTTTTGTATCTACCACCATTTGTACTAGCAGTTCCACTCCTAGGTCTATACTCTAAAGAAGTTAAAACAGATATCAAAATATTTGCATATAATATTTATAACTACACTTCACAATTATGAAAGAAAGGAACAATCTAAAAGTTATGAACATACGAATGGACACACAAAATGTGCTATATTCCTATAATAGAAAGCCATTCACTAGAAAAAATGAATGAAGAGAAGAGGAACCAAGATGGTGGAATGGAAATTCCATTCTTGTTACTCTTGAAAAGAAGAGTCAGAGCAACAAAGGAAATAATATATTCTGAGAAGGCAAAGAAGAGAAGAACTTTAGGAACCGATAAATAGTGATGGAAACCGAAGGAGCAGAGAATCAGAAAGGCAACCTAGAAAAAAGTACAAAGCAATTCTCAACTGCAACCTTTGTTCCCCACCTGGAGTAGGGACTCTAACCCTGAAAGCATAAGGTAAGCCAGAAAGTGCAAACAATCCTGAAATCACAGCAACTGGAAGTCCTAACTGCAGGAGAGATCTGTAGTTTTTATAAGCTTTAATTCCATTTTAGGAAGAATGTCTGAAAGTGACTCCTGTTGCACAAGCTAGCTGTAAAGAAGAAATTTATTACAAAGTTCAGCAAGCTCTCAGAGTGCTAGAAACATGAACCTTTTGAGAAGGATTAAATTTTTAAAGAGTTAACTACTTTTGAGATTAACAAAATTGGAATTATCACAATTCAGGACCCTGGTGGATATCCTGCTGCATTAACTGGGCAGAGGATGGCCATGTGAGATAGTCATGGCTTAGAGGAGTGTCTGACACAGAGCCTCTGAGCAGTTTAGGAAGTGGAAAGTGCAGACTGTAGTGGACAGAGGAGTGGAGGGAACAGTGGTCAGTGGTCCTAACCACTGTGATGAAAGAAGTGACATCAGTCGCAGGTGGTTTTGCACAGGGACCAGATCTGAAGAAGACCAGGTACAAGGTTAGCAAAACACTCTGTTCTGTGACTGACATTTCCATCTCAGAACTGCATGGTTAAATTGGTCTCCCCACTCATAGAGACATTCTGGGGATGTGCCTGGCTTAGACGTGTCCCTACCATATGGCCTGGAAACGTGGGCTGAATGTACCCCTCCTGGTGTGGCTCAAGCAACACCAAAACTCAGTCAGTGAGAAGGGCTTGCTGCAGCCCCAACAGTGGCCATTCCACCAGGGCTTCTAGAAAGAATACTACCCTGCTGTATACAACATTCCTTTAACCTGCACAGCTAGAAACATGGGGCACTGCCTGCTTTCTACACCAACTGGTTTAGTGTAAGCTGAGAAGAAACACGATAGGATACAGCTATGACTCACTACTTCCCACTATACTTGGTCAATTGATTCCAACCCTAGAGAACCCAGAGAAAAGCACCTCAGTATACCTTCACTAGGAGGAATTATTTACTCATTTTAAATTTCTCCTCTGTACCTTCTTTTATTATTATTTCATTTCTCATTTTTCCTACTCATATTTTAATTTTTATTATTTAATTGTATTTTTCTCTTTCTCTTCTTCCTCTACCCCATATCCCCCACTTTTTTTTTTTTGCTTTTTTTACTCTCTCCTGGTATATTTTTTCTCTTTTTCTCTTTATTTATTAATATTACCTTTACACCTGTAAATCCCAGCACTTTGGGAGGCTGAGACAGGAGAATTGGTGCTGAGCAATTCAGTGAGACCCTGTCTCTAAATAAAACACAAAATATGGCTGGAGATGTGGCTCAGTGGTCAAGTACCTCTTAGTTCAATCCCTGGTACCAAATATATATATATATATATTACCTTCATTATTTTTTAAATTTTAATGTATCCATATTATTTTTTGCCACTCTTTTGTGTTGTTATTGTGATGTGACTTTTTAATTTACTTCATACTTTTTTTTAACTTGTTGATACTGTTGTTTGCCAACTGTTTGGACACTATACCTATTAGGTACCTTAGCATACCTTGTTCTCATGCTTTTTTAGACCATACAATGCTGACAATACAGGAGGATTAAGTACAGAGGGTGAACCCCAGATACTTTGCTATCTGCACCATACTTGCCTGAAATTTTAGAAGGAATCCAGTCTTACACAACTTACAGAGAAAATGGGTCCCTCAGGATCTGATAATGTATTCATGTTAAAACCCAGTAATTTAAGTCAAAGATGGCATAGGGAATCTACACTATGAAGTCCAATTGGAATTAAATTCATCTATAAACAATAAACTCACATCATCAAGACAAGGCTGTTTACTAAGAAAACCCTCACATCAAAGTGGAAGAGACATCTATCAAAACCGTTGTGCAAATTTCAACATAGAAAATATAAGAAATATGAAAAAACAAGGAAAAATTATGCTTTCTCAGGTTTATAACTATTCAGTAACTAATTCCGAAGATATCAAAGTGGATGAAATGCCAAAAATTCAAAATAATGATTTTTTTGTTTATAATGATGTGATGTATTGTTACATATTCATACAGGTACAAAATATAACAATATAATTTGGTGAATATCACTCCCCAACACTTCCCTCCTCCCTGCCCCCCAAGCATTAGTCCCTTTCCTCTGTTGATCTCTCTTTTATTTTCATAAGATCTACCCCCACCCTTCTTTTCCTTTTTCCTCTTTAGTTTCCACATATGAGAGAAAACATGACCCTTGACCTTTTGAGTTTGACTTATTTCACTTAATATGATGATCTCTAGTTCTATATACTTTCCTGCAAATTACTTTTTAAAACTTAATGAATCCCAAGAATATACAAATAAACAGATGCATGATTAAGAAAGACAATGCAGGATAAAAATGAGCTACTAAAATAATGGAATAGAAGCTGAGGTTGTGGCTCAGTGGTAGAGAACTTGCTTCGCATGTGTGAAGCACTGGGTTCAATCCTCAGCACCACATATAAATAAATGAATAAATAAAGGTCCATCAACAACTAAAAAATATTTTTAAAAAATAATGGAATGGAGATTCTGAAAAAGAACCAAAAGGAAATCTTGAAAATAAAAAATTTGATGAACCAAATAAAAATCTCAATTGAAAGCCAAACCAATAGATTAAATAAAGTGAAAGAAAAAATAGCAGGACTTGAAGACAAGGTTGATGAACTATCACATTCATACAATAATAAAGAAAAAAATAAGAATGAACAAAACATAAAATATTTCTTGGACACCACTGAAGACCAAACATACACAATGTCAGTGTAGATAAAAGTGAAAACATACAAACGAAAGGCAGAGAAATCTTATTTGGTGAAATTATAGCACAAAATTTCTCAAAGCTTGGGAAAAACATGGACAAACAGGTACAGGAGGCATGTAAAGCCACAAAAGAATCTCTGTTTGATATAGTTCAACTACCAAAATACAGAATGAAAAACTAATATTAAAAATTGCAAGAGAAGTGCTAAATCAAACTTAAAGGAAAAACTTGGAATAGTGCAGATTTCCCAGGCAAATCTCTGAAGGACAGAAGGGCATGTAATGATATGTTTCAAGTGTTAAAACCACTGCTAACTTAGATTGCTATACTCTGTAAAGTTATCTTTCAGAACTGATGGAACATTAAAACCTAAGATAAACATAAACTAAGTGAATTCATGACAATTAAGCATTACAGAAGATGCTTAAGGGAATCCTACACCCAGAAGAGGAAGAAATAAATATAATCATAAGAGCAAGAGAAATTTTAAAAATTCACTAGAAGAGTATATAAGCAAATGAGAATTAGCAAAGAATCAAACATGATCAATACATTAAAACCATCAAATATTTTAGAAGAAAAATAAAGGAAGAAGAGAATATAGAAAATTTAAGCAACCAGAAGGAAAACATAAAAATGACAGGAACAAGTACATACCTTTCAAAAACAACCTGAATGTAAATAGCCTGAATTTTCCCATTAAAAGGGGTAGGCATGCTGATTAGATCAAAAACCGGGACCCAACAACATGCTGTCTGAAAGAAATTTACCTCATCAGGGAAGACAAATACAAACTGAAAGTGAAAACATGGAAAATTGCATTCCAAGAAAATGAACTACAACACATGCAGCTATACTCATATCTGAAAAACAGACTTCAAGCCAAAATCAGTCAGAGAAGACAATGTCACTGCATATTGATAAAGGGAATGATTAATCATGAAGATATAGCAAATGCAAATATATAAGTACCGAATTTCAGAGCATCCACTTATGTAAAACAACCACTATAGAACATAAAGGGAAAGTGTGCCCCAATACAATAAAAATGGGTGACTTCAACATCTGTTCTCACCAACAAATAGATCAATGAGACACAAAATTAACAAAAATCACCAAATATAAATCATACTATAGATCAAATGAACATAATCGACATCTAGAAAATAATCCATCAAACAGATACAGAATGCACACTCTTCATCAGCACATAGAATAAGTCACATATTAAGCTGTAAAATAAGTTTTATAAATATAAAAATAAAATAATTTTGTATGTCTTAATTAGATCATAATGGAATGAAAATAGAAATCAACAAGAGAAACTACAAAAATTATACAAATACATAGAGATTGAATAATGTACTTTTGAATAAACAGGAAGTCACTGAAGCATTTAGGATGAAACATACTATACCTATGGGATGCTTACACACAGTACTAAGAAGAAAATTCATAGGTATGAGTGTCCACATTAAAAAAAAAATACAGGTATCAAATAATCTAATGACACATATCAAGGTCTTAGATAAACAAGAACAAATCAAACACCATATCAGTAGAAGGAAAGAAATAATAATAAAGATTGGATCAGAAATAAATGAAACAGACACTTAAAAAAATACAAAGGATTAATAAATCAAAGAGTTGACTCTTTGAAAAGATTAGCAAGAGTGACAAATTCTTACCTAAACTAACAAAAAGAAAGTGGAGACCCAAGTAAATTAAATTAGAGATGAAAAAAATATTACAACAAAAAGCACTCAAATATGTAGAATCACTAGGGGATATTTTAAAAACTATATGTCAATAATAGAAAAATCCATATGAAATGGAAAAATATGACCTAATAAACAAGAAGATAGGATAAAGCTAAACAGATCAATAACAAAGACAGTGAACTTATAATAAAAGTTCTTCCAACAAAGAGAATTCAGGCCTGGACATATTCACTGCTGAATTTTACCAGACATTTAAAAGAAAAAAGAAAAAAGAAAAGCTAATGATGATGCTCCTAAAACTACTCAATAAAATATAAATGGATGGAAAACTTCCAAAATCATACCAGGAATTCAGTATTACCTTTCTACCAAAGCCTAATAAAGACACAACAAAAAATAAATAATAATATAAACCAATGTCTTTTATGAACATAAATGTAAAATTTCTCAATAAAGTATTTGCCAATCAACTTATACCAGACATTTAAAAGATCATACACCATAATGAAGTTGAATTCACTTAAGAGATGCAAAACTGGTTTGATATATACAAATCAATAAATGTAATAGCACTTAAATAACATCAAATATAAAAATCACATGATCATCTCAATAGATGCAGGAAAGTTTTTGACAAAATTCAATATTCTTTTACAATAAAAACCCTAAACTATCTAGGAGCCGGGTGTGGTGGCACATGCCTGTAATCCTAGCACTTTGGGAGGCTGAGACAAGCGAAAAACGAGTTCAAAGCCAGCCTCAGCAACAGCAAGGCACTAAGCAACTCAGTGAGACCCTGTCTCTACATAAAACACAAAATAGGGCTGGGGATGTGGCTCAGTGGTGGAGTGCCCCTGAGTTCAATCTCGGTACCAAAAAAAAAAAAAGAAAGAAAGAAAGAAAGAAAGAAAAATAATCTAGGTACAGAAGATTCATTAGTCAACATAATAATGGTCATATACAACAAACCTCAAACAAACATCATACTGAAGAGAAAAAAATGAAAGTACTTCTTCTAAAATTAGGAATGAGTCAAGGGTGTGCATTCTGTCTACCTTTATTCAACATAGTACTTTAAATTCTATTGAGAGCTATTAAGTAAGAAAAAGAAATAAAAAGGATACAAATTGGAAAGAAGGAAGTCGAATTATCCCTGTTTGTAGATGGTATGATACTAAGAAAACCCAAAAAACTCCACCAGACTCTGAAACCTGAAAAACAGAGCAAATTTGCAGAATACAAAATCATAGAAAAAATTGTTATCTTTCCTATGTACTAGGAATGCATTCACTAAGAAATCATGAAATCATATTTAATCATATTTAATCATATTTACAATAGCTTCAAAAACTAAAAATGACACCCAGGAATAAACTTAACCAAATAGGTGAAATACCTCAACAATGAAAATTACCAAATACTTAAGGGAGAAACTGAAGAAGACACTAGAACATGGAAAGGCCTTCTGAATTCATAGATTAGGAGAAATGATATTGATAAAATGGCTATACTACCAAAATTGATGTACAAATTCAATGTAATTCTCATCAAAATACCAATTTAATTCTCCAAAGAACTAGAAAAACAATAGTAGAATCTATATGGAAGCAAAAAAGACCCTAAATAGCCAAAGCAATATCAATCAAAAAAAGCAATGCTGGAGATATCACAATGCCTAATTTCAAAATGTACAATAAGAGCCATAATAACAACAATGGACTGGCATTAGCTTATTATATTGAACAAAAGAATATGATACAAGACTCAGGAATAAACACACCTTCTCATCCATCTGACTATTGACAAAGGTACCAAAAACACATACTGGAAAAAAGACAACCTCATCAGTAAACGGTATTGGGAAAACTGAATACTCATGGGTAGAAGATTGAAACTGGACTTCTGTCTCTTACCCTGAACAAAAACGAATTTCAGATGGGTCAAAAATGTAGAATTTTAAGCTTTGAAACATTAGAGGATAACACAGGGAAAATACCATCAGACTTTCACACAGACAATGATTTCCTGAGTAAGACTCAAATAACTCAGAAAACAAAATCAAGAACTGAAAAATCAGATTACATCAAATTAACAAATTTCCCATGGCAAATGAAAGATCAACAGATTGAAGAAGCAACCTATGCAATGGGAGGATATCTTTGCCTGCTATTGATCTGACAAAGAATTGATATGCAGAGTATATAAAGAAATCAAAACTTTAACCAAAGAGCAAGTAATTCAATAAAAAATGGGCAAATGATTTGAGCAGATGTTTCTTAAAGGAAGAAGTACAAATGGGCAAAGATCAACATCTTTAACCATCAGGGAAATGCAAATCAAAACATCATTAAGAGTCCATTTCACTTACACGGTTGGAATGGATGTTATCAAACAAACAAATGCTAGTGAAGTTATGGAGGAAAATGGAATCCTTACATACCTTAAGTAGGAATGTAAATTAGTTCAGCCACTATGGTGAACAGTATAAAGTTTCCTCAAAAAACTCAAAATAAAACTCCTGGATCACCCAGCTGTACCACTCCTGGATAAATATCCAAAGAAAATAAAGTTCATATGCAAAACAGATTCCTATATACCCTTGTTTATTGCGGCACTATTGAAAATAGCTAAGAAATGGAATCAGCATTTTGTGCCCATCAACAGATGATGGATAAAGATAATGTTGTATATATGTGCAATGAAGTATAATTTAGACATTAAAAAAATAAAATCATGTCATTTGCAAAGATTCCTGGAACTGGAGGACATAATGAAGCAAAATATAAGCCAACATAGAAACAAAAAAGAAAAGAAAAGTAGCATGTGTTTTCTCTCATCTGTGAAAACTAAAACTAAAACTAAAAATATTTTAAAAATCAGAATGACTTGAAAAGCAGAAGGACAATGTAAGCAAATTGAATACAAAAACATATTAAAAAGATAGTGCACCACAATGAAGTGAGTTTTATCCCAGGTATGCAAGGTTGGTTCAACATATGGAAACCAATAAACATAATTCATCACATCAATAGACTTAAAGTCAAGAATCATGATTATCTCTATAGATCTGAGAAAGCATTTGACAAAATACAGCACCTCTTCATGTTCAAAAAACTAGAAAAACTAGGGATAGTAAGAACATACCTCACATTGTAAAAACTATCTATGCAAAACTGAAAGCAAATATCATCCTCAATCGGGAAAAATGGAAAGAATTCCCCCTAAAAACAGGAACAAGACAAGGATGTCCTCTTTCGCCACTCCTATTTATCAGAGTCATTGAAACACTAGCCAGAGCAGTTAGACAGACAGAAGAAATTAAAGGGATACGTAGTTAAAATATTATTATTTGCCAATGACATGATTCTATACATAAAGGATCCAAATAATTCCACCTGAAAACTTCTAGAATTAATAAATGAATTCAGCAAAGTAGCAGGATATAAAATCAATGTCCATAAATCAAATGCATTTCTATATATCAGTAATAAATCCTCTGAAAGAGAAATTAGAAAAACTACTCCATTCACAGTAGCCCCCCCAAAAATGAAATACTTGGGAATTGACTTAACAAAAGAGGTGAAAAACCTCCATAATGAAAACTAGAGAACACTAAAGAAAGAAATTGAAGAAGACCTTAGAAGATGGAAAGATCTCCCATGCTCTTGGGTATGCAGAATCAATATTGTCAAAATGGCCATATTACCCAAAGTTCTATATAGATTCGATGTGATTGCAATTAAAATCCCAACAACATTCCTCATAGAAATAGAAAAGGCAATTGTGAAATCCATTTGGAAAAATAAGAAACCCAGAATAGCCAAAACAATCCCTAGAAAGAAGAGCTAAGCAGGAGGCATCACAATACCAGACTTTCAATTATATTACAAAGCTATGACAACAATAACAGCATGGTATTGGCACTAAAATAGACATGTAGACCAATGGTATAGAATAGAAGACACAGAGACAAACTCACATAAATAGAGTTGTCTCATACTAGACAAAGGTGCCAAAAGCATACAATGGAGAAAAGATAGCCTCTTCAACAAATGGTGCTGGGAAAACTGGAAATCCATATGCAGCAAAATGAAACTTAACCCCTCTCTCTCACCATGCACAAAACTCAACTAAAAGTGGATCAAGGACTAAGGACTTATACCAGAGACCCTGTGCATAATTGAGGAGAAAATAGGCCCAAACCTTCATCATGTCGCATTAGGACCTTACTTCCTTAACAAGACTCCTAAAGAGCAAGAAATAAAAGCAAGAATCAATAAATGGGATGGATTCAAACTAAAAAGCTTCTCAGCAGAAGAAACAATCAATGAGGTGAACAGAGAACTAATATTCTGGGAACAAATTTTTGCCACACGCACATCATATAGAGCACTGATCTCCAGAATATATAAAGAACTTTAAAAACTCAATACAAAAAACAAACAACCCCATCAATAAATGGGCCAAGGAGCTGAACAGAAACTTCTCAGAAGAAGACATACAATCAATCAACAAATGCATGAAAAAATGTTCAACATTTCTAACCATTAGAGAAATGCAAATAAAAACTACTCTAAGATTTCATCTCACTCCAGTCAGAATGGCAATTATCAAGAATACAAACAACATGTGTTGGCAAGGATGTGAAGGAAAAGGCACACTCATACATTGCTGGTGGGACTACAAATTGGTGTAGCTAACCTGTAACACAGTATGGCAATTCCTTAGAAAACTTGGAATGGAACCACCATTTGACTCAGCTATCACTCTTTGGTCTATATCCAAAGCACTTAAAAACAGCATACTACAGTAATGCAGCCACTTCAATGTTTATAGCAGCACAATTCACAATAGCTGAACTGTGGAACCAACCTAGCTGCCCTTCAATAGATAAATGGATAAAGAAACTGTGGTATATATACATAATGAAATATTACTCAGCATTAAAAGAGAATAAAATTATGGCATTTGTAGGTAAATGGATGGAGTTGGAAAACATCATGCTAAGCGAAGTGAGCCCATCCCTAAAAAACAAAGGCCAAATGTTCTCTCTGATGAGTGGGTGCTGATCTATAATGTGGGAGAGGGCATGGGAAGAATGGAGAAACTTTGGTCAAAGAGGAGAGGAGGGAAGTGATGAGACACGGGGGCAGGAAAGATGGTGGAATACAATGGACAACAATGCCCTAGGTTCATGCATGACTGCATATATGGTGTAACTCCATGTTGTATACCATCAGGGAAATGAAAAGTTGTGCTCCATTCATGTACAATGAATCAAAATGCAGTCTGCTGTCTGGTAAACCTAATTAGAATAAAAAAAATTTATTTAAAAAAAAAGATCTGTCCTCTAGGGAAAAAAAAAAGACAATGTAAGATAGAAGAAGGGGACCACAGAGTTGGAGAAAAAGAGTGAAGAGGAAAAAATTAATAAAAAGGTGCAGGGGAGGATGAGTAAGTTCAATAATGATATGTGCATGTATGAAAATGCTCAATAAAAGTGACTAACTTCTACAATTAATATGTATTGATAATAATAATTTTTTTTAAATGAATGAAATACTGACACATGCTACAACTCTTGATTCTTTCTTTGATCTTCAATGGTAGGAGGTCTTCCAGGACTTGTTACATGCAGAAAGTTTATGAGGAAAAGGGAAGGGACCATTTTCCAGCCTGGCAGGAATTCTCACTGGTCCCTGGCACAGATGGCTGCCTGTGTGTGCATTATGCTCCATGTCTTTTCTCCCCAACTGACAGTGTTGAGCATAGTCCACAGAGCCTTTCTCCTCCAGCCTGACCCATGCATCTTGGGAGAACAGAGGTCTCCTGCTTTGTCCTGCTTTGTGTGAAATCTGCAGCCACACTTCAGCACCTCCTCTAACCCCACTTGAACTTCCATCAACTTAGCAGCCTTTCTTCCTGTGTTGTGTTTCATGATTATGGATGTTTCCTAGTATTGTTGAAATTAAGTTTAAATTCTTCCTTCCAATTTCTTCTGGTTTTGAAAGATGTGTTAGAGGCAAAGGTGACAAGACCGTTCTTACTCAACCTTTTATTTTTTTCTGGGAATAACTGCATAGTGTTTAAAAAGCACTTTTATGTGAATAATCACTTTCTGCCTTGATGATACTTCTGTGTGGTTGGGATGTTATCTCCAAGGTTATAAATCATTCAGCATCAATGAGGCAGTAAGAGGCAGCAGCTTGATTAGAACCAGGTTCCTCTGCATCCCAAGGGCTTCTCTTCAACATTTTGCAATATGGAGTTTTAAACTTGAAGAAAATTAACTAAGGTCTCAGCATAAATTTTTCACATGTCAAAAGAGGACTACCAGGTTATTAGGAAGATTTGTGAAATTAATCACATAGCATATGTTCAATGAATACTCAATTGTTGAACTGCAATTAGTTGAAGGGAATTCAGTTTATAAGATGATGCTATGCATGACTTCTAATATGGGGAGTTTGCCAACACCTCTCTAAGGGGTCCTTCTTCCTGCCTGTGGACAGTGTATGCCACTGGACAAGATGAGTCAGAAATAGTTAGTGAGGAACAAAAGATACAGAGTCAGAAAAAATAGTTTTAAAGAAAGTGTGGAGCACCTGATAGGCCCAACCCACACAGGAGCTGGAGCTGGATAATTAGAGCATGGCTCCCATGGTGGTTTGTTTAAGGAGGCAAAGGCAACGATAAGGTTTCAAGGGTGGAGCCTTGCTTTCCTGATATATTGCAGTTGGCAGGTTGATTGGCATCTTGGCAGGTCACACCTATCTCTGAGAGGCTGTGTGGGTCTAGGCTTGAATAGGATCACGTGTTTTTGGGTGGTCTTAGCCAGAAGAAATTTCACTGGAAATTCTCAGACATCAGATTCTCCTATTTACTAGGCTGCAATGCCAATGTAGTCCACACATAGCCCAAGGATGGCTCTCGACATTCTAAAATCATTGAGCAAAAGTCATCATAAAACAAGTGTTGGGACAACACATCTCACCTGGCCTGATGAGTCCAGAAGGAAAGAATCACATTGGTAATTGTTTTATAGAAGTAAAAACCATGGTACCTGTATGTTGGCATGCATGTGTGTTAAGGGTTAAGAAAACCAACTGAAGTCAAGCTGCCTGGGATCACAGTGATTGCCTGGGATTACCGAGTAGATATGTCCCTTGTGGTTGATGTAAACCTCTGTTTTCTCTCTAGACATCAGTGATAATAGGACCTGCCTTATGTAGCTTGTTGAGTTTCAAATAATATCAGATAGATAGATGACTGATAGATGATTGATTGATAAATAGGAAGGATATAGATAGACAATGTTTATGCCTAGTGTATTGGCTCTACTTAGTAAATATCTGCCATTATATTATTGTGATTTCACATTTACGCAATCACCAGTTTAGCTTTATTGACAGGACAGAAGGTAGTGCTAATTAGGAGATACAGCATCTCAGTCACTAGGAAAGGGTAGCTCTCATTCTAATTTAATGGCTTGGCCTTCAGTTTTAAGCTAGGCTCTTGCTACTTGCTCAACATCTGTTTTCTTTCTTGCATCTGACCAACTCTGGTTGCCTTTAAAACTGTAAATTGCTGAAACTGCAAAGCTAGGAACAAAAATTCAGATCACGGGGATCCTATAAATGGCACAGCCTAAGACAGCTGGCCTCCTTAGATGACACTTCTACTCCCACATAACCCAGATCTAATGGAAGGGATTTGTGTAGCAACCACATGGCCCACAATGATTCACTGTGTGCCTGTGTTCTATATGATCTCAAGTCCTCAGCCCGCACTATTTATTGACTACCATAACAACCCTCCATTTACTCAGAAGAAGTGCTTTGCATTTGAAAAAATCACTCTGGGAAGTGCCAAATGAATTGGCATTTCTAAGCTCAAAATATTTTTCCCCCTTAAGGATGCTTATCAATTTAAATCCTGAAATAGACTCAAGTCTTTACTCATCACATTTTAAAAATACAGCACAACACAGAATTCTCCCATTCAAAGAAAATCAGTTGTTCCTCCACTACTTGTGCCAAAGCCCACATAAGTACCTTAAAGATTCAGACTGTCATGTCTGAACACTGATGATACATGTGTGAGGCTAGTTTTCATGATGTAGGTTTGTGCAATAGAGTTGGAATACCCTTTACCTAGTGTCATAGGAGTAGAGGTTACCACTGTTCATTTGCCAGGAGGTCAAAAGACCAACACTTCATTCCAGATCAGCTACATGAAATTCACAATGGGCCTGAAGAGTCACATTAGGAAAGAGCATCAAGGACAACTGCAAATAAATAGGATGTGTGTCTTTCTTGTTTAAGATAGCTTCTTGCTCTATGCAGAATTTTCAACTTCTAAACGCACCCTATTGCGGTAATGTGAGCAATGAAATTAGATAAAGGAAATCTAAAACACTTAGAAATGAAAAGCCCTATTATATCATGATTGTTTCTTTCAAGGCAAAATTAATTATAGTCAATCCTGTACTTTCTATGTTAGCTTGACACACATATACTTAGATTCCAGCTACCTGCCAGTGTTTGTGATAATCACTGGAGTATCTTTCCTTGTGCCCAAATGAGAACCCTTTGCCTCTACTTCTTCTCTGCTTACAATTCTTGATTCTATTCTCATTTAAGTTTCTGCTTGTCAGAAACCAAACCCTCCAGATTTGTCTCTCTGACCCTGACTTCCAGTTGAAGCACAAAAATTTTTGAATGCACTTATGCTTCTGGATCTATCTCCTTAATTGACCCTGAGAATTCCACCTCCTGCCACCCACTTGGGAGCACACTCCACTCCCAACCTGGCTCTCTCTGAATTCTCCAAACTACTTGTTTGCACAAGAGCAGAGCTTTGCCAAATCCTTACGTTTGTGAAGAAGTGAGTTTATACCCACCCTACTGATCAAGATGAACATAATCCTGGATTTGGCAAAGAATTTGGTGAGAGCACAAGAACTTGGAATAGGATCTCTCCTGGCTACTCATGACATTTGGACATGGTGAACAGTTTTTTTAACCAATGCTTACATTAAACATTACCCCAATAAACACTGTCTGCTCAGAGAGAAAGTCTTCTTCACACCCTAGAAGATCTGCTAATCTTAGAAACTTACTCTTTGCTTGCATATAAATCATCTCCAAGAATTCTCATAAATTGGCCCTCCAAGATAAGACACAAATCCCTCTCTGAAAGACTTGGAATGGCCATGCATCCACAGACACATACTTTTCCCTGGACCAGTGGACATTAATGGGCCACCACCTGCTTTTGCTAGTCAAGTTTTAATGGAATGGCCATTCATTTTTGTATTTTCTATGGCTTATTTCTTACTACACTACCAGAAATGTGCAGTTGCAACAGGTCTTAAAATCTGAAGAGCAATATGTATTCTCCAGCCTTCATATTTAAAAAATGATGACTACCACCCAAGTCCCTGAGCTGATTGGCTTGCTGATAATGTTAACATGTATTTGTCTTTGTATTCCTCCCTGTGTTTCCTTTTATTATCAACAGTCCTGTTCAATATTACACAATGTCCCTCTGACTTTGGTTGAGGCAGGTAAGGTTGAATTTTACTAGTCAATTTCTTCAGGATAGGGGCCATTTTTAAAAAATAAATATTAGCATGTATCAAATTTCATAGTTAAATTACAAAGTTGCCTGTAAGAACCATCATAACCTATAGTTGCACATTCAGAACATGCATCCAAATAATTTCATATTTTAAACATGTTTCTTGCTAATATAAAAGTTATTTTCAATTCTTATAAAAATGGAAAAGAGGATAAATATGGAAACTTCTTTTGCCTAGCCCTCCTATTCGAGGCCAGGAGAGATACTGCCTGTGGTCATCCAGGCTGTGCTACAGAAAGTCAACTGTACTTAGTCTACAATGTAAATTCAGCTCCCTCGTGTGTGCAGTACCCATTCTACACAGATATATATGACAGATTCATGAATCTCTGACCCAGACTTACAAAGAGAATGAGATAACAGGATCAGATTGTTAAAGAAGACTCACAAGAATTTTAGATCTTTCTTAGCATCAGTGCTTATACATTTAAGGGTATGGGTCTCTACATCCCTACTCGCAGCCCTGGACTTGCTCTGGCCAATATTCATATATGAGGTCTTGAAATAATATATGTAGCCACATTCTCATGAGAAAGAGGTCTAATCTAATTCATGAAACACATTAATTTATACTCAAGATTCATGACATTTTATGGGGTGTCATGCCTTAGAAATGTGTAGACCCTAGTTGTGTAACACCCAAGTAAACCTGCTTAATGTTTCCCATTCATAAGAACTCTTTCCTCTCCCTGATGAACATAATTATTTTGTTTTCCAGTAAAGCACAGTTACAAGAGGTTTGACAGAGTAACCTTCCTTTTTCCTTTGGAACAACTCCCCAATCTCTTCCAAGAACTCTCTACTTGAAGTAACTCAACAAAAAGCAGCCAGAGTGGAACACTTGAATCATCATCCCAAATAAGCAAAAGTCAAGAGCCAAAGAATTTAGAAGCAAGTCAGAATCCATTTGAAGAGAATTGCAGCTGAGAAAAAATAATGTATTACAAATTATGCTTTCATGGAATCCAAGTGGTTGTTTCAAGAGTAGATTACGCGGGGCTAGGGTTATGGCACAGTGGTAGCGTGCTCGCCTAGCACGCGGGAGGCACTGGATTCGATCCTCAGCACCACATAAAAATAAAATAAAGATATTTTGTCCACCTACAACTAAAAAATAAATATTTTTTTTTTTAAAAAAGAGTAGATTACGCTTTGGATGGTGGCCACACAGCTCCTGAGGAGAAGGAGAAGGTAGGTATTGAAGGAAACTAAGGACCTAAGAATTAGATAGATCTAGTTTCAATAAGTGTTCCATATTTCCTACCTTTAGGGTATCCATGAACAAGGTCTCTAACTTCAGGGTACCTTCCTCACTTTATTGAGGCTCAGTGCCCACTCTGAAAGAGATGAGCTATAATGATCACTGTGTGGTGAGGGAGGATTAAATGAGCCATAAAATGTGAAGTTCTCAAATGTACTTGGCATGGTGAAAATTTCTTTCCTCCCTGTGTTTCCTTGGTTTCCATTCTTTGTTCCAACTTCCAAGCCAAGCAAATATACCAAAATAGTTAGAAGGATTAACGGAGCCTTGGAAATAAGCAAAAGAAATAACTAGACATTCTTTTCATTCAGTGTTAATATTGGCTTTCTAATAAACAGGTCATTTTACAACACTGGAGTAATAGATGATAACTTGGAGATTTTTATCCAGAAAAGCTGCAGATAATTTTTGCTCAATAGAACCTATAATGCCAAATAGCATAGTTAAAGACTTGTTGAATAGTCACCAACCATTTACTAAATTTTCTGTGTATATCCTGGTTCCCCAAATACCTATTAGACAGGAATTAACATCATACATTTCTCCTCAATAATTCATGATTTGAGTAAAATGTCTGACAATGAAATATTATGTTCACTTGAAGCCGGGCGCGGTGGCTCAAGCCTATAATCCCAGCACTTAGGAAGGCTGAGACAGGAGAATCGCAAGTTCAAAGCCTCAGCAATGGTGAGGTGCTAAGCAACTCAGTGAGACCCTGTCTCTACATAAAACACAAAATACAGCTGGAAATGTGGCTCAGTGGTTGTGTGCCCCTGAGTTCAATCTCCAGTGCCAAAAAAAAGAAAGAAAGAAAGAAAGGAAGGAGGGAAGGAAGGAAGGAAGGAAGGAAGGAAGGAAGGAAGGAAGGAAGGAAGGAAGGAAGGAAGGAAGGAAGAAAGATTATGTTCACTTGATAGTTGCATGAAAACATACCCAATGGTTAACAGAGGATTAAAAGGCTACATTCTTCTTTATACCATGACAGGAAGAGACAAAATATTTTATTGACTCAGGGTGCCACCTGGAAGTGTAGAGATGGGGAGGGAAGGATTGAAGGGTCTGGATCTGCTCAGCAGAGGTCTTCCAACCACTTTTTGGACCTCCTGTTCTCATTTCTCCAAGAGGTGCGTGTGGCCAGGTGACCTGTGGTCACACTGCTTTAGGCTTTTGAGATCAACCTCATCTTTTGCCTCTTTCTTGCCCTACTTTTCTATGGAATCAATTACCTTCATCCTTAGAATATCAAGATCCAACAGGCCAAGGCTTGGGACTAGATTTAGGATCAAAAAGACTCAAATAGTCTGTTGAACTTCTATTATTTTAAGCTACTTAGATTGTTTACCATCTGGGAAAAACCAGTTCTCTATGCCATCTATGGTAAATCATTGGAATTAGGAACAGGTTAAATAGAGTTAACTTTGTAGACTTAGTCCTCCTTAGAAACCATACAGAAGTAAAACAGTACTTAAAGACAGAATCATCATGCGTGAGACTGAGGAATCAGCCAAATTTTATTTCCTAAATGACAGTACTTGCTTGAGATGAAAATTTTATCAAATTTCTTCTAATGAGAACACTTTCCACATCTTTTCCACTGCCTTAGAGGTATTATTCTCTTAGCATTTCCCTTATATTCTACCTCTGGGAACCTCTTCATTTATCCCTCCAGATTTTCAATCCATGCCATTGATGTCAAGCTCTATAAAGGATATACCTTTCAATCTTTAACTCACTAGGTTTATATGACTTCAAATATTCTAGTTTGCCAAAATAATCTTATGGCTATCTCTAGCTGGGAATTCTGAATTAGAAATTAAAGAAAATCAAGCTGGGCAAGGTGGTGCGTGTCTGCAATCCCAGCAACTCAAGAGGCTGAGTCAGGAGGATAGCAAGTTCAAAGCCAGACTCAACAATTTAGTGAGGCTCTAAGCAACTCAGCAAGACCCTGTCTCTAATAAAATATACAAAAGGGCTTGGAATGTAGGTTCAGTGGTTAAGCGTCCCTGAGTTCAATCCCTGGTACCAAGAAAAAAAGAAAGAAAGAAGGAAAGAAAGAAAGGAAGGAAGGAAGGAAGGAAGGAAGGAAGGAAGAGAGAGAGAAAGAAAGGAAGGAAGGAAAGAAATTAAAGGAAATCAAAGAAAAAACACAAGCAATTATAATGACTCAAGATATTTGCTGGGAATAACAACATTAGCTTGATATTCTCCAACTCCAACCATTTACCTGCAAATGCCATAATTTTATTCTCTTTCATTGCTCAGTAATATTTCATTGTGAATATATACCACAGTTTCTTTATTCATTCACCTATTGAAGGGCATCTAGGTTGGTCCCACAGTTTAGCTATGGTGAATTGAGCTGCTACAAACATTGATGTAGCTGCATCATTATAGTTTGCTGTTTTTAAGTACTTTGAGTAAAGACTAAGGAGCAGGATAGCTAGGTCAAATGATGGTTCCATTCCAAGTTTTCTAAGGAATCTCCACATTGCTTTCCAGATTGGCTGGAAAACTTCTTTTGCCTAGTCCAATTTGCAGTCCCACCAGTAATGTTTGAGTGTGCCTTTTCCCCCACATCCTTGCCAACACATATTGTTGCTTGTATTCTTGATAACTGCTATTCTGAATAGAGTGAAATGAAATCTTAGGGTAGTTTTGATTTGCATTTCTCTAATTACTAGAGATATTGAATGTTTTTTCATATATTTATTGATCGATTGTATATCTTCTTCTGAGAAGTTTCTATTCAGCTCCTTAGCCCATTTGTTGATTGGGCAGCTTGTTTTTTTGATGTTAAGTTTTTGGAGTTCTTTATATATCCTGGAGATTAGTGCTCTGACATGCCCAAATCTTTATCACATTGGATTAGGCCCCAACATCCTTAACAAAACTCCTAAAGCATAAGAAATAAAATCAAGAATCAATAAATGGAATAGATTCAAACAAAACTTCTTCTCAGCAAAAGAAACAATGAAGTGAAGAGAAAGCCTACATTTTGGGAGAAAATTTTTGCCACACGCATGTCAGATAAAGCACTAATCCCTGGCTCTTTTCTGAACTTTTACTCTCATTCTAGGCCATGAACAAACAAATGCAGACACACTGCCCAGCCAAAGCTTTTAATGTGCATGTAGAGCCATGTTATTTTTTATATGTTGAGGATATGAATAGTTTCATGCAGTTGCTTTATTTCGAAGAAATGGTTTCATTCAAAGTTGAATTTATGAGGACACAATTATTTTCTTAGACTTTCACTGTAATTCTTTTAGCTTCCCTCAAAATGCACTGTTGAAGCAAAAATTGCATTTCCAATAATGACTGTGTCCTGGATGAGTTATGTTACTTAACTTTCCTTCCTGCTGGCTCTGGGACTTGATTGCTTAAATACCTTAGAGATATTATGACTCATTCTGTATTGGGTTGTTGTTTATGTTAACATCATCCAAAAATCAGAGCTCATATTCATTTAAACTGCAGTGATTGAATTAGTTGATTTTCAGCTGAATCATGCAGTGTAGATTAAAACATAAAAATAACCTATGCTTCCTAAATGTTGTCAGGCTGTTAAGAGGTTTGAAAGGGTTAATTAGGAAAAAGGCTAAATAATTACATTGTTCAACAGTGTGAGTGCTCAGGCCTAAATCAGCTGATTTTGCTCACTTCCAAAAATGATTCTGCAAGCATACTGTCAAGTGCACTGACGTCCCAAAGGAGGTCATAGATTAAAATATGCTCAAAGTTTCTTTTCTTGGGTAAGGACACACTTTCAGTGCTCCAAATAAAAATAGTGCTTTTTATAAATCCATACATTCAATAAGTCGTTCTGAACTTTTGCCATGCTTTATGAATTGTTCTAGCGGAACAAAATACATTTATGAAAATTCCCAGGCACACCTGAAAGGAAATCACAGTCAACACAAAGATAGAAAATTAATCCAGCAATGAAAATGTAATGTAAGATGATGCTATACTAGAGAAAGTAGAAAAGGTTGTGAATTCTAAAATGTAAGGCACTAGTTTTGGAAGTCATTGAGGATTTTTGGAAAGACATACTTAAATGGAAACTTATAAAATAATCTAAAATTTCATATGCTAGGCAAGGAGAAAAACACATGAATGGCCAGAAGCAAGACTATGTAGTCCATAAACTACAGGTACTTCAGCAGCTTCCATCCATGATTTTGACAATTTTCCATAACAGAACTATTAATGTATGTGCATGTGTTATGTATGTGCACACAGCCTGCACATATGTATGTGTTGTAGTAATCAGATGCAAATATGATTAGCAATGCAAAATACCATTTTAATAGTAAAGAATGGATTGGAGAGACGTACTTTTAATCAAAAGAAAATAATAAAGACAGGATTTAGCTTTCCTCCTAAAACAACTAAAACATGTACAATGTATAATCAACAGTGGTTCAAAACACTGGATGTGAGGCCACAAAGGACAGGGTAACATAAGGAATGATAATCAAATGAGGTGAGGACAGCAGCCACTGGATTTATGACCTTGAGACTGTAGGTAGTCTCTGGTACACAGGTGAAGGAAACCCAGCCAGAATGTAGCAGACCCCCAGAGTTAACCATAAGATGACATACGAAGTGGAGGGAGCTGAATAAAACAAAGAACTGTGTATTATCAGAGGCTTCCCTTCAAGTGTTCCTCTGAGAACCGATCACACATGTTTGAGGAAGTTATGATAGTTGGGGAAAAGACCACCTGGAATGACTGGAAGAAATAATGTGTGGTACACTCACAGGTCCAGAAGTGGTATCCATTCCTTCCAGCCAGACTAGACACTGGGGAGTGAATTCAGACGTGTATTGATCTAACTGTGGAAAATAAGTAACTGAAGCCTGGTCACATCTAATAATTATTAAAAGCTAACTATGAAAGATCGCACTACTTTAAAACAATTTAAGTTTATTCCAGAAGTAAGCTCAAGCCAGGAAGAATGACTTCAATAGACATAAGCTCTGCCAGCATCTTGTTTTAGACTTCCAGTCTTCAGAACTGTGAGAAAGGTCTGTTGTTTAAGCCATTGTGTTAGTCAGCTTCTTGTTGCTGTGACCAAAACACCTGACAAGAAAAATTTAGAGAAGAAAAACTTAATTTGGGCTCAGGCTTCAGAGGTTTACTCCATGCTTGGCCAGATCCATTGTGCTGGGCCCTAGCTGAAGCAGAACATTTTGGCAGAAATTGGTGGAGAAAAGCTACTCAGCTCATGATAGGTGAGAAACAGAGAGAGAGGAAGTGGATTCAGGGACAAGACAGAATCCTCAAGGGCATATCCCTAGATCTAGGGATATTGAGTATTCTGTCTTCTACTTCTTTTATCCATGCCCAATCTGCCTTCCAATAGAGTAGCCTTTCCAAATTATTAGTTTATAACTAACAGCTCTCACAATCTAATCATTTCATCTCTGAACACTAACACAGGAACTTTGTGGTTTTACTTCATATCTGAACCACAATCTTCATGTAGTCAGTTATATATTTTTTATAGCAGCCCAAACTGACTAACCCTGAAATTGTTTCTCAGAGTGGGATTGCTACCAACAGATACCTACCATTGTGGATAAAGCTTTGGAACTTAGAGGTAGATAAATGCATGAGTTTGGAGGTGCCTATGAAATATAAAGATTAATTTAGAAAAACAAAAACTGGGGAAATCCATTTCTAGAAAAGATAACCTGCAAGAAATGGTTTCTAAAAATTCTTCATGCAGAAGAAAACAATGATACACAAAACTGATCTCATAATTGGAGATTTCAGCATAAATTAGTAAGGCATAAAATCAGTGTTATGTTTTAGATCTGGAAGATTCCTCCAAGGCTTTTTGTTGAAAGTTTGGTCTCCTACTGGTGGTGCCATTGGAAGTTGATGGTAACTTCAGGAAGTGGGACCTAGTTGGAAGAAGTGGGTCATTGGGGCTATGCCTTTAAAACATATATTTTATACCTGGATTCTTTTTCCTTTTCTTTCTCCCTCCTCTTGCCTCCTACCCCCCCACCCCCATTTCATTACTGTTCTCACTCTCACTCTTTTGCTCTGCTTCCTGGCCACAGGCCACCATGAGGTGGGCAGCTCTGCTCTGTGATTTGTTTCCTGCCATAATGTTCTACCTTGCCACAGGCCCATAGCAAAGGAGCCAAGCCACCATGGACAGAAGCCTCTGAAACAGGCAGTGAGCCAAAATGAAGTTTTCCTCCTTTATTTTTCTCAAATATTTTGGCATCAGAATGTTGACTAATACAATCCGTAAGTGTGTAGATGACCTGAGCAGAACTATCAATCAACTTCATGTAATTGGCATAGAGAGACTACTTCATTCAACAACAGTATTCTTAATTTCTCCTAGGACATTTACTAAGGCATATCACTTTTCAGGACTTCAAATTTGCATAGAAATGGCAAGAACAGATGCCCTAGTCTTGTTCTTCATCTAATGCAAAAAGGTTTCCATCTTTTATTATGAAGTCTGATGCCCATGGTGAGTTTTTCATATATCCCTCATTTCAGGTTGAAGAAGAGACTTTCAGTTCTTAGTGTTTTCTTCATTTTATAAGAAACAAAAGAAGTTTTATTTTGCTAATAAATTTCTGCATCTATTAAAATTATTATGCTGTCCTTTTCTTTCTATTACTATGATATATTAAATTGATTGATTTTACTTGTTGAATTACCCTTGGTTTCCATGATGGACACCAATTTTAATATGATGCTGGTGCAGTTGGCTAGTATCTGTTGGAATATTTTTGAGGAAATAGTGTAGTATAAAGTTTTTTTCCTATGTATCTTTCTTTGCCCTTGTTATTAGGAAAATGCTAGTCTCATAAAACAAGTTAGGAACTGTTCTTCATTTATTGTATTTTTTTTTTGGCAGATGTTGAGAGGATTTCTGTTAATTCTTCTTTAAATAATTGATAACATTCACAAGGGCAGAAATTCTGAATTGGAGTTTTCTTTGCTGGGAATTTTCCATTTTGTTTATGTGTTTGAGTTTAATTATACAATATCTTACCTGCACAACATATATTTGTTTTTCTTTTCTTTCTGAGTCATGTTCATTTTTGTCTTGGTTGTCTAGCTTGTTGTTATACCTCAAAGTGTTTTCTAATTCTTTTATATTTATAAGGATAATTCAAGTCCTCTTGGTTGTTTGTGTAGCACTAGGGATTGAACCCAAGTCTTCCCATATGCTAGGCAAGCTATCAACCCCTGAGCCACATCACTATACAGGTAAGTACAATTTAAATATGCCAATTTTCATTTCCAATATTAATAATTTGAGTATTTGATCTTTTTTCTTTGTCAGTCTAAAGTTTTGTAGGTCATGTTGGTCTTCACAAATTTTTTTAAAAATCTTTTTTAATAATGTTTGTTTTTCTATTTTCTCTTTTAATCAGTGCAACTATGATTGTTATTCTTTCTAATATTGGCTTTGAGTTTAGTTTCCTTTTAATTTTCTAGAGGTGGAAAGTTGAATTACTGTTTGAGATCTTCTTTTTGAGTGTAGATATTTATAGCTATAAATTTCCCTCTACTGTCTTGCATATCTCATATATTTTATTTTGTTGTGTTTTCTTTATAGTTGTGTCTAAGTTTTTTTTTAATTTTAATTGTGATTTCTTCTTTGGCCTATTAGTTATTTAACTGTACAGTTTTATTTCCATATATTTGTTAATATTCCCTGTTATTGATTTCTAACTATATTCAAATGTGATCACAGAAAATGCAATGTATGATTACATTTTTTAAAATGAATTAGGATTTCTTTATAGTATATCTTGGAGGATGCTTAAAGAGAATGTGGGGAAATATGCATTATTTTGTTGGAGGGAAATGTTCTATATGTCTGAGAGGTTTAATTGTTTCAGAGTGCTGTTCAAGTCTTCTATATCTAGCTGACTAGTTGTTTCTATTATTGAAACTGGTACATTAATGTTTCAAAAGATATTTTGGAACTATTTATTTCTCTTTTGAATGCTGTCAGTTTTGTCTTCCAATATTTTGGGTCTTTGTTGTTAGGTGTGTGTGTATGTGTGTATGTGTGTGTGTGTGTGTGCGTGTGTGTGTGTACGCATTGTATCTGCTTGTTGCAGTAATATTTTTATTATTATCTAATATCCTTTATTGATTTTTATAATATTTGCCTTAGAATATTTTTTGTCTAATAAGATAGTCACTCAAAATCTCCTTTAGTTATTTTTACTTGAAGTATTTTCTAGATTATTTTTCTTTTAAACCATTGGAGTCATTAGATTATAAAATGAGACACTTATAAACATTATTTGGATTGTGCTTTTAAATCAATTCTGCTAATCTCTTTTGATTAGAATATTTAATCAATTACATTTAATGTAATTATAGGTAACTGCCATAGCCCAAAACCCTCAAGACACTGCTTGACAAAGTTCCAGTGCCTGCAAAGGGATCAGGGTGAAGAGATGCACTCCTCAATATGTTTCTTGTTGGGATGCCCCTTCTTAGTTTGACAGAATTAATTGTGCTTGCTTGTGTCACTATTCCAATTCCTGGAAAGACAGGATCAGTCAACCCTGTTCCCCTAAAGTCTCATGTAATTAAGGAGAGGCATTTGACCACCCAGGAGAATAAACAAGAAAATCCTCATCAGGATAGTACTACTGATATGACGTTTCTTGGAAGTAATTCTAAAAATTCCCCTGATTATAGCTTCACTTTAGAGATGATATCCAGAACATCTGGGCTCACAGTTTCCCCGATTACATTTGGAAGTATTCTCAGGCCTGGCTGCAGGAGGATGCTTTGGCAACTTCAATAAAGTGAGCTATGGGAAACTGTGGCTCCAACTAGTCCTATATCTAAAGCTCAAATGCTGGTCAGGCCTTCTCGCAGGCCCTGACCAAAATGGGTTCCCCCTATAGTAGAATCCAGTCCTTATGTGATATTTGACATGGGCAAAGGCAGAAGATGGCAGATGCCCAGGTATAAAAAAATTTAATTTAGGACTGGACCCTCCCCTACCATATACAGGAGCCTACTTTAATGGAGAAAGAATGATTTGGATTAATAGAAAACATGTTAATTATAGTTCTTTGTTTACATGAGAAAGTCTTAATAGACAAAGGCCTTGATGCCTGCCCAGAGAAACTGAACTCAAATTATGTAAACAATGGTTGCTACAAAATAGGGCTCGGGGCAGGTTCAGGGAATGGTATTTTAATGATGTATGTAATAGTTAACCTACAGCTTTAGGCAATTTTAGCTTAAAATAATAAGATATTAGCAGAAACCACTAACTATGTGTGCACCAACAGCTGTGCTAGAGTATCACTCCATGCCCTTAGATACAGTTACCACAATGGTCTATTAATCTATCACCTTATGCTACCCTCATAGCTGAATATATCTTTGTTAACTTCACCCTGTTTATTGGGGTCACAATAGGAAGTTAAGTAGCCTTTAGTTTGATATTAATCTTAAGAAATAGGATATGTGGACCCTTATGGTCCCAGTTTCTAGTTAAGATTTAAAAATTCTTTTGAAACTGACGTAGGTATCCAGGATAATTATAGATGACCACTCTGTGTTTATGAATAACTCATGATGAATTGTAACCCTCTTTTTTCTTTAATCAATGGCCAAAAAGATCACTATAAATAAAGCACTGGTCTGAACTTAGACACAGCTTGCACCAAACCTGGTCTCTGTGTCTCATTGCTGCTACCTTCCCCGATACCACTCATCCTACTTCAGGACCTGACACCCTGCGGAGGCTGGACCCCCGCAAGTAACAATGTATTTGCTTCTGCATTTTTCCATTTGCTTTCTATATGGCTTAAATAATTGTGGATCCTCAATTGCCCCATTACTCCATTAGTGTTTTCTGTGTATTTATTTGGTAATTTTTAGTGTATCGTATTTATTCCATTCTCACTTCTTTTACTATGGAATTTATACTTATTTTGTAGTTATTGTTATGGTGCAACATGCTCAAACAGTTCTGAATGTAATCACTTAGAGTTAATAATCAGCCTCCATAGGTTAAATGGCCAATCAACAACACGACTGCCCTTATTTCAAATGCTAATGAGAAGTTCAGGGATCTCCAGGCTACTGACTTAATTGACCAATTGGCTACAAATCTGAGGGTTTTCCTACAACTTCCTCACAAAATTGTCTTTACTTCAAATCCTAGTCTCAATTAAGTGATCCCAGGTCACCGCCTCTGATCAACTGTCTATAATTCCAAGAATGTTCTATTGGCCCTCAGAATTGATAATTCACAAGAATGACTCACAGAGCTAATGACAAAGCTATATTATAATTACAATTTTATTATATATGATATAAATTAGAACTAAGAACATGAAGATACATCT
The DNA here is from genome assembly GCA_028644305.1 of Xerus rutilus. Classification (NCBI taxonomy): domain Eukaryota; kingdom Metazoa; phylum Chordata; class Mammalia; order Rodentia; family Sciuridae; genus Xerus; species Xerus rutilus. Next base: position 94,681,811 of record CM053407.1, read on the forward strand.
AGCCCAATGGCTAGGATGTTCCCAAAACCCAGAACTTTTGTGCCCTCTCTCTGTGATATTGAGGCATATTACCCTTCCAGTACATCCATGTGTTAACCAATCATGAAGCTCTGCTGAGCTCTGAGACTCAGAGTCTTTATTGAAGCTTCATTACATAGGTATATTTGATTGAATCATTGACTACACTATCAAACTCAGTCAAAAGCCCTTCAAAGTGTCAGAGGATGGGCTGCCCCAAAGTGTCAAATCTCTAATCACACATTTGTTCTTTCAGATGATCAGCCCTGATCCTGACTCATCTCATTAACAAAACTCAGATGTGATCTCTTGTGCTCATGAACAATAACAACATGGCTATTGTTTTCACTAATTTTTCATCACTGTGACCAAAATACCTGACAAGAACACCTTAGAAGCATAAATATTTACTTTGGTTCACAGTTTCAGAGGTTTAGTCCATGGTCAGCTGACTCCATAACTCTAGCCTGAGGGGAGGCAGAACATCAGAGTGGAAGGGCTTGGTGAGGGAAAGCCACTCAGGACATGGCAACCAGAAAGCAGAGGAAAAGAAAATGCTCTGCTAATGAGAGACAAAATATAAATCCCAAAGGCATAGGCACAGACATCTATTTCCTCTAGCCACACTCTACCTGTCTAGAGTTACCACTCAGTTAATCCATTCAAGCGGATTAATCCACCAGTTAAGTCACAGCCTTGATAATCTAGTCACATTTGTATATTCCTGCATTGTCTCACATAAGAGCTTTTGGGGGTCACCATATAGCCAAATAATAACAATTGTTCAGGAAATTCCAATGACTTGGAGTATTTCATCAAAGAATCAGGTACAAAGGTTAGTTGAATGGTTTATTATTCAACACAAATATATTACAAATAGCATCTGAACTTTTAATACCAACTCAGTTTCAATAGTATACAAATATTTGCTCCTAGATCTGCTTCCCATTTATGTTATTTTCATAAATTACATCTTTATACATTTTGTTCCTGTCAACATTGATTTGTGATTTTTATGCAATTGTCTTTTAATCACATAGAAATCAAAGAGGGGTTATAAACAAAATAATACAATGAACACACCAAGAAGTAAAATCAAATGATGGGTGACAAAGAAAAAGAGAATCTTGAAAGTAGTATGGGAAAAGAGACTTGTCACATGTGAGCCATTCTTAATAAAATTAGTGCTCATCTCTCATTAAAAAACATTAAGACAGTGGGATGACATATTCATTTTATATATAATTCATTATATATATATACTCATAATTATCCATGTAGGTAGTTACATTCAACTGTGTTTTTATTTCTTTGCATGGGTTTGAGTTACTGTCTAGCCTCCTTTCACTTCAGTGTGAAGGACTCTTTAGTATTGCTTACAGGGAAGGTCTAATAGTAAAGAACTTTCCCAGTTTTTATTTTCTGGAAATGTCTTACTCCTTTCATTTTTCAGGATCCTTTTCTTATATGTAGAATTCTTAGTTGGTAGGGATCACCTCCACCTAGGACTTGGAATATGTCTTTAAATATTCTTTCGGCCTCCTTCTCTTTCTCCTATCTAAAATTATAATCATGTGCATGTTTAATGGTGTACAACAGGTCATTCAGCCCCTGGTCAGCTTTATTCATTATTTTTTCTTTCTGCTTGTAAAACTAGATGATCTCTATTAATCAATCTTCATATTTTATGATTCTTCCCTCTGTTTGCTAAAATTAAGCTCCTATCCTGAATTTTTTTTTCATTTCAGTTATTATACTACTTTTCAACTCCAAAATTTTTTCGTCTTGTTATATACTTTGTATCTTGTTTATATTCTTATTTAAGAGAGAGATCTTTTTCCTGGCTTTCTTTGACTCTTTATTCCTGTTTTATTGTTTTTGTTTTTAGGTTCCTTGAGAATATATCAGACAGGTTGATTAAAATATTTGCCAAGTAAACTCATGCTTGAGCTTTTCCAGGAATAATTTCTGTTGACTTACCCTCCACCTCCATCCCCATGTAGCCATATATTTTTCAGTTTCTTTGCATTTCTCAATTTTTTTATTGTTGAAAACTAGACATTTTGAACATTGATAATATGCTAATTCTGAAAATCAAATTCTTCTTCATCAGGATGTGCTATTGCTTGCTGTAATAGTGAAGTGGCTTTTCTAAACCTATGTTTCAGATTCTGAATGAAGTTCTTAGGGGTGGCTATTAATGTCTCTGTTCCATTAGCTTAATGGACAGCTAATTTTAACACCTAACAAAATAACAAACAAATATCTGAGAGTGCATGTATGTGAGCTCTGGTCCTGTGTTTTGATGCCTCCTGAATGGGCAACTTACAACTCCGCCTTGGCCTTCACTTTGCATAGTCCCTTATATTGGTCCACAAATGAGAGGCTGGGGTATTCTCAGACATTTCAGCTCATGGTCCCAGCCCTGGACTTGTACTTCATTTTCTCAGATGCCCAGTTACAATGTGGGGACTTTCCAAAACATTTCTTTTCTAAAGCTGCTAATCTAAGATCAAATATTTCCTCTCATATGTGGAAGCTAGAGTGAAATAAGGGAAAGGCGGCAGTTGAGGAGGTGATCAGATATTATAAAGCTATGTGGAACATTAGTGGAGAAGAAGGAGCTCAAGTAGGATGTAGGAAGAGAAAGGGGAAGAACTATGGAATAAACTTAGTAAAATCATATTTTATACATACATAAAGCTGCCATATATACATACATAAAGAAAATTTCACTTTTATGTATATGTTGAAAATATCAAAAATAAAAGTGTGAAAGAAAAATTAGTAGAGGAAGGAGAATAAAGGGAGGGAGAAGGGAAGTAAAGGGGTGGGAATAGAGACTAAAATCCAACTTTTTGCATGTATGATTATAGTATATAAGTACAATTACAATGCTGTCATTAGAAAAAAGAAAAAAGCTGCTTATTCTTTCCGCTCTCCTCCTAAAATTTTCAGTTAAGCCATTGTTTTACCCATACATTTTTCCCACTTCAAGTGGAAATAGCTAATTCGTTTCTCTTTAAATGTTTTAAACAAATACCTCTAAGTAGGTTAATCAGCTCAGGGAAAGTTCTGAGTTTTGCAAAGGAAAAGCAAGCTCCTTGAAAGAGTGCTTTATGTGCTGCCCCAGGCCAAAACAACCATTCTGTTTTAACACTAGTTTTGTTTACCAGGAATCACTATATTTTCCTTAAGGCCATGCTGAACAAGGTAGAGAGGAAGGAATGGTTCCTTCATCAATTAAAATCCTGCAAAACTCCCTTATTTGTATTCAGCCTTGTTTTGTTGGTGGTGGTGGCTTTTGATTAAGTATTCTGTTGGGTTTCACAATTTTTTTATATAATTTCAGAGTTCTGATAAAGTTTGTTCAGACAAATATTTCCCATTTATTTGATTTTTGTATGTACAGGCTCCTGGAAATCCCTCCACTGCCATTTTGACTGATATCTTTCTAGTGTGTCTTTCAAATTCAGAAAGTAAAAAAGTTCTTTAAAAAATTGTGTTTTTTAGAATCCACAGAATGGTATAACAGAGTGAAGCCTAATGTAAATGGACTTCAGTTAATAATACAGCAATATTGGTTCATCACTAGTGATAGATGTATATTGTATCTTAAAATATTAACAACAGGTAATCTGGATGTCAGATATACAGGCACTCTCTGTGCTACATTTATATTGTTTGTAAATCTAAACTATTCTAAAGTGAGAAAATCCATTTTAACAATAATTCTATCAAAATAGAATGACCCAAGGTTTACCTTCCAATTAATGGGGTTTTCAAAAGGAGAAATTATTGTAAATTTGGTAGAATAAATTATTAGAGAAATTATGGAAGAAAATTTCTAAAAGTTGAAACATAGAAATTGATTCAGATTTCCTAATGATTAAGAACTATAATGAATTTTTAAAAATCAGACTTTTACTCAAAATGATGAAATTGTAAACTATCAAGGATGAAAAGGATATCCTTGTAAACTCCCTTTGAATAACATGTATCACCTCCAGAGAACTAAATATTAGGCTTACTTCAATCTTTTTACTAGCAACAATAGAGACTAGAAGCTATGCTTGTAAGTATGAGGAATATGCTTATAAATATGAGGAATATGTTTACAAATTATCAGGAAAAATAATTATCAGAAGATTATTCACCCATACAAACTACAAATAAATTTTGAAGCTAAGATAAACACCGTTTTAGATGCGAAATAACATTTTATTTACCATACATTTACTTAGGAAGATATTTGACATGGCAGAGACTACAAAATAATGTAACAAGAAAAGAATTAATCATACATTAAGGAAATGCCATATGCCCAAAATAAGAGAGCAATCTAAAAAATAATCACAATAATAATAACAGTAATAATACTAATACTAATGTGATTACTAATAATAAAATAGTTGGAAACATTTGGGAGATAAACCACTTCAGAATAAGATGATATAAAATTAAGTTATAGGAATTTTGTAAGAATAGAAATATACAATACAATGGACAATAAAAAAATACAGGTATTTAACAAAGTAAGAAAAAGAAACTAACATCAACTCTATGCTTAATACAAATATACTAGTAGATTTTTATAAACTGAACATGTAAATAGTGATTGAAACTTTCTCTAAATTATTAAGAATGAATATTGGCCTCATTTTTAATTCAATGTACATGTATGCTGAAATTCCTAGTCATTTCAGTCAGGCAAGAAAAGTTAATACAAATATTGAAAAGGAAATAATAAAACTATCATTTTACACATATAATTTAATTATAAAAGTTACATAGCACAGAAAACAAACAATTAAATCTAATGAAAGTTCAATGTCATTTGCACATAGACCTATAGAAGTTGTTAAGATGACCTACAAACAGAGCAATATGCTGAGTTCACATGCTGGGGGTATCAATAATGTAAAAATAAAATTTTTACATAAATCTATAAATATAGTGGATTCCCAAATACATTTATAGCATATTTTATTTTTTTAACTGGAAATTGGCAGGATAATCTTAATTTGTATCAAATTTTGAAGGGCTAGAGAAAACATTAAAAAATCACTTATTATACCAATATAATCTATTCAATATCAAACTTACTTATAAAACTTCATAAAAATCTGTTCTAACTCAGACTTGTTGGGTTTTCCTACTAAAATACTCAAATAAAATAATAAACTAAAGTGGAGATGACAAAATTATACAAAGATTCAATTCCCAACTAAATTGGTGCTGCAGAGTAATTGAGGCAAGATTAACCTGCTAATTTGTTATTAGATATCAGTGTCAAAATAATGAGAACTGATACCTATTTTACATGATAGGAAGTCAAGTTCGGGTAGATTTAAATCCAAGCATATAGCTGGAAAGACAGCTTGGTGGTAGTGTTTGCATAGCACGTGTGAGACCTTGGGTTCAATCCCCAGCATCACCACCCCCAAAAAAATAGAGATAAAAAAATCTAAATGCAAATTGTATAAATGATACCCATAGGAAAATATTAGAAATCTCTCTATATTATTAGCATATATATGTCACTTTACACACACACATATATATATATCCAGACAAAACCAAATAACCTAATTATAATAAAGTACTGATAAATTAGACTTTATTACAAAAAGGACTTTAATTTCTCAAAAGAGGTCATTTACAGACAGAAATAGGCATGGAATTGGAGAATATATCCATAGTCATCATAAGATTTGTGTTCAAAACATATGGGTCACTTTTAAAAGCAAAAAGGCAAAACAAAACAAAAAATAAAATTAAAAAATCAACAAACCAAGAGACAAATAAGAAATCAGGACATTCTGAACTGGTACATCAAAAGGAAGGCAGAGGAATAGTAAATGAATATGTGAAAGATGCTCAAGTTCATGAGTAAGAACAGAAATGTGGAATAAAAACAGTTACATTTCCACCACTGCCTTTCATGATGCAGCTTGTAGAAAACCAATTCTTCTGTTGAGTATAACTAAATAGAAAGGGTTACACATATAGTTTTAATTTTGCTCTAAGAATTGGAATACTGTCAAAGTACCTACTAAGTCACAGCAAGAAATTAGAAACAAACTTCTTTGTGCTGTTCTTTCCTTCAGTCACATCTTTCCTGCAAGGAAAGTGAAAAGTGTCTAGCAAGTCAAAGCTCTTCTCAGAGCTTGGGGTGATAAACTGGAGGCAAAAAGAAAAAAAAGTTGAAGCTGGATTTTTTCAAGGCAGATAAAACTTGAGGGACTAGGATCCTAAGGGGACAAAGGTATGAAAAATGAATCCAACACCACCGCCAGCATTCTCCATGTGGTGGATGTGCACGAGTCTTTAAGGTCAAGAAACAAAATAATTCAAGCCCACATTAAACAGAAGAGCAGATATTTTTCAACCTTGTACTGTTGATAGGCAGAGATTGGAATTCAGGAACTACCAAAAGGAGAGACTAGTTCATTGAAAGTGCATATAAAGATGCTTAATATGAAGAATGTAATCTGCTTATAATTTTGTGCAAAGTTAGAAAAATTATGATTGTAATAATTTTTTTTCTATTTGCCTCAACAAATGTTTTCAGTGAATAGTGTGTACAGCTTCTGAAAATTTGTTTTTTTCTGTTATGTTCGATAACATGTATTAAAATGCAACTTTTGGGGAAAAAAAAAAAGAGAGTAAAGACCACAGAAACTCAGTGGGACTCTGGAGCATTAGATTCTAAGGAGCTGATTAAGCCAATAGTCTAAGCCATAGCAAGAGAGCAAGATGCCATAGACTCTTGATTGTATTGGGTAGAGATGATGTAAGGAAACACAGAGCCAACAAAACAGGACAATTTTAGAAAACTAAACTAGGATGTAACACTACCAAAGAGCCATAGCTAAAATAAAGTGCAGTGATTAAAACACCGTAATATATGTGAAAGAAGAGATACGTAGCACGAGAACAAAGAAAAAGTGCTCAGAAACAGAATCACACAATGTCACTTGACTTATGACAAAGATAAAGTGCATAATAAATGGTCTTCTCGGTACTAATGCTGGATCAATTCCACAGATACAGAAAAATGAGCTTTTACTACAGAGACAAAAATCTAGATAAATTTAAGCATTGAAGTCTAATTTTGAAGGTAAAATAATTAAGACCCTAAGAGAATATTTTAATTATACTGGTATAGGTAAGATTTATATAGGACATAGAAAGTAGTAACCACATCAAAAATGGATAAATTGAACTAAATTAAAATTCTAAATATATAATCATAAAAAACACATAAGATAATGAAAAAATCCTTGATTAGAGAAATCATTTGTAATATAGTATTTGAAATTATAAGAGCTATTTACAAAATATTATAGTATATTTATAAATGAATAAATTTAAGGATATTAATTTTCCACAAACATGTGTCGCCATTCAACAGATTTTTATTTCATTCTTTTTGATACTTTTGAGAATCTATGTATACACATATTACTTCCTCTAGGAAAACATTCTTATAGTTGTCTATAATCAAGATCTTATTTAATAGTTTTGTTGAACTATTTCGTATATATTTCTAAAATCCATTTCTAGTTGTATTTCATTTTGCTAAACAATACATCTACTATAATTTTGATTCTTTGAATTTTTTTTTTAAATTGCAGACATTTTATTCTTTAAAAATTAGTCCATAAACCTTAACAATCTCAATAAGAAAGAAAATTAAGTGGAAATAATATTAATAGCAGATAAAATTTCTTAGGGATGAAAAGTTGGACTTTCCCAAAGTGCTATATTAAGGTCATGATCCAGTTATCTCTTGTTGAGTAATAAATCACCCCAGAATTTAGCACCTCGATACAACCGTTTTATTTTATTCTAATTTTGTTTGAAGACATCTTTAATCCACCACAGGTAATGATTCTTTGAAATTATTAAAGTTACCTTTTGAGAAATGTTGTGTAATAAGTTTGTTATACACTTCTATTTTTTAAAAAGAAAGTTTTGCGGTTTTGTTTTTATTAACCAATTGTTGTATGAACTGTACAAATTATTTTATTCCATAAATATTACTATCATTTTTCTCTCCAAGTGTTGTATGTAATTACATTTCCATTTCTTTTATCTAGCAAAATTGTATGTGTTACCTTATTTGGCTCCAATTTTTCTGGACTCTTGTACTTTTCTTGTGAAAAAAGAATTCTTTATAATTCTTTTAAAAGTATCTTTTAAAAGTATCTTTTACTTTCACTTTGTCTTCTTCCATGTTCTCTCTACATCTCTACTTAAGTTATATAACATATAACCACTACATTATCTTTCCAGAACCCCACTCTTTGGAAAAAAACTCTGCTCCACCATTCCACAAATGTACTTACTGAGAAATAATTCTCCACAGATCTCTGTTGTTTCTGCACATCTTCTCTCAGTTTTTGTTCTGAAATATTTTTGCAAATATGTTTGCATAATACACATTCTTGGAAAAAATAAAACAGGGATTCCCTCTAGTATAGATTCAAGATCTATACTAGATTCAAGATCTATACAAGATCTATACTTGCCTTTCAAGATAATAAAAGATGTCTTCCTCCAGGATAAAGATCGAGCAGATGAACTTGCATTCTCTTTGAAGATTGGGATTTCTCAAGACTGACTAGGGTGATTCCTGTAGGCAGCTTTCCTTGGGACTGAGGTGATAAATGGAACTGATGCAAATGTGAGGCTCAGAAAATTCTACTCACAGTGACTTCAAAAAGAATAAAAGATTTAGAAAAACTATTTAATGACATGTGAACAATTAATATTCTGAAAACTGTAAAACATTGTTAAAAGAAAATACGTAATTAAATAAAAGCAGAAACATTCCATGTACATGGATCAGAAGTCTTAATATTGTTCAAAGAGTGATATTCCCCATGCTGATCTATAAATTCAATACAATTTGTATCATCAGAATTTCCATTTTGTTTGTAGAAATTGGCAAGATTGTTCTAAAAGTCATGTGGAATTGCAGAGGACTCAAAATATCCCAAATATTTGAAAGAGCAGAATAAAGTAGGAGACATAAATGGACAGGCAAAAATTTCAAAACAAAAGAAAATGCAAATATAAAATCTTCATGATCATGAACTTGGCAGTAAATTCTTAAATATGACATGAAAGATCCAAACAAAAACCGAAAACAAGATAAATTTAACTTCATCAAAATTAAAAACTTTGATACTTCAAAGGAAAAATGAAAACTAAAAACACTTTTTCAAAAAAAAGTGAAAACAAGCCACAGAAGACAGAATTTCCAAATCATGAATCTAATAAGGGACTTGTGCCTAGAATCTATAAAGACTTCTTATAAACCAATAAGATGAAGGACAGGAAACTAATTTAAAAATTGACAAAACTTAAAATATTCATTTCTCCAATGAACATAAACAAAAGGCCAGTTAGTACATGAATATACATGGTATGGCCACTGTACTCAAACAATTAAATGGAGCTGGTGCAGTGGTGCATGCCTGTAATCCCAGAGGCTCAGGCGACTGAAGCAGGAGAATTGCCAGTTCAATGCCAGCCTCAGCAACTTAGTGAAGTTCTAAGTATCTCAGTGAGACCCTGTCTCTAAATTAAAAAATATATAAAGAATGGCTGGGGATATTGCTCAGTGCTTAAGAACCTCTGGCTTCAATCCCTGGAACCAAAAAAAGAAAAACACCAATTAAATAGAGAGTTGCCATATGATCCAATAATTCCACTCATATATATATATATCCAATAAAAATGAAAACTAATGTCCACACAAAAATTTGTACCGAGTATGTTCATAAAAGCATTAATCATAGTTCTGTCAATGAGAAAATGCAGAAACATAATGTGGTATATTCATACAATGGAATATTATTTGGATATAAAAATATAGTCCAAACATGGTGTTACATGCCAGGAGGCTGAGGCAAGAGGATTACAAGTTTGAGGTCAGCCTCAGCAAATTAGTGAGGCGCTAAGCAATGTAGTGAGAACCTACCTCAAAATAAAAAATGAAAAATGCTGAGGATGTGGCTCAGTGGTTAAGCACTGTGGGTTCAATTCCCAGTACCTAAATAAATAAACATAGTATTGATACATGCTAAAACATGATGAACATCTACAGCATTATATGAAACTAAAGAAATTAGTTACAAACATTTATATACTCTATAACTCATTCATATTAAAGTAAAAAATAGGCCAATCTGTAGGGGCATAAAGTAGATTGATAGGAGAGGGGAATAGACAGGAGAAATGGGTTTAGAGAACTGAAGTGTACAGGGTTTCTTTCTGAGATAATAAAAATGTTCTAACTAGGTATGGTTTTGGTTGTCTGTAAATTTACTTAATTGTGCACTTTAAATGGGTGAATCATATGGTTTGTGAATTAAATGGGTGAATCATATGGTTTGTGAATTCATTGTCAATTAAGCTATTTTTAAAAAGCATGAAGCTCAGGAAGCCTGCTATCCCTCCACTAAAAATGTCCTTGTCTCTCACCCAGGACTCTCATGTCTTTGGCCAGAATCCGTGAGTTTGTGGCAACATAACATAAACACAGGACAATCTCAGGGCCTTCCCCTTTTTGATACTAATTCCTTAGAAAACTTCCAACATTATTTCAAGCCTTTCTCCTTCTCTCAATTGATTGATCTGGGAATAAAAAACAGGCCTGAGCCAAGACAGTGAACTGTCCCTGGACTTGTGAGCTTAAGCCTGAAATAAGATGTAAATTTAGAAACTTTCAAGGACTGTTCTCCAGACTACGGAGTAAACCAGTTTATAACAAGGATAAGGTGGTGAATTTCCACACCATTCACACTCTGCCTGGCTCCTGATACCCAAATGGAGCCTGCCCTTCCTACAGTTGGTGGTCCCACTGAAAATGCCCCATATCCTTCTCCTAATTGTGTATTTTTGCTTAACCTAACAACTAAAAAACCCGTATTACTTAAATTTTAAGAATCATTTAAAACTATGACATACATATATATAAGTAATTGTATATAAAAGCTTTCTATGAAATTCAGGTAAGTCCTGACACTTGCTCAGGGCTCCTCCATGGGTACAGCCATTTGCCAATAGTTTTATTTTTTCTTTTAAATTATTGCACCTAACCATCAAAATAATACACTTTTAATGTTATTGTTTGATACATTTTTTATTCATTTCCTGACTCAAAAGATGAAAATTTAGCTTTACTTCACTGCATATTTCACTCTTACTGTCCAGTAGAATTAAATCATTACTTGTGACATCAGTAAACAAGAATGTGCAATTGTGACAGCTATTTAAATACTATTTACTGAAGTGTCAAATAATATACCCAGTTCACATTTTTGTTCCTCTTTTAATTTTGAGCAGTTTTTAATAATTCCTCCAATGCTATCTAGTACTTCTGTAACTCAAGGGCAAGTCTTGGATTGCTTTTTATTATCTGTTTAACAATATTCATGTAATTCTTACCATGTGAAAAATCATCTGTCAAGTTAGGATTGACATTTATAACTATTATGAAAGTACTTTCCATTCCTTTAAGACCCTCCACTCAAACCTTTTTTACCATATTTCACATGGTAGAGGCATGGATATATTCTTCCACTTTTATTTTGATCTGTACCAATTAGTTATACATGAAAGCAGAATGCATTTTAACATATCATACATAAATGGAATATTACTTCTCATTCTGGTTGTACATGACGTAGAATCACACTGGTCAAGTAATTACATATGTACACAGGATAATAATGTCTGATTCATTCTACTATCTTTCTTACCCCCTAACTCCCCCTTTCCCTTCACTCCCCTCTGTCTAAATCCAAAGTACATCTATTTTTCCTTAGTGCCCCCCCTTAATTGTGAATTAGCATCTGCAAATCAGAGATAACATTCAGGCTTTGGTTTTTGGGGATTGGCTTATTTCATTTAGCATGATATTCTCCAGCTCTTTCCATTTACCTGCAAATGCTCTAATTTCATTCTTTCTTAAGGCTAAGTAATACTCCACTGTGTATATATACCACATTTTCTTTATACATTCATCTGTTGACGGACATCTAATTTGGTCCCATAGTTGGGTTCTATAGTTTGGCTGTTGTGAATTGAGCTACTACAAACATAGATGTGGCTGTGTCACTATAGCATGCTGATTTTAAGTCCTTTGGGTATAAACCAAGGAGTAGGATAACTGGGTCAAACAGTGGCCAAGACTATTTTTTATAGGGATATATGTTTATTCTACTTGAGTTCTTTGTTTTTCTTTATATTATTCAATTCTTCTGTTTTTATTTGTCTTATAATTTGTTAAGCATTCATAAAATTTGGAAGTACAATACAATAAACCCAGATATAACCTTACCTTTACCAGCTATTGTTAATAATTTGCCAAACTTGGTCTCTCTATATATTTCTTTTTCTTTTCCACATTCACATTCACACATATCACACGTCTTTCCAATATAGTGCCATATACTGTATTAACTCATCGACCCCTAAAAGCTTCAGCATGGAACAATGAAGTTTCATATATAACTGCAGACCAATTATACCATGATTTATATGCTAATATACACATTATGTATATGGATACCATATCTTAATAAAATAGATAAGCCATATTCAACTTTACCTGATTGTCATAATAACTTCTTTGTTTTACCTTTTTTTCCCCCAAATCTAGGCTAAAAACAGTGCTATGCATTGCATTTAGCTATTAGGTCTTTTCAGTATCCTTTAGTCTAGAGTCGTTGTTAAACCTGTTTTTGTTTTATTGTTTGTTTGCTTGTTTTGTTTTCTTCCTTTCATCATATTGAACTTGTTGAAGCTTCCAATCTAGTCATGGTGGACTTTTCTAAGCTCCCTTGGACTGGATAATGAATAGCTCTCCATTTTCTTACACAGCATCCTTTTCAGACTCGGAGTCTTGCACCCATGTGGACTGACCTCCTCTTGGTGCTGCTGTGTTCTCATAATCTGCAACAAGGCTCACCTCTGCTGGGCTCACTGATTAGTCCAGTCAAATTTTCACTTTTTCTTGGTTGACTTTCAGTTTTCTGGAACATATATGTGGGCATCTTAGCAAGAAAGGATACATAGGAGAAATTAAAAAATTGTGCGAGTTTTGATTTCATTTGAGTTTTGTCTCCCAGCAAGGAGCACAGTGTTTGGGAAGCCTGACTCTACTGGATTTTCACTCAAAAATCTACCTCTGCCCTCTCTTTTTCTTTTACCTTCTCATAACAACCAATCCCCTATTCTAATTTTGTACATAATTAGCAAATATTATTCTAATATAATGGAGTTTTGAGGGGGAAAGAGAATTCACACATTTGTCCTAGTCACCACCTTTAACAGAAATTCAGTATATAAATTATAAGTTTTATTTTTTGTCATGTACAGTCATATGCCACATAATGAAATTTTGATCAAAGTTTCTGTATTTCAAGGCATAGTCATTGCAGATTTCATACCAAATTGTTTTTTTTATAAAAACGTAGGATGTAACCATTATATGAATGAAGCTTTTAAAAACTGTGCCAATATTACTTAAAATCATTTGCTACTAAATTGTGCTTTGAGCAAGAGATTAGGATGCACAGAATTCTCATGAATATACAGTAAAATCAAATAGTCCAAATAGACACACTTCATTTCTTCACGACATTTTAGCAAACATTTTTATGGTATGAAAAAAGAATGTTAATACATTAGTTGTTATGGATTTGTTCATTATAGTTAAAATATTACACCTGAGAAAATTTAAAGTATGGGCATAGAAAATTTAATCTGTGTCCGAAGGTTCTGCGCTGCTATCAATGGTTTCTTCATGTGATGAACTGGTTTTCAGTATTTATATAAGATATGTTTACCATTAGTACTGCAGTTTTCTAAACAAACAACACAGGTCAACTTTCAGATAGAGACTGACAAGGCACAGACATTAGGAATTCCAGGCTGGCAGCTTGGAAGTGCATGAGAAGACAAAGGTGCACCCACAAGTCACTGGTAAATACATTGCTGCTCTGTTTACCTTTTAAGCAGCATGACAAACACAGTTATGCCATGTCACCATTATGTAATAAAGGTTTATGATCCAATTTTTGGACTGAAAAAATAGAATGTGATTATATGATGGTGACAATTATGCAGTACAATATGGTAGACCACATATACAATGTAACCTCTAAGATTGTATTACCTCGTGATGTTGTAGATGTCTTAGTTTGTGAAGTGCAGTCTATGATGTTTGCTCAGCAACAAAATCAACTAATGATGCATTTCTCAGAACATATCTCCATCATTAAATAAAGTATGCCTGTATTTCCTTTTAGAAAGACAGCCCAACTCAATTCTGTTGGGTATTTTAATTTATTAACACACTTATGAGTAACTACTCATAAATGTCATTAATGAATCAGATATTCTTATACCATCATCTTATATTTGATATTAGGCTTTTGGGGTGATTCAGTTTATATGCTATATTATTCATACTAAATTTTAAAAATATGATTTTATTTAACTAATCATAAACTTTTTGAACAATAAAATAACTTTTATGACTCAATGCTGTTAGTCTCCTCTAGCTGCCATAACAAAAAACCCCACAGTTGATTGTCTTAAACAACAGAAATTCATTTTCTCTTGGTTCTGAAAGCTGAAGTCCCCAATGAAGGTGCCAAGAAATTCCATTGCTGGTGATGACTCTCCTCCTGGCTTGCAGATAAGAACCTTCTCACTATATTCTCACGTGGCCATTCCAATTCTTCTGCATGGAAAAGAAAGAGAAAGAGAGTGTTTCTTCTTCTTCTTCTAAGGACACAGGACCAGTTGACTTAGGGCTCCCTCTTTAGGAACTAATTTAAATGTAATTATACCTTAAAGGCTCTATCTACAAATATGGTTACACTGAGATCTAGAGCTTCAAGTACTAGATGTAAATGCAGAATAGATATAAATTTGAAGGGATGATTCAGTTCATGACATTGCTTATACAAATAAAATGAATCGACATATTATTCTGTTCCTCCCATCATCCTTCTAAACTTTGTCAAAGTATTACCTTTATTTTCACATTTTATATTGCACATGACAATCTAACTATAGTAGTTGCTATTTTATTCAATCTTATTATCAGATTATAAATAAAAGATTAAGTTATCTACTTCACTGCTGTGAATTATCAAGGTAATCTTTCTATAGCTTGAGTATTTCAATATTATATTATAATTGTAGATTCATTTCTTAACACCTAAATATGTTAAAATTCATATTTATGTCAGCTCCTCAGAAATAAGAGGTAAACAGTATAATTTTTAAATGTTTTAAATCTCTTCCACATTCTATTTTAGAATCTAAAGCAGCTCTAATTGTGCAGAGATTTCCCACTTAACGCCAGCCATTCAGCACAAAACACTAAACTAATGCCTATTTTTGATTGTCAGAAAATTGAATGTGTTGGTGACAGCCAAAATCCTCAGGTTTTCTAATACAAAGCAAAATCACCATATATTTACAAACCATCTGATTAAAGGGTAAAAGAACAAGCAGGGGCACTATGGCTCATGCTCATATTTCCAGAGACTCAGGAGGCTAAGGCAGGAGGATCACAAGCTCAAGGTCAGCCTCAGCAAATGAGTGATGCCTTAAGCAACTTAACGAGACCTTGTCTCAAAATAAAAAAAATTAAAAAGGGTCAGGGATGTGGCTCAGAGGGTAAGTGCCCCTATACAAAAAAAAAAAAGTAAAAGAGTCTTCAGGATCATGTGTCTTGTGTCTGCTTGCAGGCCTCTGTGGTAACGAGGCCTCTCAGTGCCCACAACATTCAAGAGATAGGCACACTTTGCTACACTGGAACAAATTTTGACATATTAGTCTTGGTTATGAATTAGTTCTTGTATTTGGGATAGAATATGAGATAATTTTTCCTTCACATTGTTTTGATAAAAAAAGTCTTATAAAGTAACTATACATTCTTTCAAAATATACTTCCCATAAGATAACGGATTGCAAATTATGTATATTTTATGTAGACTATGTATTAAGAAACAAGGACTATACTACCTGGAAATGCTAAGTGAGGTGAATTCTTACAATATGCACTTACATTAATTGAGCACTTTTTTTTCCTCCAACTTCTGAATGTATGATTTTTAGTGTAGTTCAATGTTGTCAAATATAAGCCAACTTCATTTCCATACTTTTGTATATGGCCCATAGGTTTTTGACCTGGAAAGAATAAACCTTATTAAAGGTATCTTATTAAAGGTTCATTTCTTACTAAAGGTTTATTTTTATTAAAATTTATTCATGGAAAAGAAATTGGCTATATCTAAAGATTTTTTTAATGAAAATCAAATGAAAAATATTGTGTTCCTATCATTAATCGGTTTTTGAGCATCTGCTGTGTGCCAGATACTAGGCAGGGATGCAATGGCCCTTATGAGCCCAATAATTATACAATTATCTCTGATTCCTACTAGTAGGTTATTTTGTGTTGGCTTAGTAGGTTTTAGTTTTCTTTTCATTTAAATCAATATTTTAGTATAGATTTTTATAGTATTTTTCTTTTATATATACCATAGTGCAATGAACTAGACCTAGGATCAAAAGATTAATGTGTAGGCCAAACTTGCTAGTTTTCATTTGTGAAGATTTAGACATTGTATGTGATACTCTGGAACTTGGTTTACTAATATGTACAACGGGCATGCTGGCAAGCTACTGTGATGATTAAAGAAATAAATCAATATAACAATATTTTAAAGAAGAGTATAATACTATTAATAGTTATTAAACCAAGGAATCTAACAAAATACACACTTCATTTTCTATTAACTAACAAGTGACTATGCATGAGTTTTGGCCCTTTTCTGAACCTTTTTTCCTCATACATAAAATGGCTTTACCCCACACAGTTGCAGCAGGGATACAGCAAATGCCATACCATTTCCTGTACTCAGAATTCTAGCATCTAATAATTTCAAAGCATGTATCTATAGTCACAATAATCATTTTTGCCAGGGTGAAAGTTTTCATTTCTGTAAGTGCTATCTAAATGTTAGATGTCAGTGGAGATATAACAACAAATGAAATTCAAACTATTTCTAGGTTGTTTTTCTTAAATGTATGTGTACGCATATGTGTGTGTATGTTGTCTCAGCAGGGTCTCACGACCTCTACTTCTACTCTTGTTGTTTATAGAGTAAAAATTCAAAAGCAAAATACCTAATGGAAGTGGATTATAAATCCGTGCACAATTTTATATCATTAGACATTAGACAAATACAGTTTTTAAAAGCATGGCGATTAGAAGAGTAACATTAAGTAGAATGCTATGGAAACTGCTTTAAACTATTTTCCACATAACTCGCAGATGAGCACTGTAGATCTTTGGGTTTGAGAGGAAAGCCGTCTCGTTCTGATGGGGTGCTGTCTGACATTGCTGAAATGACTCATCGTGCCGCTCCCAGGGTACCTCATATGTAGGTCATGCTGGCCTGAGAAAACACGCACAGTTACTGACTGTTCACTAAGAGAAATTTGGCCTTTTTGCTGGTTATTAAGAAGTAGTTGCTGCCTCTGCTGTCATAATCCAAGAGAGCTAAGACTCAGCTCCAATGAAATTATTTTCCTCATAGAACTTCTCTTTTGATTTTAACATAAGCCCAAATCAAAGTTTTTGAGTGCTCTAAGGAAAGGTCAAGAAAAAGAATCAAAATTTATTTTATTTGAATCAGAGGTACATAATTATCTTATTTGTTCTTTATATATAGTTATTAATAAATAAAGCGTGAACAAATTTACTTAGAGAAACAAGTTTTAAATCAAATCTATATGAGATATTAAAATAATTATTAAATTTGTATTATACATTTTCTCTAGTTTTACATTTTCAAATAACTTTCCATTTGGATTGGTATCACTAAATTTGTTTCCATAGAATATTTCCAAATTTAACTTTATTGAAGAATCTTTTCATTTGGTTAAAAATGGATGCTTGAGTCCTCCATCCTCTAGGTATTTATGTGCCATAATTAGTTTTGCAATTTATTTTTCTAAAGCAACAAAACAAAAATATAACCATGACTGGAAATATTTGAATAAGGAGGCAAAATTCCAGCAATCAAATACATTTTCAATATTTTATGTTCCTTATAATGGCTTCATAGTCATTTCTTACCTATTAAAGTTTCAACAGGCATCACGTAACTGCCTCTTGCCATTCTGCGAGGTAACAGGAGTGAGAAACACAATGCGAAGTGGTATTGGTGTGTCTGAAAGGCCACAAGGTAAATACCTTTGCTTTTGACTATTCTGTGCTTCAAAAGTCTGCTAAATCCTGACTGTAGAGAATTAAAAATGCAGTGGCGGTTGTACCAGAGAAGGAAGATGTCTTTTGTTTCTCATACCTAGAATGCTTTATATCATTGCACATCAAGTGTATGCCAAGAAAATACAACAGGGCAATATCTTAAATATTTGTAGAGATCAAGGGATTAGTTATTATTTATATGGCAATTTTTGACCAAATAAATTCACATAAACTTTCTGATGAAATTGGATTTGCCTACATTTGACAGTTGAGTCACTACTTGTAAAGATACTATGCCTCAAAGAAGTTGGATAATAAGATCAAGTAGAATAACAAAGTGTCACCTCACATGCCAATATCCATATCCCCAGGTCACTGGAACCACATTTTCACATTTTTTAGGAATGTATGAAATATGGAACTCCCTTGGATTTCCTGATTTTGCCTATTAGAGATCATTTGAAAGGGTACTTTATTTCTACACAAATTTTTTCAATTATAAATATATCTTTATTTGTTCATTAATCTCATTTTTATCATCACAAGAAGTCTGCACTTCAAGCTAACACGCATATTATTGAAGACAAAAGGATATGAAATAATAAACACATTCTTAAGAGCAAGATAATTTTGCAAGAAAATTTAAGGTTTGGAATAGGGTAAATATTAGATATATTTAAATACACTATAAATATATACATGATTTGAAATAATTATTATAATGTAATCAATTAATGAAAATATACCAAACTAAAATATTAATATAAAAATAGTATTTGAAATGGTTTATTGATAAAGGTCTTTTTTAGAGCATAGACTTTATAGTAAGCTAACTTTAAAAATGTATTAAATAAGTTATATGCAATAAGCTATACAGCACTGGGCACCCACCTGCAATCCCAGTGGCTTGGGAGGCAGAGGCAGGAGGATCGCAAGTTCAAAGTCAGCCTCAGCAAAAGTGAAATACTAAGCAAATCAGTGAGGCCCTGACTCTAAATAAAATACAAAATAGGGCTAGGAATGTGGCTTAGTGGTTGAGTGTCACCAAATTCAATCTCCAGTACTCCTCCCAACCAAACAAAATAGCTATATAGCAAAGTAATCTTCATTTGGTTTGAAGTTTTAATATAAGAACAAAAAAATAAATAGTATATATTACCAATGGGACATAGTAGTTCCTAAATATCATATCTTAAGTAAAATAATATAAATAAAAGAGATATCTTTATATTTAAAGTGCATTTTAGGTAAAAGTTGAAAACTTTAAAAAATCCTGAAAAATATCTTCAAATAATTGAATATTATAAAATTATAGAACTCTTCAAACCAAAAAGCTAGCTTAATAGCAAATAAGCAAGAAATCAAACAGTTAATACATATAGAAATACAAAAGTAAAATAAACACATAAGATTTTTGTTAAAAATCAAAGTAAATTGAAAAAAACAAGAAAATCTGTCATGTTATAAGAATGAATTTTTAGAAGTTGCTACTCAAAATGTTTGATCAGTAACCCAGGAAACATCATTCCACCACAAAAGCAACAAATAATGTGGCCAAAACAATCAATTTCACAGATTTCTGGAATAACAAAATGTGCAACAAGAAAATGGTGAATAAAGAAGCTGTGAATTTTTTTTTAATTATTTGTTCAATTTAGTTATACATGAAAGCAGAATGCATTTTGATTCATTGTACACAAATGGAGCACAACTTTTCATTTCTCTGGTTGTACAAGATGTAGAGTCACATCATTCATGCAATCATGCATGTACATAGGGTAATGATGTCTATCTCATTCCACCATCTTTCCTATCCCCATGCCCCTTCCTCTCCCCTCACTCCCCTCTGTCCAATCCAAAGTTCCTCCATTCTTTCCTTGAATCCCCCCATTATGGATCAGCAATCACATACCAGAGAAAGCATTTGGTCTTGGATTTTGGGGGACTGGCTTATTTCTCTTAGCATGATATTCTCCAGTTCCATCCATTTACCTACAAATGCCATAATTTTATTCCTTTTTAATGCTGAGTAATATTTCATTGTGTGTATTTATATATAGATAGATACACACACACACACATATACATACACACATACCACAGTTTCTTTATCCATTCATCTATTGGAGGGCATCTAGGTTGGTCCCACAGTTTAGCTATTTTGCTGCTGGAAACATTGATGTAGCTGTGTCACTGTAGTATGCTGATTTTAAGTCCTTTGGGTATAGACCGGGGAGTGGGATAGCTGGTTCAAATGGTGGTTCCATTCCAAGTTTTCTAAGGAATCTCCATACTGCTTTCCAGAGTGGTTGCAACAATTTGTGGTCCCACTAGCAATGTATGAGTGTGCCTTTTCCCCGATAGTTTCATTTTGTTGCATGTGGCTTTCCAGTTTTCCCAGGACCATTTCTTGAAGAGGCTATCTTTTCTACAATGTAATTTTTTGGCATCTTTGTCCAGTAGGAGATAACTATATTTATGTAGTTTTTTCCCTGTGTCTTCTATTCTGTACTATTGGTCTACATGTCTATTTTGGTGCTGTTTTTGTGACCATAGCTCTTTAGTGTAGTTTAAGGTCTGGTATTTTGATGCCTCCTTAAGAAGCTGTGAATTTCAATAAGACAGCACTGTGCTGTCTTAATTTACCCACTCACCATTCCGTGATCCCCATTTCACATTTGTCATGAAAGTAGAAGTTAGCATTTCCTTTTTATACTGGTACATTTTAATTATACCTTATAGTGGAATTCATTATGAAACATTATGTAAGTGAATAATATGATTTCATCCATCTCCTTCCCCCATTGCTCTTATTATTTATCATTATTATGTTATTGCATTATAATTATATATAATCAGATTCATTGTGGTATAATTGTAAATGGACATAACATAATTTGGTAGATTTTATACCTTAGTACTTCCCCATGCCAACCCCTTCTTCCTCTTTTTCAATCCCCATGCTTTTCTCTATTGGTTTTCTTTCTATTTCCATGAAGTTCCTTCCTTATTTCTTCTTTCTAGCTTCCACATATGAGAGGAAATATGTGCCTCTTGACTTTCCAAGTTTGGCATATTTCACTTAGCATGATTTTCTCCAATTCCATCCAGTTACCAGCAAATAATATAATTTCATTCTTTACAACTGAGTAAAACTTAATTGTGAGTATGTACCACATATCCATTAATCTATTGACAGACTTCTAGTCTGGTTCCATAATTTGGCTTTTGTGTATTGTGTTGCTATAAACATTCATAAGTTGATTTTTATTCTTTTGGATAAATTCCAAGGAGCAGAGTAGTAGGGTTATATGGTGGTTCCATTTCTAGTTTTTTGGAAGAATCTCAAAACTGCTCTTAAAAGTGGTCAATTCATTTGCAGTCCCTCAAGCAATGTACAAGTATATACTGAGTATACATTTTTCCCCACATCATCACTAGCAATTACTGTTATTTGTGCTCTTGATGATTGCCATTCTAACTGGAGATGAAATTAAATCTCAAGTAGTTTTGATTTGCAATTTCCTGATTGCCAGGAAAGTTGAACTTTTTTTTTATGCATTGTTAGTCGATTATATTTCTTCCTTTGAGAAATGTCCTATTTAGATCATTTGCCCATTTATTAGGTTGTTTTTGGTCTGCTTGCTTGCTTGTTTACTGTTAAGATTTCTGAATTTTTATATTCTGGATATTAATCCCTTGTCACAAGAGTAGCTGGCAAAGATTTTCTCCCAGCCTATAACTTCTCACTTCACTTTTTTTTTTCTGGTACAAGGGACTGAACCCAGGAGCGCTCAACAACTGAGCCACATACCCAGCACTTTTACACTTTATTTTGAGACTGGGTTTTGCTAAGTTACCTAGATCTTTGCTAAACTGCTGAAGCTGGCCTTTGAATTCAAGATCCTCTTGCTTCAGCTTCCTGAGCTGCCTGATTACAGGAGTATGCCACCCCACTCAGTTCTCACTTTAGTCTTGTTTCCTTTGCTGTGATAACTTTTTAAATTTGATCCCACTCCATTTATAGTCTTGGTTTTATTTCTTGAGCTTTTAGCCATCTTATTAAGGAACTGGTTCCTGCACCAATATTGGAGGGTTGACCCAATGTATTCCTCTAACAGTTACAGTGTTTTTAGTATAATTACCAGAACTTTGATCCACTTTGAGTTGATTTTTGTGCAGAGTGAGAGAAATGGATGTAGTTTAATTCTTCTACACTACACATGAACACCCAGATTTCCTAGCATCATTTGTTAGAAAGTCTCTCCTCTCCAATGTTTTCAACACCTCTGTTAAGGATCAGGTGATTGTATCTGTGGATTTGTCTCTGGGTCTATTTCATCAGTCTTCATGCTGTTTCTCATACTTCAGGTCTGTAGTGTACTTTGAGATTGGGGTATTGTGATGCCTCCAGCATTGCTATTATTTCTCAGAATTGCTTTAGCTATTCTGGGTCTTTTATTCTTCCATATGTATTTTAGGACTGCTTTTTCTAGTTCTGTGAAGAATAGCCCTGGTATTTTAATGGAGACGGCATTAAATCTGGAAATAACTTTTTGGTAGTATGGAAATTTTGACAGTATTAATTTCTGCCTATCTAAGAACATGGAAACATCCTACTTTGGGGTGCATAAAAAAAGGGAACAAAAATTGCTAACTCAAAGAGTAATCTCATGTTAATTGAATAATTTATCACAATAGAAAAGATACAGAAACAACCTAAATATCCATTGCAAATGAATGAATAAATAATATGGCATTACAGTATCACATTATTCAGGCTCTATCAAGAAGGATATCCTTCCATTTGTGATAAAATATATGAAATATAGGACATTATCCTAAGAAATATGCCAGACATAGACAAATACTGGATGATCTCACTTAGATGTGGAATATAAAAAAAATGTTTTTGAACTCATAATATAAGAGATTAGAATGTTGGTTACCACATTGGGGAAAAAGGGAGTGTATTTATCAGTGTATTAACTTTCTGACATAAGATAAATATTAAAGGTCTAATGTACAGATGGATGACTATAGTTCATGTGTTGTACACTTGAAATCTGCTAAGAGAGCAGCTCTCAAATTTTCTCTCATGCACACAAAACAGACAGCAATGTGAGACAATTGATATGTTAATTAGTTTGTGGTAATCAGTTCAAAAAATATACATTTACCAAAAAGTCACATTTTACACATTAAATGTATACCATTTTTATTAATCATACTTTAATCAGATAAGAAGGAAAATCCATGATAATCTGATGTTCCCAATTGTCCCAGCTATTATTGAAATATCCAGTTTTTTTATAACAATAAAAAAATGTCGAGGTGGCCAAAGAAAACGAATATGTGACCCTTTTGGAATAAAAAATAAATGAATAGAAACAGCCCTTATGAATCCTCAGACATAGAACTTACTAAACAAAGCTTTAAATGTCTTAAATGTGTTTAGATGCAATAAAGGAAAATGCAATAAAGAGAACCAAGAGAAATTCATTTTTAAATTTATCATTTAAAAATAAAATATCAATAAGCATATAAACTAGGAACAAAATTCTGCAGCTGCAATGTAGAATAACTGAAATAAAATATTTGCGATAAGGGTTCAAGTGCAGGTTTAACCAAGTATGAGAAAACAACAATAACAAACTATAAATTAGGTCAGTTGAGATTATTCAGTCTAAAGACCAGGAAAAAGAAGTAAGAAAAATGAATAGATACTGAGAATCTGTGAGATACCATCAAGTTTATCAAGTTCACGTGATAGGAGTCTCAGCAAGAGCAGGGAGAGAATAGG
The DNA here is from genome assembly GCA_028644305.1 of Xerus rutilus. Lineage (NCBI taxonomy): Eukaryota > Metazoa > Chordata > Mammalia > Rodentia > Sciuridae > Xerus > Xerus rutilus. The sequence continues at coordinate 94,705,945 of CM053407.1, forward strand.
GGACTAAGAGAATCCTTGAAGAAGTAATAGTGGAAAACTTCCCAAATGTGATGAAAGATGTATTTAAACATACATAAAGCTCAAAAAACACCAAGCAGGAAAATTCAGAGACAGATAGCAAGACACCCAATGATCAAATTGTTAAATGTCAAGGTAAAGGAACACATTTGAAAATAGCATGAGAGAAGCAACTGCACATTTACCATAAGATGAACTTCCTTCTCTTCAGAAACCAAGACATCCAAAAGGAAGGTGGGGGTATGTTCAGCGTGTTCCAAGAAAAGCACACTATGACCAAGAAATCTTTATCAATACTGTTGGTCAAAAGATGAAAGAGTAAACAAACACTGAAGGACATTTTGCTATTAGTCTTGACTTACTAGAAATGCTAAAGGGAATCTTTCTGCTTGACAGTAAAGAACACTAAGCATCAATTGGAAACCACATTAAAAAAAAATCAAACAATTTTGGTAAACATAGGAATACAAATAAGTATAAAACCATTGTTAGTGTATTTCTGGTTTATAACTCTCCTCCTTTTCTTATATGATTAAAAAATAAAAATGCATAAAACAATGAATCTATGTGAATGAGCATATAATGCATAAACATATATTTTGTGACAATAACCCCTGGGAGTAGCTGCATAGTAGTACAGCATTGTATGCTATTGTTGTTAAGTTGGTATTAATTCAAGTAAGATTCATGTAAATTTAATATATTAATTAAATTTTAATATAGAAAAGTAAGACAAAATGGTATGCTATAAAACAAATTAATAAAAGATACTATAGTACTATAGGAGTGGATGAACATAAATACATGATGACAGAAAACAACTATAAAGTGATAAAAATACTTCCTTATTAATAATTACTTTGAAAAAAAATGAAACAATTTTCATTAAAAGGCAAAGATTGGCATGAATAAACATATGATGCAATTGTATACTCTCTTGAAAAGGCTCACATTATATACAATAATATAAATAAATTGAAAGTGAAAGGATGGAGAAAGATGACCCTTGAAAATAATACCCTAAATAGGAGTGGAGTAGCTATGCCCATAAGAGACAGAATTAAGACAGAAATTGTTACAAGAGACAAAGAAGAGTATTTTGTAATGATGAAAGTGCCCATCCAGCAATATATAGCAATAAAAAATAGGAATGCAGCAAACAACACAGCAAATAATATAGCCCAAAAGTATATGAAACAAAAATTGAAAGAAGAAATAGATTGATCTATAATAAGAGTTCGTTACTATATTGACCTAATTTCAACTGGGAACAACATCAGTAATGTAATAAAGGACTAGAAAAACTCTGAAAACCAACAAAACTAAATATACTTAACAGAATATATATCATTTTTAAATGCTCATTAATCATTCTCCAGAATATATGTCAATATAAAAAACAAATCTTTTTAAAACATCACATTCTTTTACTACAATGGAATGAAATTAGGAATAATAACAGAAAAAAACTGTAAAAGTTCACAAACCTGTAGATAGTAAGCAACACTTTTTCAAATAACTAAAACCAAATCAAATTATAGGAAATCAACACATAAAACAGATAAAAATATAAACACAATATATCACCATGACATACGGCTAAACATTGTTCAGAGGAAAATGTGTCTGTATATCTTATATTAGAAAGGGAAAATGACCTTGAGCATGTATATTCTTACTTTTAAAAAAAAGAAAAAATGGAATAACTCAACCCCAATATAGCAGAAGGAAGAGAAGTAACTAAGATCAGCACAAGGATAAATGTACTAGAAAGTGGGAAAACAGTAGAGTTTGTAAAATCTAAAGTTGGTACTTTGAAAATATCCATACAATTAAATCTTTTGTAAAGTAATGTAAAAAAAAGAGGGAAGACTCAGATAACTAATGAGAAATTAACATAGGGATATTACTGTAGACTTTCTAGAAATAGAAAGGATTATAAGAGAAAAGAATAAGTAGGCACAACAAAATGTAATAGCCCCAATCAATTTTCTAAAAATAAACTACCAAAAAATACTCAGCAAATGTCTAGTCTGTTTGGACTGCCACAACAGACTTCCCTGAACAGGGTGGATTACGAACAACAGAAATTCATTTTTCATAGTTATAGAAGCTGGAAAGTTTAAGTTCAAGGTGCTGGCAGATCTGTTATCTAAGAAGAGCCTACTTCTTATTTCATTGATATCCATCTTTTTGCTCCATCCTCCAAAGGCAGAAGCAAGGGAGCTCCTGAAGCTCTTTTAAAGGGGCAATAATACTATTCACAAATACTCCAAACCCATGACTTCCCAAATGCCACACCTCCAAATACTATCACACAGGTGATTAGGTTTCAATATAAAGTTGAGTATGGGCAGAGCATTGACATTCAGTCTACAGCAGTAAGGAATAGAAAATCTGAAAAGACCTAAAACAAGAAATTGAATCAGTCATCAAAAATTCCCAACAAAAATGTAGATAAATTATGGATAGATGATAGATAGATAATAGATGATAGATAATAGATGATTAAAAGATAGATATTTCAGTCAACAATGAACTACATATACAAATGTGGTTCCATAAGGGTATAAAAGTACATTTTAAGGTGCTCACATGACAAAATCGACTAATGACACATTTCTCAGAATGTATCCCCATCATTAAGCAACTTACAACTGCATATAACAACAAGTATTGGCAAAGCTTTGGAAAAATTGAAAAGCTCATGAGTTACTGGTATAAAGACAAAAGATTCAACTACTATGAAAAGTCCTTTGGCTGTTTCTCAAAAAAGTAGAATTACTTTATGACCCTGCAATTCAACTTATATTTATCACAAACAAGTACTGAAGCCAGAATAGCAGCACACTATTTACAGTAGTCAAAAAGTGAGAATACCAGAAATCCAAGGAGTAAATGTACAAATAGATTTTGGCACATCTATCCAATGAAATATTATTCATGCTATAAAATAGAAGGAAATACTAGTTTATACTATAACATGGATAAAATGCTAAATAAAAGAAATCAGATACAAAAGGTAACATATTGTATGATTTCATTTATAGAAAACAACCAGAATGGGGAAAAAATGAGAAAGCAGGTTATTGGTTGCCTGGGGCTGTGTTAGTTAAGGTATAATAGAAAGTTACTGTTTTACAGGCATGAATTTCCTTTTGGTTGATGAAAATTAGATAGTTTATTATAGCAGCAATAAGAGACTAATACATTATTCAAGATTCTTGTATTTAATTTTAAATTGTAATAAATATTGCTACCTAAGAAGCCAGGATTTTTATGCCTAATCATTCTTCACAGATGTCTTGATCCCTACAATCCATCATTTTAAAATATAGTCATCTCATAAATAACCCCTCCACTTCCAATAGCACAAAAGATGCAGAACTTCTGGGGATTTTGGAATTATGCTTAATACACAGATCAACAGTTCTCCAAGTAAGATCAAAAAGCACTAGATATTCTAAAATATTTGTAGAACATTCTATCGGTTCTTCCTTTACCTGATAACTATGCTACTCCCTGGTATAATTCAACCCCCAAAAAGAGATATAACAAATGGAGAATGGAATAGATGAGAGAATCTAGTCATCTTCCATCAACCAAGTATTAATGACATTTCCAAAAATAAAAATCAATCCCACCTTCCTCATTGTTATTTGTTTTCAAAACAATAATTCTCTTCCATTTAATGTCTAATTTCTGCTAACATTTAAGGTACTTGTACCATTGAAAATAAACAAAAAATTATCTCAATTTTTTTGTTTTGATAGTCAATCTTTATAGGGCATAAGGGTTATTTGGATACATTTTTACATTGCTCTTTTTAGGATAATTAAATTAGCCATCATCTCAAACATTTATCTTTTCTTTGTGATAAAATGAAAATACTCTTTTGCAGATATTTTGGATTATATAATACAATGCCATAATCATTATAATCCCCCTTCTATGTATAATAGAAAGCAGAGTCTACTCCTCATATTTGAATATGACAGTTTCTGTTAACTGTTCTCTCCCTATTTGTTGTCTGCTTCTGTAAGCACAGCTTTTAAAAATTTCACGTAAGTAAAATTATTCAGTATTTGTTTTCCTGTGCCTAGCTTATTTCACTTAACATGATATACAGGTACACTAATGTTTCTTCAGTTGATATTATTTCATCCTGTTTATGGCTGAATATTTCACTATGTATACATACCACATTTCTTTAACCTTTCCTCCACTGATGGACACCCTAGTTGATTCAACATCTTGGCTATTATGAATAGTGTTGCAATTCACATGGGATTGCAGGTATATCTTTGTTACACTGATTTCATTTCCTTTGAATATATACCCAGTCATGGGTATATGGTAATCAGGGTTTTTTTGTTTTGGGGTTGTTTTTTTTTTTGAGGAATCACCATACTGTTTTCCATAGTGGATGAACTAATTTATGTCAATCAACAATGTATGTCTTTCTCCACATCTTTGCCAGTTTTTATCATATTTTATCTTTTTGAGTATAAACATTTTAATTGATTTAAGACATCTCATTGTTGTTTTGATTTGCACATCCCTGATAATTAGTGATGCTAAGTATTTTGTTCATATACTTGTTGACCATTATACATTTTCTATTCAACTCATTGGTCCATCTTTAATTAGATATGGGGGAGTTTTGCTGTTGAATTTTTTGTGTTAACATATTCTGGGTAATATTCTCTTGTCAGATGAACGGATTGTGTGTATTTTCTACCTCTGCAGGGTGTCTTTTATTCTGAGGATTATATTCTTTGTTATTCAGAAAGACTTTAGTGTGACATAATTCCATTTTTCTGATTTTTCTTTTGTTTCCTGTGCTTTTGTGATTTTGTCCAAAAATTTATTGCCTAGATCAATGTTATTAGAGTGTTTTGCTTATTTTCTCCTTACTTTCGGATTCACATTTGAGTCTTTAATCCATTTTTTTTAATTAATTTTTTGGTACAGGGGATTGAACCCAGAGCTGCTTAACTCCTGAACAACATCCCCAGCCATTATTTTTTAATTGTATTTATTTATTTTTTATTTTATGTTGCTTAAGTCCTCTGAGTTGCTGAGGCTGGCCTCAAACTTGCAATCCTCCTGCCTCAGGCTCCTGCATTGCTGGGATTACATGCATGCATCACCATGTCCAGCTGTCTTTAATCCATTGAGAGTTGATTTTTATATATGATAAGAGACAGAGGTCTAGTGTCATTCTTCAATATGTGGACACTCAGTTTCCCCAGCACCATATATTGAGAAGACCACCTTGCTAAAAATGTATTAACACTTTTGACAATAATAATTTAACTATTAGTGTGTGGGTTTATTTTTTAATTCTCTATTTTGTTTCATTGGTTTTTGTGTCTATTTGTAATAAGGTAAATATATAATAGATACAATACAGTACACACAAACAAACTTTTTCTCTAGTCCTAGATAACTTTAGAATCTAAAATAATATGTAGACCAAAATAAAACTAAAAATGGCTGATATAAGTTAATATTTAGGAAAGATATTTACACTTATATTCTTAATACATTTTTCCAGTTAGCATGGTATGTCTAGACTTTCATTCAAAGACTGTTTTATGACTTTCAACAATATCTAATTTTTCTACAAGCAGTTTATGTGCTTTTTAGATGTTAATAAAAATTAATATTTTTGTTTCTATTATAAATACTATATTTAAATAACATATTCCTTTTATCAACAACATAGATAAATATAATTGAGTTTTATGTATTTTATGTAAAAACTTCCCAGAAAATTTCCTAAATTCAATTATTTTTCCTAACAATAGTTTTACATTATTTTGGATTTTTTTATTATAGACAAAAGGTAAATGTTACAAATATGACATATTTTTCTACCTTATCAATCCTTATTAATTTCTTATTCATGCCTAATTGTATGAATTTTTAAGGTTTTTCAATAGAATATTGAGCAAACAAAAAGCCTAGATTAAAGGAATGTTTCAAAATATCTGCATTAATTAGGATATTTACTACAGGCAATTTTGCCTATTTTTCAATTTTTAAATCATCATAAGAAATGTCTCTCTTATTCCTAGGTTTCTATAGATCATTTAAATCATAAATGAATGTTGAATATCACCAAATAAGTTTTTGTCTGATTAGAGTCAGAATGGATTAGACTATCAACATATTAGAAATAAGCCCCAAATATAATTATTATCAGAATAAATAATTATAGCTTTAATCACATCATAATCTGAAAAGGTAGAAATAGAACGTCTTAACATTCCTATATAAATTAAAGATTTTATATCTTATATTTAAAACTTTCACAAATTTCACTATTTCTATTCAGGAGGCTTAACTCATGAACTTTTACAAATTCCCTTCTGAATTTCTACAAATTCTTCAAGAGAATATAAAAGTGTAGAAAAATTCAATATGCGTTATAAAGCTAGTGTGACCTTGATGTCAAATCTGGATAAGAACATTATGAGAAATAAAAAGATTAGGAAATAAATACTTGTCATTAACATAGATATGAAAATAATAAATGAAATTTTAGTAAATCTACTTTGGCAATGTGTAAAACTGCAAACACATTGTGAATAGTGTCTATTCCAATGACAGGTTATATAGTTTTTAAAAAAGTAGTTCACATTACAAGTTAAAAACAATTATGATTGCCTCAATTTATACAAAATAAAGCATTTGAGAACATCAACAACTATAAATAAAATTGAAACAGCTAGAAATAGATGGAAATTTTATTAATTCATTAAAAACTATTTGTAAAGTAGTGCCATCAGCAAGATGGCAGATCACCAACCCAGCACCCCGTTTCTCCACAAATAGATTTAACTACCACATATGATCCAAAAGCCTTGAAGAGTAATCCTGAAACTAATTAAGAAGTTTCACTCAGCAATGGCGAGGTGCTAAGCAACTCAATAAGACCCTGTCTCTACATAAAACACAAAATAGGGCTGAGGATGTGGCTCAGTGGTTGAGTGCCCCTGAGTTCAATCCCCAGTACAAAAAAAAAAAAAAAGAAGTTTCAGTACCTCAGCCAAGTGCGCTATAAAGAGCCACATGGAGATGGATAAGAAAAATCATTGCATATCACCTTCAATACTCCTTTCCCCTAACTGTCACAGTATCACACAAACAGGAGAAAACATTCAACTTATGACTCTTCAGGAGGAAAAGAGAAGACTGAAATATAAGTCCAACATTTCAGCTTTTGTGGGGAGTTGCTCAAGTGCATAGTTTCTGTCTTGTCTGATTCAGAGTGTTGATGGGCAACCAGCATAATTTGAGTGCCTGGCTGCTGACAACAGAGAGCTCAGCTAACCATGTTGCTCTAACAACAATCTGCAGTACTACAAACAGCCATCAGAGGGAGGAAGAGATTACAAGGTCTAGAAAAAAGAAACCAGAAAACTTCTCTACTTAGTAAATGAAGTATACAAGCCCAGAAAAGATGCCTACTTAGTAAAGGTTTATGAGGTTCCCCGAGTCTCTGCAGGCTGATTGTTAAAGTTTTTACCACATAAGAAGTCAATCCATAATGATGACTATTTTTCAAATGCTCAAATCCCAGAAAAAACAGAAACAAAAAAGCTAATGTTGCATATGAAGAAACATGGAACCATGGCCCAAACAAAGGAATACAATAAATCTTCTGAAACTGACCTCCCTAAAAAAAATCTCAGGAAGTATGTGGACTACCTGAAAGAGAATTCAAAATAAATATTATAAAGGTGTTCAATGAGCACAGGAAAATAATGCATAAGCAAAATGAGAACACTAACAAAGTGACAAACTATGTATTTACAAAGAAACAAAAACCAAAACAAAACAAAAAAACAGGAATTGTAGACCCAAAGAATACAATAACTGAACTGAAAAATTCATAAGATGGGTTTAATCAGAGACTTGATTAGGCAGAATAAAGAATCAGTGAACTGGGGAGTCATCTGAAATTATCAAGTCAGGGGAACAAACAGGAAAAAGAATGAAGAAAAGCAAAGAAAGCCTAGATTGCATGGGATACCATCAAGCTGGCCAATAAAAGCATTATTAAGACCAGAAGGAGAGAGTCTGTTTGAAGATATAATAGTCAAAACCTTCATAAATGAGGAAGGAAATTGGATATCAATTTCAAGAAACTCAGATGACTCAACTAGGATGAACCAATAGTAGCCCACACTGAGAAATGCTATAAGCAAATTGTCAAAAATTAATGATGGAAGGCAGATGTGTTGGCACTTACCTGTGATCCCAGGTGATTCAGTAGTCTAAGCCATGAGGATCACAAGTATGAGGCCAGACTGTGTTACTTAGCAAGATGCTGTCTTAAAATAAAATAAATGAGTCTGGGGATGTAACTCGGTGATAGAAGACTTGCCAAGCATGTGGAAGACCCTAATTTCAATCCCTAGCACCACACACATACACGTGTGTGTGTGTGTGTATGTGTGTGTGTGTAAATGGTGAAAAGAATGAAAACAGAAAGAAAGTGGTACATCACATACAAGGGAGTTCCGGTTACATTACAGGCAGAAGAATATAGGGGCATATATTCAAAGGGCTGAAAGACTGAAAGGGCCAACCAAGAATACCATCTCCAGCAAAAACACTCTTCAAAAATGAAGGAGAAATTTATTTTTCACATTAAAAAAAATGAGGGAGTACATCATCATCATCATCATCATAATGGTGATGGGAGTTCATCACCATTAGACTTGCCTTATAAGAAATGCTAAAGTCCCTCAAATTGAAATGAAAGAATGCTAAATAGAAAAATAATAATAATATAAAAGTATAAAGCTCTCTGGAAGGGTATGAATATGGAAAAATACAGAAACCTGTGATACTCTAATGGTGTTACATAAATCACTTATAATTCTGGTATAGAATTTAGAAGATACAATCATAAAAGATTAATATAACTATTAAACTATGATAATAGGTACAATCTATAAAAATGTGATTTGGGACATCAATAATCTGAAGTAGAGGGGGAGATTAAAAAAAAAAGAGTAGCTTTTGTATATAATTGAAGTTAAATTGCTATCAGTTTAAAATATCTTTTTATAACTAAAAGATCTTTCATGTAATCCCTATGGTAGCCCCAAAGAAAATACCTATAGATATACAAAAAGAAATAAGAAAAAAAATAAACAAAGCACAAAAATACACAGCAAGAGAGAAAGTGGGGGATCACTGTAAGACCTACAGAAAACAGTATAATGTCAATAGTAAGCCCTTTCCTATCAGTAATTAAAGGTAAATCATTAAGTTACTAATCAAAAGACAGTGGCTGAATGTATTAAAAAGAGGAAAATACAAGATCTAACCACATGCTGTTTAGATGAGGCTCACTTTAGATATATAAGGGCAGTCACAGGCTAAAAGTGAAAGGATAGAATATTTCATGCCAATGATAAATAAAAGTGAGGTGGTCACATTCATATCAACGTTGGTTTTAAGTCCAAAACTGTTCTAATAAACAAAAAGGAATATTATATAATGACCTAAACATCAATTTACCAGGAAGATAATTATAAAAATATATGCACATAATATTAGAGCATCCAAATATACACAAACATTGGAAAAATTGAAGGGAGTAACAAGGACTGGTAGAAGATGATTTCAATGTCCTACTTTCAATAATGGATAGAAAAGTTACACAGATCAGTGAGGAAACAGGGGTCTTGTATTGTATTTCGATGTAGATCAATAGGCCGTAACTGACACTGAGTACACCACCCAAGAACAGAATGCATTCTTCTCCAGCATACCTGGGACATTCTCCAGGAAATATCATGTCAGGCTGCAAAAAAAATCTAAGACCAAAATCATACCAGGAATCTTTCTTGACCACAAATAGCAAAGAGGTCAACAACAAAAAGAAAAAAAAAAAAAAACTAGAAAGTTGACATACACATGGAAATTAAAATACACATGCTTAAGCCAGTGTCAATAATTTATTCAAATAAAAAATTACAAAGGATATTAGAAAATATCATGAGACACATGAAAAAGAAAACATCATAGCTAAACTTAGAGCAAAAACAGTACCAAGGGGAATGTTTATAAACAAAATAATAATGAAAAATAATCAGTCCAAAAGTGAAACACTGCTTTGTTCTCCCAAACACACTTTACTTGTAGTAACTCCCATTTTAGCTGATGACAACCTCATCCCTTCATGGATCATGACAATCTTTGTGGCATCTTTATTGATTCTTCTATGACTCACTTGACTATATGCTCAGGAAATAGTGTGGACCCTACTTCCAAAATATATCACCCTAGTCTAAACTACCATAATCCCTGTTTCCACTCTTGCCCCCCCCCCACATTTATTGCCAGCACAGTGATATGATTCTTCTAGAATATGAATTAGGTCATTTTTCTGTATCATGTGTTGCACTGGTCCTTTTCTTGCCTTACAAAAGTTTACAGAGACCTGCACAATCTGCCCTTAAACCTCTCTCTCATAGCTCCTGCTTCCTCTCCATTGCTTGCATTCACGTCAGCCTCTTTGCTCTCCCTTAAATATGCTATATACATAACTTTCCACCCCCTCATGACACAACTTCCCCAATCCTTGATGTTTCTTCAGCTGTTCATTTCAGTATCAATTTGATGAGCTACCAGTCTTCACACCATTTCTATTACTGTCTCGTTGATTTTATATGATGAAACTGCTGGACCAATGTATTAGAAATTATTTCTAAAATGTCTATCCCCCCAAACAAAAACACTAACATCAAGATAAAAAGTAGGGGCTGGGATTGTAGCTCGGCGGTAGAGCACTTGCCTCGCATGCGTGAGGCCCTGGGTTCGATCCTCAGCACCACATACAAAGCAATAAAATAAAGACATTGTGTCCATCTATAGCTAAAAAAAAAATTAAAAATAAATAAATAAAAAGATAAAAAGTAATTCCAATTGTATTTTCTCTTAAGAATTCAACGCGATTTACAACACAAGATTACATAGTATTACAAAATGAGAGCATTATCCAGACAGACATTCAGAATTATTACAGTGAACTAAAGTTGCTAAAATCTCATTTGTCCAACTTCTCCATGTGTAAGCCATATTAAAAGGTGTCAAAGATAATTAGATAATAGAAGATTAATAGATTCTATGAAACAAATAGATAAGACATTAAATCAAAACCCCAAATTGCTAATTCCATCTCTCTTCTGTCCCTTTCAGAATAGAAGAGAGAATAAAACACAAATATCATTCTATCCAAGGTCAAACTTTGGCTAGAAACCCAAGCTTAGAGCACTATATCTAGAAGCTCAGATGAACCTACCGAAATCTCCTTTGTCTAGGTTAGGCGAGTGTGAACACTTGTCTCAGAATGCCTCCCTTTTGCTTTTCTGAAATGTGGAGAGGCCACATGTTGAATGATTAAATAAGAGCAGATTCATTTTTACCCACCAACTCAGAACTTGAAGAAATAGAAGACATCAGAAGAAAGATAAAGGATAATGAGTGCTAATAAGTCAGTTAGCCTACCACAGGTTAGCCTACCACACTAGCCAGGATAGAGGCTGATGTGGAGTCTGTCTCTGAATTTACATTATTGATAACATCCACTAATGAAGTCCTTTAACTGGCAAGATTTTCTCCCAAACACTTTCTGTGAGGTCTGAGCACAGAGAAGGTGAGGGGCAGAAGTAAAGCTATAGGAGTCTCCCTGGACAGTGTAGCAATGACTGGGCAAATGCAATCACAGGTTAACCTTATTCTTCTCTCCACTGGCTAATCAGACTCTTTCTTAGGGCAAGTCCTTCTTCACTGCCTGGGGGAAATTAGAGCAGATCTGATTTTTCTGTTGACTCTCAGATAATCAGTACACAGTGGTCCCTTCAGTCAGCCTTTTGACAGTGGATGTTATCCCAAGCCTTAACCCTATCTACAGTGTCCCCTAAAACACAAGCATCTTGTTTCTGCTCTTCAAAAGGTTTTTTTGGAACCCTTCTCAAAATTTTGAGTGAAGGTGACATAGAACTCACAGCACACTGGCAAATTTCTTCAAAGAAACCCTGCCTTCTGATACTGCAGCTATGGCATTGTGTTCTCTCTGGAGACCACAAGGTCATGGACTGAAAAACATGGGCTGTTTTTGACCATTTTTACGAAATATCATAGCAGTCTTATTCGAGGATGAGAGGGTACTCACCACTGTTCTTGCCTGGAGGACTAAGCCAATGCTGCATTCCATTTAACATCCTGTTCACAGGCCTGAGGGATTTCCACTAGTCAGGAGAACCTTTAGAAGCAGGGTTGGAATGAACATTATATTTCCTATGTACTCATAACCAGCTTTACATTCAGTATGTGAACTTGGACATATCTGGTACATCTCTGCATATATATATGCATGTGTATATATATACACACATATATGTACATACATATTTAATACATATGTATCATAGCTTGTGATGCCTGTTTATTTGAATATATTTGAATGTGAATTTAGTGGAACAAACATCAACTCTTTTTATATACTGTGAGAGGCTAATCATATATTCTACCTTTTAATCACAGTACTGTGAGGTGCAAAAGTTCCAAATAAGCCCTAAATCTATAGTATCATTAAACAAATAGAAATTTCTATTTAATACATTTATTCATATCAGAAATAAATCAAATGTTTACATGTATTTTATTCAATTGGCAGATAAAGAATATTAGCACCTCAGCTTCTCTCTTAAAAACAACAGCCCTACAGAGCTAACAGGTTTCTTCCTAAGTGCTCATGCCTACACCAGGCTCAGCTGAAACCCCTTTCCAAATCCCCTACCAGGAAAAGACAGCACCCCATTGTTCAGCTCATGGTTCCTGGTCCAAGTTCCTTGCTTGATGCTGGTGAGGAGGAACTGGGATGAAATTCAGTAAAACTCTGTTGGCAAAGCAAGTCCATACTTCCAACTCCCTGTTCCAATCACTCCCAATCCTGAAATAACATTTTTCTGTATTTCTCATAATCTGAATATCAGTCCTCTATGAATGTCCACATGATATTCTCACACTTCTCAAGTACTGAAAATGAAAATGTTCTTTTCAACAAAATGACAACCATCACCTAGATAAGAGGTTATAACTAAACCTTGAAATGATAGTATGGCAAACTCCTGTTTTATTGTCTAGTTTTTGGCAAGTTGTTTCCCAGGAGTTTCCTTTGGTTTTCTGGAGAGCCCTATGTAAGAAAAGGATGCATTATACTCACTGGTAAATGTAACATTGTTGCAAAACCTTTGAGGGTACTAAATTAGAGTTAGATGGAAGAACGACATTCTAGTGTCTATTGCACAATAGGGTGACTATATGTAATGGTAATAAATTACATTTTTTAAATGCTAGAAGAAAGAATTATGAATGCTTTCACCATAAGGAAATAATAAATGTTTGAGGAGATGGAAGTTTTACCCTGTTTAAAACATTGTCCAATTTATACACACATCAAAACAACACATGGTACCCCATAAATATGTATAATTTCATGTATCAGTTAAAAAATAGAAAAACAAAACTTTTGAATATTTAAATGTAGTTTAGTGTGGCACTGTAGTTTTCTCAAAATCAGTAAATGTTCAGTTTCTTTAATTGTGTAAATTTTCTCAACTGGGACTATGATGAAATTTTATTCTTATGTCTTAGGATCTTACTAATAGTAAATTTAAAGTTTCCTTTATCTTGTTCACAAGGGACCTGTGGGAAACACTGGGGAAAGGGAAATCCTATCTCCCAAGCCCAATGTAGGGAAGTGAATATGACTATTTTTTAAAAATGGGAATTCTGACTAGAACACAGTATAGGTCAGGGAAGATATTACAGCATTAAACCTAAATGTTTCTCTACATTTCCCTGACATTTGAAAATGCCTTATTTATTACCCATTTGTTTTAGTCAGCTTTTTTGCTGTTGTGACTAAAGAGTCTGGCCAGAACGATTTTAGGGGAGAAAAAGTTTATTTGAGAGCTCACGGTTTCAGAGATCTCAATCCGTAGAAAGCAGGCTTCATTCCTCGGGGCTTGTAGTGAGGCAGGACACTGCGGTGGAAGATTGTGGTGGAAGGAACCAGCTCACATGATGATCAGAAAGTAGAAAGAGTGAGTCCACTCGCCAGATACAAATATATACCCCAAAGCCACTCCCTCAATTCCTACCTCCTCCAGCCACACCCTACCACTTTAGTTACCACTCAGTTAATCCCAATCAGGGGACTAATTCACTGATTGGGTTGACTCTTATAACCCAATCATTTCTTTTTTTTTTTAACTATGTTTTTAAGTTGTTGATAGACCTTTTTTTTTTTCATTTATTTATATGTAGTGCTGAGAATCGAACCCAGTTCCTCACGCATGCTAGGCAAGCGCTCTACCACTGAGCCACAACCCCAGTCCCCAATCATTTCTGTTCTGAACCTTCTTGTATTGTCTCACACATGAGCTTTTGGGGGGCATATCACATCCAAACCATAACACCATTGTCTTTCTGTATAACAATCTCAGTTGTTTTTTGGTTTGTTTGTTTATAATGCTGGAACTCAAATATAGTGCCTGACACATACCAAGTACATGCTGTACTACTGAGGCACAACCCCAGCCCCTGCTTTTTATTTGTTTTGTTGTTGTTGGTGGTGGTGGTGGTGGTTGGCTTGTGGTACTGGTGGTCGAACCCAGGGTACTCTACCTCTGAACTATATCCCTATCCATTTTTTATTTTTCTTTTGAGATAGGGTCTCAGTTGCCCAGGTTGGCCTTGAACTTGGGATCCTCCTGCCTTGGCCTTCTGAGTAGCTGGGATTACAAATGTATGCCACTGTGCACAGCTCCATTTTGTTTTTCTAATATCTAGAAATAGGGTTGAGATTTCTAGGGATATAAAGACAATATGCAAGAGTTGAAAGTGGTCTTTTACTTTTCATCATGCTGTTCTTTCTTCTAGTTTGATGACTTTCTTTATGGCCTGAATCAGGGTGCATCTTACATTATTCATGCACCAATTCTTTCATTTATCCACAGCATATTTATTAAGCTCATTGTTCCTTATAGGATTCTAGACACTGGAGATGTATTATGCTGTTTACAGACCCACTGAGGCTTCCTTATTGGTTCACAGTGGATTCACAACCTCACTTGAATCCTGAAACAATGTCTATAGTTTATCAAATTAGGGCAATGAGACTGGGTATTTTTGACTCCTATGTGCTGCCTTCATTAGTTGTACTTAATGGATACCCACATGAAAGCGGTTTTCGTTCTCAGAGGATAATCAATTAGCACCTAGCATGTGGTGTGGGCAGTGATTTCTGAGCTTCAGTTTTATCACCTGTTGGTCTCCTTCCTCAAGAGAAGATGTGGGAGGAGCAAGAGAGGGGAAGATGTGACCAAGCATCCTATTCTTTTCCTTTCAAACTGATTAATTCAGAATATCTTGATGTCTTCTAAAAAGAAAAACAAAACCATATTCTGAAACAAGAGAAAATAAGAGAAAGCAGGGATTAAATAAGAATATTCTGCATGCTTCTCTAATCATTTGCAATTCTCTCATACCAATTCTTCTGGCAAGCCCGTGCTATTGAGTCCAGCAGCTCAGTGTCTTAAAGGTGGCTGAAATCCTGAAGCTTTTTGGCACCTTTTGTCAGAGCACTTTAGAAACCCACTGAAATCATAGATAACAACCTCTACATAACAGATGTAATATTGGGTTCTTAGAAAATAGGCAACGATTTCAGAACTTAAGTGGAGAGAAGTCAAAAAGAAATTTTTCTACTTAAGTGTGCTTGTCATTTTTAAAGTTTCTTAAAATGAATGTTTTAGTTTTTGTTGTTCTTATTTAATAATAGATACTAAGGTTTGGATGTGATTTAAGGGTGTCCCCCAAAGGTTCACATTTGAGATCTTGATCCTTAGTGTGACAATATTGGGAGGTGCTAGGACCTTTAAGATTTGGAGTCTAGATTTGGTTCTTGAGAACATCATCTTCATAAGGAATTGATGCAGTTTTGGGACTCTAGTTAGTTTTCAAGATGGGTTGCTATAAAAGAACAAACCTGGCCCCTTCCTGGCCACTTTAGCTTCCTATCTCACCATATTATCCCTCCCCATTGTGGGGCCATCTGGCATGAGGTCCTCACCAGAGCCAAGCTGATGCTGGCACCATGCCCTTGAACTTCAAGAACTTTAAACTAATTTACTTTTAAAGTCCTTTCTTTACAAAGGACTTAGACACAGCTATTTGATGTAATAACAGAAAATGGGGTAACACCATAGTTTAGACATATTTCTTTTTGTAAAATAGATGAGTCTAACAAATTGAGGGAGGGGATATTCTCATGGTCCTTGGTTTTTCTTAGGTGCTCTTAAAAATGTACTGGAAACTTCTTATCCTCACTCATGGCTTTCATTACAATTATGGAGCTGATTCACACAGACAAATTGCCTAGACTGCTCTTCTATGATCCAGATTCATGATCAAATTATCACCTTTTTCCTGAATACAAAGAAAGAAAAATCACTTCCAATGTGTCCTATCTTGACAATCACCACCATTCATCTTTTATGCAATTCAGAATGTTAGAAGTTAGTTTTGTCAATAGTGTCTACCTCATCTTTTGCTCATAACCGACATATTAGTTCTTGTATATTATTTCTAGAAGATCTCTTTACTTTTCCCCCCTCTACCATCTTAGCATCCTAATCAAAGTTATTATCTTTTCCATTCTCTCCTTAAACACTCTACGGCCTCCTGAACAGTCTATGTGTATTAGCTTTATTCACTCTTAAATCCTTTCTCCACATATAACCAAAGATGGCTTCTCAATATCTAATCTGAATGTTTAGTGATTTTTAATTTATTTTATGATAAAGATAAAAATATGTAATGTGTCCTAAGACATTCCACAGAATCTGGTCCTATGGCCATTGTATTCTGACTTTCTGTTATTCTCTCACTCAGTCTATGCATTCAAACTTCTTTGATGTTCTTTCAGAATCTAAATTTCATCATGGCCCACTCCTACTCCCCTATCCTTTGCATAGGGCACTGCCATGTGCTGTTGTGGTCACCTGATTGCCTTCAATCTCTACCCTGGTCACTGCCCAGTCAAGTCCTTTTACATCCATTCTCAGCCTAATCTTTACTTCTCAGAGAAGCTAATTCTTACTTTGCTGTAGGTCAACCCATCCCCATCATTCTGTATTTCATGCTGTCATATGGAATTATCTCATAAACATTAGTCTAGTGTAAGGAGTGGGATGACAACCTAACAGATAAGGGACTAGCTCAATGCACACTTCCAAATCTTAGTTCTCAACACCTCCCAAAGTTTTCCTAAAGGAATTTCCATTCCATAATCATCTTATACTTCCAAATGTAATCATTATGTTGGAAGCTGTGATACATATCTTTTAGAAATTTACTCCTTATATTTTATACATTCCCCAAATCATAATAATTGCATCATAAAAATACAATTGTATGTAAGCAGAAACTATTCCCCAAATTAGATCGTAAGTAATTTTATGTCAAATAACCATGAAACTTGAGTTACATTGTTGTGTCCCTAAAACTTGGATGTGAAGGGCCAATTTTTGCATAGGTTCTTGGACTGTTAGTCTTTCTTATACACTAGCTGTCATTAGATAGGAGACCCAGTGAAGATAAAGGTATTTATTTCAAACCTATTTTCTTTTATCTACTTAAGAATTTAAATTGGAATTCAGCTCTTGCTAATGATAGTTCTGGTGTATTTTCTGATCACAGTTATTGTTCAATGTGCAAATTCAGTGTGTTCCTCTTTGATCTCATTAACAAGTGCTCACCTGGGCCCTGTGAGGTATCGGAGCATCCCAGCTGGCAGCCATGTGATGCTGGCTGCAGGAGGAAAATCAATCACTATCCCAGTGATGTGGAGCTAGGCATGGCACCATGGGCCTCCTTCCCTTAGCAAGGGCTCCTCCTGAGATTGCCCCTGATACCAGCTCTGGAATGAAGACTGACTGCTCTGAACAACACACAAGCTGAACAGAAAACAAATGGGATTCAAGGTATTATTTCTCAGCAAAAGTCACAGATAGCTTTCGCTTGCAGTTCCGAATGCTTTCACATTTCAGGTGAAGGGAACAGAACGAACCTCTTATTCCTCCCATGACTTGCTTTGGTTTTGTCTGCCACAGCACTGGCTACTTTAGACACCATATGTTTGGTTCTGATCTCAGTAAACTGTCAGCTCCTTGAGAGTAGGGAGACTATGTTTTCTCTACTTGGGTGACAACGATTCCAGTGTGCCCTGGAACTGATTGCTGCTCAGAATGAAAATTGCTTAAACTCAAAACCAAGCTCTGTCATTTACACCTAAGTTTCTTGGCTAAATAGTTCAATTTTTGCCTTAGTTAATTCTCCTACAAAGTGGATATACAGTGTAGACTCCTTCAGTGTTATTATGAGCATTTCATAGAATGACATGTACAAAATATAGTAATTACTTAATAAATGGTTGTTCTATAAAAATATATGCAACACAGTGTCCAACATGCAGGGCATTCCTAAAAGCATTTGATGAAGAAAACAATCAGTCAATTAATTAAGCATACCAAGAAAGATACAGACAGAAGTAAGAAAAGAGAGATAAATTACTGTACCATAAAGTCTCAACATACTTGTGAGATCCTAAGAAAAACAAATGAGGGTCTGGGATTGTAGCTCAGCGGTAGAGCGCTTGTCTCGCATGTGTGAGGCCCTGGGTTCGATCCTCAGCAACACATACAAAGCAATAAAATAAAAACATTGTGTCCATCAACAACTAAAAAAATATTAAAAAAAGAAAAAAGAAAAACAAATGAGCTGCATTTCTGTAATGTTAAGGAAACCACATTTGAAAAATTCTACATCCTCCTTTAAATCATATTCTTAATTTTGTATTCACTTACTTAAAATGACTGCAAATTATATAAGCATCAGGATCTACAAAAGCTGGACATATCCTGCCTGGCACCATCTGTTTTAAAAACTGACATTTCTTGAATGTGTTCTTTTCTTGAATGTGTTCTTTTCTTAAATTTGTTAAATAATTCATTTCTTGAATTTGTTCAGGGAGCATCTATTTTATATGCATATAAAAAATTTTCCCCCCATTTTCAGGGAGCATCTATTTTATATGCATATAAAAAATTTCCCCCCCATTTTCTGAGAAGAATTTGAGTGCCATGTATTGCTGCTCTTTGGTTGAACACTTCAGAGGAAGACTGAGATGAGCTAGAAGTCCGTCCAAAAGAGAACAAGAGACAGCAATTGGAAGGTCATGACAGAATGAAGTGTTGGTGTCCACATTGTCAGGGAACTAAAGCCGAATGGGATGTGGCAATGAAGCAGTCAACTGGCCTTTGTTTGTTCACATGATTGTAATCTCTTTATTAAACAAAATCTCAATCAGACGAGATTTGCATTCAGGATTCTATGACAAAGTCACATCTCATGTGAATTCCCCATTCAATATATTACAATACATAAAATTAAAAATAAATAAGTAATGACCAAATTTACAAGGAAAAATAGATCTGTCTACTTGTCCTGCCACCTTTGTTCCAAGCCTATAGCCATTATAAATAAAATGTGTGAAGAGAAAATAAAAATGTCAGCCATAATCAAAAACAGGACTCAGTCTCCATGATCCAGAAATCTAAGACACTAGTGAATAAGGTTAACACCCTGTGACTGCTGGCTGAGAATCAGGAGACAGGAAGGGGAGACAGAGGCAGGATGCCATCAGCATTAAAAGGGAACCCTGGAACTTGAAAGAAGCCACCGAGAAAGGAGTACTGTCAATCATGGCCTCAGCTACAGCAAGGAACAGTTTGAAATAAAATTCTATTAATATTAACATTGAGAAAAGAAATCATAATATATTATACATTTTTAAAAGCTGGGAAATGCCAACACCACAAATATAGAACAATAAATATTTTTACTCAATAATCTAGTTCTGAAATTTTTATAAAATATTTGCACTCATTTCTTGCTGAATTTTTTTGCTCTTATCAGAGGAATGGCATCATTGTATAATTTCTCTAGAGATAACAATAATATAGGCTTTGATATAGCGAGGTTGGTATGTTGTAATATTGATGTTTTTTTCTTTATTATAAGACTGCAATTTTTTTTCTACTAATGGTCTGCCAATTTTGAGTCACTTTGCCAAATTTGGGAAAACTTCTATTAAGTTTCTTTCATGAATAAGTTGTAAGATTTATGGCATTTCAAGATCTATTGATCAGTGACTAATCTTAAATTCTCCTGAATGTCTCATTAACAAGTCTGTTGGGGAAGTTTTTGTGGTAGTTTATTTTTTAATCTTCATTAATGTCATTTTTCAAATAATGTTAGTAGTAAATTTAACTCTATATGTGAACATAATTCACTCTTCTTCATTCATTAAACTATCAATCTGAGAACATATTTAATAATACTATTTAAATTATATATTATTCTTTGAATAGGTTAATGCTGCCAGTATAATCTAAAAATCATTTTATTCTTATTAAATTTTCAAAAGAAGATGAATTTTCATTTTCCTCTTTATTCATTTTTCAAATTTAAATTTACACTTCTAAATCTTGGGCTGATTTTTCTCTCAGTAATTGAGTAAACAAATTTAAAGCTATCAAAAGAAGGCATCTAATATATGTTCAAGTCAGATTATATTTCCAATTTCTCACTTTTTGAGGAAATATTTCAAAATATCTTTGCATGATACCCTTAAAATGGAACCATAGAGCTTTATCAATTTCTTGCATAGATTTGTGCCCTATTTGTGTTTGAATTTCTCTTCAAGTCTTAGAATACATAGAGTCCATAAAATGTCAATTTACCCATGTTAAAAGTTTAACAACTTTCTAAATTTCAAACCATCCATTACCTATGTGTTCCTCTTGCTGGGTGCCATAGAACTGTTCTATCATGATAATAATCTCTGTATTTTTAGTCTTTTTTTAGTTTTTTCAGCTTTATTCAGGTATGAATACTAAAAGTCATATATATTCAAAGCGCACAATGTGATGCTTTGACAGATACATACATTGTGAAATGATTAACAGGATCAATCTAGTTAACATATCTATTATATCACATGGTAATCTTTTTTAGTGTGGATATGTATGGAGGGAAGACTAAAGGTCTGCTTTCTCAGTAAATTTCCAGTATATAACACATAATTATTAACTGCAGTCACCATATGGGACATTAAGTCTCCAGAACTTACTCACCTGACCAATGCAAGTGGAGACACTTGGACACTTTATCCTCTCCCTTGATAACCCTCTTCTCTATTTCTCTGTGAGTTCAACTTTTTAAGATTCTACATATATAAGAATATGCAGTATTTGTCTTTCTGTGCCTAGCTTATTTTACTTAACATAATGCTGTTCATGTTCATCCATGTTATAAAAGCAGGATTTCCTTCTTTTTGTGGAAAAATAATGTTCTTTTCTATGCATATACTACAGGTTTTTACATATTCATCCATCAATGCACACACTGTTTATTTATTTCTGTATCCATTGATGGAAAATTTAGGTCCTTTCCTTACAATGGCGGTTGTGAATAATGCTGCAATTAATATAGGAATTGCAGGTATCTGTTCTATATACTAATTTTAATTCTTTTGGATATATGACTAAAAATAGGATGGCTGGATCATATGGTAGATCTATTTTTAGTTTTTGAGTAGTCTCAATATTGTTTTCCATAATGACTATACTAGTTAGCATTCCCAATAAAATTTATAAGGGTTTCCATTTCTTCATAGCCTTGTATCTTTTGTTACTATACAATTGAGCTATGGGAGTATTTCTAGAAAAGTTTCTTACACTGAGAAGGCTAACAAAAATAACATAACTGTACAGAGAAGTGACTGAAAACCATACAAATACTTCTTGCAAGTCCAAAGTAAATACGAAATAAATGTATGCTTGTTTCATCTGGATCTGACAAATACCTTTTCAAGCACTGAGCATGTGGTTACAGAAGGACAACAAGCAGGATTTGGATTTCGTTTTGCAGAATTTCTAAATATCTTTACTATGATGATGGCCACAAACAGCAATAATGCATAGAACTAAACACACACACACACACATGCAGTGTATGCAAAAAGATGGAAATCTTGAACAAAACCATTATGCTGAATTGATAGAAATCCTTGTTGGGGTATTGTACAATAATTTCCAAATGTTATCATTAAAGGAAATTATATAAATGTTACATAGGATTTCACTGTTATTTCTTCTGATTACATATGAACAATTATCTCAAAAAAGTTTAATAAAAATTTTTAAATGAACCAAGTTATATGCTCAATATATATGGATTTTTATCAGTTATGATTCAAAACATTTTATATATTGAAGCAACATTATAATAAATACTATTAAAATCTTACCCAGAACTTAAATGTAAACAAAAAAGTAAAAGGGCAAAGTTCTCTGGCTCATAATGGGAGAAGTGCCTCAAATGTTCTCCATATCGCCTTCATACTGACCTGTGACTAGCCTCACCTAGAATAAGTTCAAGTCTGAGTATTTCTAGGAAATGTAATCAAAATTTCCTCTCTGTGGTACTTAGGAAAGTTGAAGTCTTTCTTTACATAGAAAAATTTGGGAGAGAAAGTGATCTCTATGTCATTTGTGAAATGCAAATCAAAACCACAATGAGATGCCATGTCACACAGATAACTATTAAAAATGTGTTTAAATACTAACATAAAAAGCAAAAGAAAACAACAAATGTTGGTGAGGATA
Organism: Xerus rutilus; assembly: GCA_028644305.1. Lineage (NCBI taxonomy): Eukaryota > Metazoa > Chordata > Mammalia > Rodentia > Sciuridae > Xerus > Xerus rutilus. Next base: position 94,728,789 of record CM053407.1, read on the forward strand.
TAGAGAAACTGGAACATTTGTATGTTGCTAGCTGGCAATACAAAATGGTGCACATACTTTATGTAAATATGCTCAACAGTATGGCAGTGCCTTTAAAAATTGGACATAGAATTACCATATGATGCAGCAATTCTACTTCTGGATTTAGAGCCAGAAGAATTAAAAGCAAGAGCATGAAGAAACTATGTACACATGCAAGATCATAATGGCATTAGTCATGATATTCAAAAGATTAAAACAACCTAAAGATGTTAGTCAGATTTCCATACTAAAACAATTACTTGATACAATCAACTTATAAAGGAGAAAAGAAGTTTTTTTTTATTTTGGCTCATAGTTTTGGAGTTTTCAGTCCATGGTTGATTATCTACATCACTTTGGGCCTCTGGCAGGACACAATGATATGGAGCATATGGTAAAGGAAAGCTATTCACCTCATGGTAGAACACCAAAGGAAGAGAGAAACAGGAAGGGACAAGACTCCACAGTTCCCTTGAAAGGCACAACCCAAAGATCAGAAGACCTCCCACAAGGCCCCATCTCTTAAAATTTCCATCACCTCTCATTAGTGGCAAACTTGGGACTAAGCTTTTAAAAAATAGGCATTTGGGAAACACTTAAAATCTACACTATATCCCCATGTGTCCATTGATGGATGAATGTATAAAAAAAAACTGTCACATACACACACACACACACAAATTTATTCAGACATTAAAAGGGAAATTGACATATACTAAAATAAGGTGAACCTTAGATGTTAGGCTAAGGAAAATAAACCAGCCACAAAAGGACAAACACAGTGGATTCCTTACATGACTACAAGGAGAGTAAAATTCAGAGACAAAGTAGAATGATGATTGCCAGAGGCTGAGGTTTGGGGAAAAGAGAGAGAAATGGGAAGTTGGTGTCTACTGGGTACAAATTTCAGTTTTGCAAGATAAAAAAGTTCTTTTTCATAAAAATTAATTTTAAAATATAGAGAAAAAGAAACATTTTCAACAAAACAAACTGCCACAAATCCAAGCCAAAACTGATAATTTCCTTTGTACCAAACAGCATGCAATCATAGAATGAGGCACACAACAGTTAGACAAATATCATCTGTGACTTGAAGCAGAATGAAAATATCTTAAAATTCAAAACAGAACAAAAAAGTAAACAAACTTCAACCCAGTGATTACATAGAGTTAAAAAAAATCTAAATTTATATTCCAGTCTTGTGAGAGAGATGTATAGCAGCAAAAGGCTAATTGAATAATTCATTCCACAAATATTTACTGAGCATGAACTATTTCTTGGTATTGTTCTAAGAACTGGTGTGTAGCAGTTAATAAAATAAATAAAAACCCTATCCCTAGGGAACCAGAATATATTTAATATAGATAATGAACAGAGGTGACACAGAGCGGTACCCCATTGGCTGTAACCTCGGGGCCATGATTGATCTGAGGACCATTCATAAGCTGTTAGACTTCTGGAATAAATGAGTTCTGTGTCTAGCTCTGGCAGCTCTTACCAGCCCCCGGAGTCTGGGTGAATTGGCTCCACAACCGTCCACCCCATACCTCGTCCAGCGGGACCCCATTTTGTCCCTCCTGAGGACCTCTTACTTTTGTCCCCTGGGACCTCAGCTCTTCAGCAGAGCCACACAAGGCACAACATAAAACAACAAGAGGTTTGAAAGTAAAATATAGAGTATAATAGAGGAATATTTGCTAAATTCAACACATTAAAATACAAGACAATAATTATTTCATAGTTAGACTAAAATGCACATTTTTGTCTGAAATCTAAACTTAATTAGTTGTCTATCATTTTATCTGAAAAAGGAAAGCTACAAGAGAAGTTATTGAAATTGTGAGGACATTAAACCATAGGAAAATGGACAAACAGACAAGAAGATATGGAAAGGAAAAACACAAAATAGCAACTATTGTTGCGGAATGTTTTCATTTTTGCACTACAAAATTGAGGCAAGATCAGAGTGCAGGTTGAGGAAAAATTGCATAAAAGATTCACTTTTGGGTTATTTGGCATCCTCCATATAACATGCTAAGATTAGTCCAGTGAGGAAACAAGAGATGAACCATATTTGGAACAGTGACTGCATGTACATGGATGGGAGACTAATACATTGATGGCAGGTCTAGGCAGGAAATTGTAAGGGATGTGCACCAGAGAGAGAAAATAAAGGATAAAATCAGTCATGGTTAAAAGGGTACATTCAAGGTTGTTTGTTCAAGGTGCTTCTCTTATTGACCTTCTGTTTCTATTCCCTCTGATTCTGGTTACTTTCGTAGGTGAAAATTCTTGTGAGTGTAAGTCTTACTTTTTCTTGCATCAGTTTACTGACTAGAAATAGCTTAGACTGAAAATGTCATGAACCTATTGTGGACCCTGTGATCTGGGTCAGAACATCTTAGGTTTGAGTGCCTTCTCCTGCTCTTCAGCCTTCAATTGCTTAAGGGGAAGGGAAAAGAGAGAAATGGCATTTCTATCTGTAAGAGCATATACAATAGCCATGATAAGATGTAACACAGTAGTCCTGCTGGTCTCTAGGGGGTATATTCTAAGACCCTCAGTGGGTGCCTAATACTGGCATAATAGTGAACATTGTACATGCCATATTCGTTCCCTTACATTCATATACAAATGCAATGCCTTTTTCATTTTAACTGAACTCTTACCAGTCAACCAGTCACTGGAGCTATAACTTCTGCAATTTGAGGTGAAATAGCAAAATAGCACAAATATTTTTATCCTTCCTCACAATTTCAAAGTTGGATGATTCATTCTAACTGTTGATCTTAGCAACCTCATCATACTATTTTATTTTCTTTCCCTTAAGACAACAACTTTCACTTTTTTACTTAAAGGAAGCACTTTACAGCTTCTCTTTGTCATATGTGAATTGCCAGCATCACTGCTTTTTTATTTTAGGGCCATTATTAAGTAAAATAAGAGTCACTTGAGCACAAACACTGTGACACTGTGACAGTTGATCTGATAAACAAAATGGCTACTAAGTGACTAACATATACAGTGTGGGCACACAAGACAAAGGAAAGATTAATATTCCAGGCAAGATTGAGCAGGATAGTGCAAAACTGCATCATGTTAACTGGTATGCAATTTAAAACTTACAGATAATTTAATTTTCAAATTTTCCATTTAATATTTCCAACCATAGTTTATTGCTGATAACTGACACTGTGGAAAGTGAAACAACAGGTAAGGAGGATTGCAATATAACATAATACACCACAATATAATAATTATTTTAAACTTTTATACCTGTCCAATCCAGTAGTTTTGTCAATATAATTTATTGATAGTGGCCAATAAGCCAAACCTATGTTCGCTCTTTGGATTTCTCACCCATGGTATATAACCTTTGACATTTAAATAATATGTTCCACAAGGTCACCCATACTCACCACACTTTCAAAATTTAGCTCATTATCCCTCAATATTTTCATTCCCAAAACAGTCATCAGTAGTCTGATAACATCTATATCTTCTCTATATATTTTTACATTGCAACACTTTTTAAAATTTTCTACTTTTTTTATTTGTTCTAATTAGATATACATGATAGCCAAATGCATTTCAATTCATCATACACAAATGGAGCACAACTTTTCATTTCTCTGGTTGGACTTGATGTAGAGTTGCACCACATGTACAGTCATACATATAACTAGGGTTATGATGTTCATCTCATTCTACCACCTTTCCAGCCCCCATGATCTCTTCTTCCTCCCTCCCCTTTGCCAAATCAAAGTTTCTCCATTCTCTCCATGCCACCTCTGCTTATGGATCAGTATCCACTTATCAGAGAGAACATTCAGTGTTTATGTTTTTCAGATTGGCTTATTTCACTTAGCATGATATTCTCCAACTCCATCAATTTACTTGCAAATGCCATAATTTTATTCCCTTCTAATGATGAGTAATTTTCCATTGTGTATATGTACCACATTTTCTTTATCTATTCATCTGTGGAAGGGCATCCAAGTTGGTTCCACAGTTTAGCTATTGTGAATTGAGCTGCTGTGAACATTGATATGGCTGTGTCACTATAGTATGCTGATTTGAAGTCCTTTGGGTATAGACCAAGGGATGGGATAACTAGGTCAAACGGTGGCTCCATTTCAAGTTTTCTAAGGAATCTCCATACTGTTTTCCAGAATGGTTGCACCAATTTACAGTGCCACCAGGAATGTATGAGTGTACCTTTTTCTCCACATCTTTGCCAGCACTTACTATTGCTTGTGTTCTTGAGAATTGCCATTCTGACTGGAGTGTGATAAAAATCTTAGAGTAGTTTTTATTTACATTTCTCTAATTACTACAGAAGTTGAACCTTTATATATATATATATATTTGTTGGTTGATTGTATATCTACTTCTGAGAAGTGTCTGTTCTGTTCTTTAGCCCAATTATTGATTGGGTTATCTGGGGCTGTTTTGGTGATTTTGGAGCTCTTTACATATCCTGGAAATTAGTGATCTATCTGATTTGCATTTAGTAAAGTTGTTCTCATAATCTGTAGGCTCTCTCTTCACACTATTGATTGTTTCCTTTGCTGAAAAGAAGCTTTTTAGTTTGAATACACCCCATTTATTGATTCTTGATATTATTTCTTCTGCTTTAGGAGTCTCATTAAGGAAATCAGGACCCAATTCAACATGATGAAGATTTGGGCCTACTTTATCTTCTATTAGGTATAGGGTCTCTGGTCTAATTCCTAGGTCCTTGATCCATTTTGAGTTGAGTTTTGTGCATGGTGAGAGATAAGGCTTTAATTTTATTTTGCTGCATGCAGATTTCCAGTTGTCTCAGCACCATTTGTTGAAGAGGGTATCTTTGCTTCAATGTGTGTTTTGGGCAACTTTGTCCAGTTTGAGATAACTGTATTTAGATGGGTTTGTCTCTGTGTCTTCTTTTCTGTACCATTGGTCTACATGTCCATTTTGGTGTAAATACCATGCTGTTTTTGTTACTATAGGTCCGTAGTATAGTTTAAGGTCTGGTACTGCGATGTCTCCTGCTTCACTCCTCTTGCTAAGGATTGTGTTGGCTATTCTAGGTCTCTTATTTTTCCAAATGAATTTCATGATTGCTTTTTCTATTTCTATGAAGAATGTTGTTGGGATTTTAATTGGAATTTCATTAAATCTGTATAATGCTTTTGGTAGTATGGCCTTTTGACAATATTAATTCTTCCTATGCAAAAATATGGGAAATATTTCCATCTTCTAAGGTCTTCTTCAATGTGTTTCTTTAGTGTTCTGTACTTTTCATTATATAGGTAATTTCATCTCTTTTGTTATATTGATTCTGATGTATTTTTTTGAGGCTATTATGAATGGGGTAGTTTTCCTAATTTCTCTTTCTGAGGTTTCATCACTAATGTACAGATGCATTTGATTTATGGGTGTTGATTTTATATCCTGCTACATTGCTGAAGTCACTTATTAATTCTGGAAGTTTTCTGGTGGAGTTTTTTGGATCCTCTAAGTATAGAAATATGTCATTGGCAAATAGTGATAATTTTTCTCCTTTTCCTATTTCTATCCCTTTAATTTCTTTTATCTGTCTAATTGCAAATAGTGATAGTTTTTCTCCTTTTCCTATTCGTATCCCTTTAATTTCTTTTACCTGTCTAATTGCTCTGGCTCGAGTTTCAAGGACTATGTTGAATAGAAGTGGTGAGAGAGGGCATCCCTTCCTTGTTCCAGCTCTTAGAGGGAATACCTCCAATTTTTCTCCATTTAGAATAATGTTGGCCTTCGGCTTACAACAGACAGCTTTTACAATTTTAAGATATGTTCATACTATCCCTAGTTTTCTAGTGTTCTGAACATGAAAGAGTATTGTATTTTATCAAATGCTTTTTCTGTATGTATTGAGATGGTCATATAATTTTTATCTTTAAGTCTATTGATGTGATGAATTAAGTTTATTAATTTCCATATGTTAAACCAACCTTGCATCCCTGGGATGAATTCCACTTGATCATGGTGCACTATCTTTTTAATATGTTTTTGTATGTGATTTGCCAGAATTTTATTGAGAATTTTTGCATCTATGTTCATCAGGGATATTGTTCAGAAGTTTTCTGTCCTTGATGTATCTTTGTCTGGCTTAGATATCAGGATGATACTAGCCTCATGGAATGAGTTTGGAAGAGTTCCCTCCTTTTTTCTTTCATGGAGTAATTTGAGGAGTATTGATATTAATTCTTCTTTTAGGTCTTGTAGAACTGAGCTGAGAATCCATTTGGTCCTGGGCTTTTCTTGGTTGGTAGGCTTTTGATGGCATCTTCTATTTTATTGCTTGAAATCGATCTGTTTAAATTGCGTATGTCCTCCTGATTCAGTTTGGGCAGCTCCTATTTCTCTAGAAATTTGTCAGTGTCTTCAATATTTTTATTTTATTGGAGTATAAATTTTCAAAATATTTTCTAATTATCTTCCATATTTCAGTGGTATCTGTCATGATATTTTCTTTTTCATCACAAATTTTAGTAATTTGAGTTTTCTCTCTCTTTTCATTAGGGTGGTTAAGAGTTTGTCAATTTTATTTAGTTTTTCCAAGAACCAGCTTTTTGTTTTGTCAATTTTTTCATTATTTCTTTTGTTTCAATTTTATTGATTTCAGCCTTGATTTTAATTACTTCTTATCTTCTATTACTTTGGGTGTTGGTTTGTTCTTCTTTTCCTAGGGCTTTGAAATGTAATGTCAGGTCATTTATTTGTTGAATTTTTCTTCTTTTAACGAATGAGCTCAGTGCAATGAACTTTCCTCTTAGTACTGCCTTCATACAGTCCCAGAGATTTTGTTATAACAGAACGCTCATTTACCTGTAAGGATTTTTTTTTAATCTCCTCCCCAATGTTTCCTACTATCCATGCATGATTCAATAGCATATTATTTAGTCTCCAGGTGATGGAGTATCTTCTATTTTTTTTTATCATTGATTTCTAATGTCATTCCATTATGGTCAGATAGAATGCAGGGTAGTATCTCTATTTGTTTGTATTTGCTAAGACTTGCTTTGTGGTATAACATATGGTCTCTTTTGGAGAAGGATTCATGTGCTGCTGAGAAAAAAGTATATTTGCTTGTTGATGGGTGGAATATTCTATATACATCTGTTAAATCTAAATTATTGATTGTTTCATTGAGTTCTATAGTTGTTTTGTTTAATTTTAGTTTGGAAGAACTATCCCCTGGTGAGAGAGGTGTGTTAAAGTCATCCAGTATTATTGTGTTGTGGTCTATTTGATTCCTGAAGTTCAGAAGGGTTTGTTTGATATACCTAGATGCCCCATTGTTTGGGGCATAGATATTTATGATTGTTATGTCTTGTTGATGTAGGATTCTGTTAAACAGTATGAAATGTTCTTCTTTATGCCTTTTCACTAACTTTGGTTTAAATTCCACTTTATCTGATATGAGGATAGAAACCTCTCTTTGTTTACATGGTCCATGTTGGTTGTATGTTTTTTCCCATTCTTTCACCATCAGTCTGTGAATGTCTTTTCCAATAAGCTGAGCCTCTTGAAGGCAGTATATTGTTGGGCTTTTGAAAATCCAATCTGCCAGTCTATGTCTTTTAATTCATGGGTTTAGGCCATTAATATTCAGGATTATTATTGAAATATGGTTTGTATTTGAAGTCATTTTGCTTTATTTTTGTTTGTTTTACTTGACTTAGTTTCTCCTTTTATTGGCCTTTTCTTTAGTGTAGTTCCTCCCTTTGCAGATTTTCATTGTTGTTTTTCATTTCCTCATCATGGAATATTTTGCCGAGAATGTTCTGTAATGCAGGCTTTCTTGCTGTAAATTCTTTTAACTTTTGTTTATCATGGAAGGTTTTTATTTCATCATCAAATCTGAAGCTTAATTTTGCTGGATATAAGATTCTTGGTTGGCATCCATTTTCTTTCAGAGATTGGTATATGTTGTTCCAGGATCTCCTATAGTTGAGAGTCTGGGTTGAGAAATCTGCTGAGATCTTAATTAGTTTCCCCTTATATGGAATATGAAACATTTATCTTGTTGCTTTTAAAATTCTATCCTTATTCCGTATGCTAGACATTTTCATTATAATGTGCCTTGGTGTAGATCTGTCGTAATTTTGTACACTTGGTGTCCTGTAAGCCTCTTGTATTTGATTTTTCAATTCTTTCTTCATGTTTGGGAAATTTTCTGATATTATTTCATTGAAGAGATTGTGCATTCCTTTGGTTTGTATCTCTGTGCCTTCCTCTATCCCAATAAATCTTAGATTTGATCTTTTTATGTTATCCTATAATTCTTGGATGTTCTGTTCATGGTTTCTTACCCTCTCGACTGTGTTCACCTTTATTTTCAAGAGTGTATATGTTGTCTTTATTGTCTGAAGTTCTGTCTTCCAAGTGATCTAGACTGCATTCTGAACTTTTTCTCTGACATTTCATTTCCTGTGATTTCAACGGGTTCTATTATTGTATCATCTTTGTTTGTTTGGGGTACTTTCTTTCCTTGTCTTTTCATGCTTTCCATGTGTCTTCCCTTCTAGCAATGCAGATCCTTGTAATTACAGTTTCTACTCTACAATCTTATAGTGTCCCTGCAGCTTATCAATGTATCACCTTTAAGGGGGAGATGAATATTAATAGTGCCCAATGCAAATGGTATACATCCTTAAACCAAATAGTTCCTATATATATGATTACAGTTTTGTCACAATAGACAGGAATGATGTGTTCAATTATCATCTGCCATATAAATAGTAGGTTTGCAAAAGGGTCTATAGGATCTAATGGTGGACAAAGAGAGAAACTGGGGTGGATGCAGGGTGTGATATTTATGAGGTAAAAGGTAAGAATATAGAGGCATTCAATTATAGAAAGAGTGAAAGATCAATCAAAAGAAGTTGGTTGTTAACAGAAAAGAAAGAAGCGACCCAGTGCAAAGCTCTCTCCTGCCTCTGCAACAACATGGTGGCTATTAGCACACCTAGCAGGGATATCTCTGGTGGACCAAGCCTGTCAGGACCTTGGTGATGGCCTTCTGTGTCCTGGCTGTTGTCCCTAGATGGAAGCGACCAAGTAGCATCAAACCCATATGTATGTTGATGTTGAACTTCCAGCCCCGATCAGGTGTCCCAAGACAGAAGCTATCACAACTAAAGATGGTGGTAGCAGCAGCAAGGGTAACCTGAGATGGCACTGGAGGTGTCCCAAGGTGGTGCAAGCACTTTTAGAGATGGGGATGAATGGGCAACCTGAAGGATGGCTTTGGGTGGCCTGTTTGGAGATGTAGCACTGTGGTGTGTGGGCGTGGTCCTTAGCATGGGCAGTCCTGTGCCTGGGCTTGCCTGAACTCCGAAGGGTTGGGCTAGACTGTCCTAGGCCTCCCTGGGCTTCCGATGGATTGGCAGGCCCTCCCTGGGCCTGCCTGTTCTCTGCAAGGATCATTGGGGCTGTCCTGGGCCTTTACACTTTCTATATTTACACTTGAAGGCATACTTTATCCCCTATCCATTCCCCCAAGAATCTAAATGTCCCTTTGGAACATTTTGAAAATGGCAGCTATCTGATCACATTCCTTTCACTCTGACCTCAGCTCTTCACCACCTCATTCTGTATCACTACCACACACTATTTTGTCTTTGTTCTCTTATTCTCTTATTCACTCACTCCTTTGGCAATTATCAGTTTATACATTTACAGATAGTGTATCCGCATTACATATACCAAGTATCTACCATATCCCAGTTACTGTGTATGTGCTTTAATAGTTTGTTGGTGTCCTCCAAAAGCTCATCTACAGACAATGCAAGAAAGTTTAGGGGTAAAGTAATTGGGTTATGAGAGCTTTGACCTAATCACTGGGTTAATCCATTGATAAATATTAACTGGGCAGTCAGTAACTATAGGTAGGTAGGGAGTGACTAGAAGAAGTAGGTCATTGGGGAGGTGTCTTTGGGGTTTATATTTTATCACTGGTGAGTAGCACGTGCCCTTGCTTGCACACTCACTCTCTCCTTCCTAACTGCCAGTTCTTCCTAACTGCCAAGTTCTGAGCTAAGCTGCTTTCCTCTGCCTGATGTTCTGCCCCACCTCAGGCCAAAAGCTATGGAATCAGCTGTCTATGTACTCAGTCCTCTGAAATTTGTGAGCCTGAAATAAACTTTTCCTCTTTTAAAAGTGTTCTTGTCAGGTCTTTTGGTCACAACAACATAAAAGCTGACTAAAACATCATCATAATTACATTTAATCCCTGGGTAAATATTTTTAAACTCTCCAATTACTAACAAAACTGCAACATTTTTATTAAAGATTATTGTCACATATGCAAATCTGAAATAAGATTAAATGCAATTTCCCTAATTCAAACTCAGTCACATAGAAACACTTCCTGTTCAGTTTATTTCACAAGATTCTTGAGGGAAAAACAAATTACACACACACACACATGCATGCACACACACATACATATATAATGAAGATATACATAAGGCAAAAAGTTGATAAGAGAGATTAAGAAAGGGTTATGTCCACATCATAACCCCCAATATCAGCAGGTGTAACATCATTTGGAAATAGTTTTACATATGTACTGAAGTTTAGGATCTTAAGATGGAACCATATTGGATTTAAGTTAGGTGAAATCCAATATTAATGTCTTTATAAGAGAAAGAAGAGGGTGACCTCCAAAACTGTGAGAGAAAGAAATTATGCTGTTTTAAGTCATTCAGTTTGTGGTCATTCATAATGGCATCTCTAGGAAATGAAAACAGTGTCAAACAGAGGATTGTTCCTGCTGCCCAATATGATAGCTAATTACTGTGGTTGTTGAGTTCATTGGAGAACATGACCTTGGAGAGTGTAAGAGAGCCAGTCTCTCTTCTCTCAGTTTCTGTCTCTGGTCATACAGTACTGCTCTCTGGCATGCTCCTGTCTGTGCCAGAGGGTATGAGGTGGGACATTCTTGTTCAGGTGATGATTCAGGTGGCTCCTTTGCAAATGCAAAATTCTTCCATAGATGGTTTGTTGAGTATTAAAAGTACCCAAAAACTGCAATCTCTCTTTCCCAACTTGAATGCTCTGTAAGTTGAAAAGCAAGGTCATCTATAAGATAGAAAAAAAATACAATAGCTTCATTCCTAATACAGTCTAAAGTGGAGGATAACAATAAAGTTATATTGAGACTGCCAGTTGAATGAGTCACAGAACTAAGCAGATGTGCCCACACCGTCCTAGAAACAAAGACCCGCTACCTATTAGCACTTCCTAAAGCAAAATAAGAAGCAAAGACCAGCAGGCCTACTTCAATCTTTCTAAATTAGCCAGTCTGAACTTGCTATACTATACTCCTCCCTGAAATAAAACAAGAGAAAGGGTGGTAAGATGCCAACCAGGTGGGCCTCGCTGAGGAAGAGGATGAACATCTTCCAGTCACAATGTTGATGCTTGAAAGGGAAAAGTAATAGAAGAGCTTAATGAGCTTTTCCAAGATGGTTTTGCCATGCAATTAATAAGTGCAATGAGAATAAACCGTCCACTTAATGAATTATCAGTCATTCTTTTCTCGGTGTCGCTATAGCTTGTTTCCTAAATCTCTCTGGTAGAATTTTGCAAATGGCACTACATATATGGGTTTAATTTCTGCATTAGACTCTGAAAACAAGAACTCTTACGTATTTGATCTCTGTCTTAAACATATTTCATAATTCTGCAACTCTTTCCTTAATTTAAACCTTATGTCTCTGACTGAATTACTAGTTCCACACAGCTTGATCTCATTACCTGGAACATCTAGAAAAGTGATCAATAAGGCCTAATTTACATCCTGTTTTCTGATGGCTTCTTCATCTTCCTATGGGATTTCTGCCTAGAGTTTAATTCATATATTCATATTTTACAGCTCAGTAACAGAAAAGCAAAAGCAGACTCCTGGAAATTAAATGCTTGAAAACTTGCATTTAAATCATAAAATATGATCATGACAAAAAATACAAAATGTGTTTTATGAAATAAATGATAAAATGATATATAAGGAAAATATATAACACTGGGATAATGGCAGAATATAACTGAAAAAAGAACTAGAGAACATCCTAGAAAAAGATTAACATCTTTAAAATGCCCAAGTTGAAATTTATTAATTCAGTAAAAACCAGTGGCCACCAGTGTATTTGAGAACAGTGGAAGTGGTCAGGATGAGTGTTAGAGGTGCCAGCCACTCAGTTAGAGGTTCCAGATCCACATATACAAGTTGGACTGATATGGACTATTCATACATTTACTGATACACTCATTTACTCATTTAACAAGTACTTTGTTGGGCGTCTATTGTGAGTCCAATATGTGTGTATGGGGGGCAACTTGTCAGGCAAGCTTATAGGTTGGGTCCATTATGCAATTAGGAATGTCTCCTCCCTTTAAGTTTGCCTCTTCCACTACATGGCTTCTCCCCAGTTGCAAACAGCAGGTGACTTAGGTTAGCTCTCATCCTCACTTTTCCCCCTCACTTGCTCACCAAGAATGTTGGTTATTCACAGTAAGTTATAAAAATGCTTCTTTATGATTCTTCAATTCCTTTAAAAATCTATCTTCATTAAAAATAGAATAAGTTTGATTTTATGAAAGATTTTAATAACTTTTATAAAGTTTAGTAATATATATTAATTTTAAATAAACCAATATAAAATGCTTAAATTCATATTTTATTAGATTTGTCATTGTAAGTACAGCCTGAATGATATTTTTATTGCCATTTTATGAAATTTAAAAATACATTCCAAAGTAATATTCTCCATAAACTATATTTTGTTCTTAACTAGACTCTCAGATATAGAAATAAAAATCTTAAAATATATATTGCTGTATTTCTATTTTTCACATTTTACTGTTTTTGACTCCCTATCAAAGTAAACAAAATATTTCTTTCTCAAGATCACAATTAATTTCTTGCATACTACACAGATCAGAAACTATGTATAAACATTTTTAATACTGAAATACATCTTTTTAAAAAAATTTTAATTTGTTCTAATTAGTTATACATGACAGTAGAATGTACTTTGACACATTGTACACAAATGGAGCAATTTGGTTAAATTTCAGCTGCCAGGGGGTCTGTTTTCCAGAATCATCTTTCCAGAATCTAATGACAATATTTAAAACTGAATTAAATTAAATTAAAGCTTCATTGGATGATAGAAGAAAATTAACAGGATAAAGGGAAAGAAGGCCTTACCATGAAAATAGTTTAAATATAATAATAATAATAATAATGAGGAGGAGGAGGTGGAGGTGGAGGAGGAAGACGAGGAGGAGGAATGACAGAAGGGAAACCTGTCACTTGCTACAACACAGCTGAACCTTGAAGACATTATACTTTCAAGGTAGAAGTTCCATGGGTATTTTATAACATTTAGACTTCATTTTTTTTTTTTTGTATTTTCCAACACTACTATGATATTGTTTTTTCATTTCACTTTGTTGTTAATGACTGGAAATACTACTGATTTTCTGATGTGACAATATATCCAACAACTTTGCCAAATTCATTTATAAACTTGTTAGTTTACTTGCTCATTAATTCAAGTTTTCTGTATTATTTCTATGTTTTTTCTATTAGGTTACCTATAATATGACAGTTTTTGTTCTCATATTTAATCTCACTTCTTTCCTTTTTTCTTTATTTTAGAAATTAAAACAAATTTTGAATTTAAGCATTAATTGCAGACATGCTTTTCTTTAACCACTTTAAGCATAATATAGCCTTTTAATTTGGGGGGGTTCTCTGTGGGTCAGGCTGTATATTTTTAGCAATATAGATTGATTGATCTATGTTCCACATCAATAACATTCTCTTTTGTTTTATCTAGGAGACAGTTGTATCCATTAGTTAAATTCTTAAATATAGTCAGAATAGTTTTTTTCAGTTCTAGAATTTCATCATGTGTGTATGTATTCCAATTATATGGTGCAGTTCTACATTTATGGATATTTTATTTATTTTTCTTGTATTTATTTTGTAATTATAGATCTTATTTATTTATTTATTTATTTATTTATACTAAACTCAGGGGCACTCAATCACTGAGTCACATCCTCAGCCCTATTTTGTGTTTTATGTAGAGATAGGGTCTGAGTTGCTTAGCGTCTCGCCATTGCTGAGGCAGGCTTTGAACTCGCAATTCTTCTGTCTCAGCCTTCCAAAGTGCTGGGATTACAGGCATGCGCCGCTGCGCCTGGCTAATTATAGGTTTTAAATCACTTCATCATAGCTATAAAACCTAAGTCATCTGTAAATGTGTTTCTGTATCTTGTCTTGGTTTTAGATGATATGATCATGTATCTTGGTGTGTCTAGTAATTTTTAACTTAATGCTAGATGTTTATAAAACATGTACCAATGTATACCTATGTTCAGGAAAAATAATCATATAATGTTGTTAATAGCAACTTTTATAAAACCCCAACAATTGATATTTTACAGTGTTATTCAATATAAGATAAATAATGATTCTTTCATACATTGGAATGCTATTAAGAAATGAAAATAAACTATTACTGCATTTTTACAACTATGAATATGTGGTGTCCCTCAAAATCTCCTATTAATGCAAAAATATTCAGAGGTACAATGATTTCTTTCCAATCAATCCTAGTTTGAATTAACTGATTGGGTGTTAACTGTGTGGCTGGAGGAGGTGGGTCACTAGGGTTGTGCTCTGAAAAGTTCATTTTCCCTGTGGCCTCTTCCTTCTTCTCCTCTTCTCTTTCTCTCTGTCTCTCTGTTTTCTGACCCCATCATGAACTGAGCACCTTTCCTCTGCTGGGCCCTTCCCTCACGATATGCTCCCTCAACTTGGTCCTACAGCAGTGGAGTTAGTCATTTCATTTGTAGCTGAGATCTCTGAAACCATGAACCTCAAATAAACTTTCCTTCCTCTAAGTTGCTCTTCTTGGGTATTTTGGTCACAATGATGTGAAAACTGACTGAAACATACATGTTTCCACAAAGATAAATCTCACCAAAAAAATAGATAACAACAAAAATTACTCATCTATAAATACAACAGCAGTTAATACATGGTTTCATTCATGTAATGGTATAATTATAAGCAAATCCCAGTCAGGGTTTCAAAAATTAACACAATGTCACTTTGAGGTGAAGTTCCTGAGTGGGGTACTGATGTACAAGTAATGTTCCAATTCTTTTTTTTTAATTTTATTTATTTTTTTAGTTGTAGGTGGACAGAATATTTTTATTTTGTTTTTATGTGGTGCTGAGGATCCAACCCAGTGCCTCACGCATGCTAGGCGAGCACGCTGCCACTGCACCACTGCACCACCCTAATGTTCCAATTCTTAAACTATGGGCTAATTACACATGTATGATTACTTGTGAAAAATCAGTGTGGTTTGTATATTTTTCTGTGTGTATATTAAGCTTTGATACATTTTGAGGAAAATCCCATAATTAGATAATATTTGTTTCATGTCAAGTTGGCAGAAATCCATATGCTTGCCAACATATCTTGTTGTGAAGCCATAGGAACACAGGAACTCTTATGCAGAACATTAACTGAGCAAAAGTTAATGTGGCACTATTTAGCAAAATTTCATCTGAATCACATTATAATTGAAGAATTTTACTTTGGAGTATATATCCCAAAAGGAAATTGGCAAATATATAAAATAATTTATGCATAAATTTCTTCCATGAAGCAATTTTGGTAGGATCAAAAGACAGTATATCAGACAAATATCTATGGAGAAATAGATGAGTAAAAAGCAAATATACACAGTGTGGTATTAGCAACTATAAAATATGGAATGAAAGAAATTTTCGTATACTGCTGCAAAAGGGTGTCTATGATACAATTTTTAAACAAAATCACAAGGTAAGATCAATCATTGACACAATATATTATATTTAACAAGAAGAAGAAAGAAATACAGGTATGTATTTATAAGTGCTCCCACCTCCAAAATGAAGAATAAGTCATAAGTTAATGAAACACTTCCCTAATGAAGAATAAAGAGATAGGGTAGTAGCAGAGAGAATTTGGAGGAATGCAACACTTCTAAATGTGCATTTTTCATGGTTCTGCTCTGGTCATATGTAAATGCTTTACAAAAATATAATACTGAATTAAGTCAAAATAAAAGCAACATCTCCCAGAGACAGTGAATCATTCATATATGAAAAAATATGATGCAAAGAAACTCTTTTGAAGTAATCCAGTGGGATTTAAGGAAGATGAGTGGAGAAAACAGCAAGCTGAAAATTGTTGAAGCTGAATAATGGGAACATGGATATGCATTATGTTATTCTTCCTACTTCACTGTTTGAAATTTTCTAAATGAGAGAAAAATCACAGGAAGAAAGAGATCAGATGAGAAAGATTTGAAAGAGATCAGATGAGAAAGACAAATCAAAAATATTCACAATGATTACCTGGGTTTAGTATTATAAGTGATTTTGGGGGGTAAAATATTTCCACTTTTTGAACTAAATATATATGTATGTGTATATATATTGCTTCTGTAAACAGGAAATAAGAATAATGAAACAAATATTAGAGCATAAATTCAAGTTTTATTTCTTTTTAGTCATTATAACTAAGTTCTCTCAAATAAGATGAATTCATACTGATGTATGATAAAAAATGATATTTCATTCATGAGAAAAAAGTGTGTCTAGTATCTTAAAGCTCAAGTATATCTTAAATGTCTTATTTCTCCAATAAATGGTTAAATTCTCATTTTTGTTTTATTTTGCCTTATGTTTGATTTATATTCTTGTTTCCATATCCACATTATAGATTTAATTTTCACTGTATATTGCATAGAACGTACAGTGGCACATCATTTGAAATGGCTCAATAATTATAAATATATTATTTTAAAGACAAACTGCAACGCAGAAAATGCATCATAACCATATAACTTTTATTCAATTTGATTGAAAACTCTAAGAAAACAACCATATTGCAAATCTGGAAACAAAAGGGCAAAAAATAGCATTAACAATGTGTACAACAATAAAGGAAAAGCAACTTGAAAGACTGCCAGTGTTTCTTTATGTATGTATGGTAGAGTTATGAATCACAAAACTATCTTATTAAAATCATTTGACATCTGTTTAGGGAGATTTTACCTCTGCAGTTATAATTATGTTGTGTTTAATTGAAATTTTATAAGTAAAAATCAGAGGAAAATTTTTTCCTAGACAGCTGTTGAAGGGTAACTAGATAATAAGTTTCCCATCACTGTTTAATTTTCCTTCAAATATGAAAATTATGGAGGTTGTTAGTTTGTTTATGGGAGAAGAGAGAGTGCATAATAAATGTGCCCTAATAATTCTTTTGTGTCTTATTGAGCTTCTGTGTTGTATTTTTTGACTGAATTTTATACATTTTGTGTTAAGCAAGTGTTTAATTGTTGATTTGTTCCTAGGGTTCTGTCAGAATTTACCCTTTTTAAATACAGACCACGTATAAAGGAGCTGATGCAACTCCACAGCAGAATCCAAATAAAGTAAAGGAGACAGCAGTCTAGCCCAGCTGATGAGGTACTGCTGAGGGAAGCAGAGGGACAAAGGGAGAGCTGTAAACCACCGGGAGAAAAGGAGGAACATGTATCTAGATTGTACTTCAGGATGTCTTTTAATGACCTTTGACCATCCACCCATAAAAGCCCCATATACGTGGAATTCAATAGAGCATGGTGGTTAGATGTACATTTGTGCAACTTGAATTGGTCCCTAGTTTCACCACTTCCCAGCTATAAGTGACCTTGGTGAGTCATTGACTCTTTAACTTTCTTTGAGTAGTTACTTATTTGTAATATGAGAATGATGATAATATTATGAGTAATCCTGAAGGATTTAAAAGATCAAATGTATACATACACACACACACATACACATCTCATTTAACTTGTAATTTTGAACATTTTATAGCAGTTAACTGTATGGTCCCTGTACCTTAAATATCATATCAGTGTAAACTAATAGTTGTATTAATTCTATATTTCTGGAATGAGGGCATCTCTTATTTACCCATAGAAATCTCTGCTGCTTGTGTTTTTACTCCAAGTATCTAAAGCACGTTTTTATCTCTGCCATCCAGTCATTAATTTCTTCCTTATATCACTAAACAAATATTGCTTGAGTATCATCTGTGTGTCTCACAATAATGTGTAATGGCTTTTTCTGTTTCATCAAATATATTATTCATCCTTTTTAAAAATCCAATTCTCACTACATTTGTATACTTAAAATTAGTCAGATGACTTGTTCTCTTTTCTGCCTTCTAACATGGTGTAAAGATCTGCAAAACAAAAGAAGACGTTGGAAAAATTTTGTCCATTAACAGAAATCTCCAAAGATGCTTTCAGGAAGGTCATTACAAACCTGGCAAGGAAGATAGAAAGTTATGACAAGTTTTACTGCCTCCTCTACCTTCATAAGGAAACACTGCTATGCCTTCTGAAAATCTGGTAGACAAAGAGATGATAGAGCCTAAGCACTTGAAAAAAAGAATGTTAGTAAGCATTCAAAGAATAAAGACAAGCTGATACCAAATTTATGGAAATTGTGATCTGAGGACTAGATGGATCCATTCATAATTAATAGATTAGTTCTCATGTTAGGAAGCATGCAGGCTAGAAGGACACAGAGCATCAGGCAAACAGATGGAATGCCTCGGGCAATCAAACAGTCTTTGTGTGGCCATGTTTGAGTAAATTTTGACGGGCAAGTATTCTCTCCATAAGTAACAAGAAAACTAGACAAAATACATGAAATAACTGTGTTCAAACATTAGATAATGGGCATTGCAGGTTTGTAATCCCTGAAACAAGGAAGCAAGCAATGTGAGCTTCATGATTATCTCAGTTCTGCTCGGAGGCCTTTCCAAGATGGCAGCACAGGGAGGGCGAGAACAAACAGAACATGGCAAGGTTTCTGAACTGAGAGAACAGGTCAGAGTTTGGTACTACTGTAGAAACTAAGGACATCATATTTATGAATAAAGGTCCCTTGTAGAATTAAGATATGAATATTCAAAATCTACAAGGTAGATGTAGAAAAAATATCAGAGAAAGAGCAACTGCTGGGAATCCATGAGCTAAAACATGATCAAAGAAAGCTTGCACATAACAATGTCCAAGGTACAAGCAGGCAGATGGCAGAAACCTTGTTAAACTCCCTGGTAATTCAAAAAGTTAATCAGAAAGTCCATCCCAGAGGAACTAGGCTAAGTTAGCTCTGAAATCAAAATTACTCAGAAGCAAGTAAGTTTTATTAGAGCCTTAGAATGCTAAAGCTGATGTACATTAAATTAAAAACTTGAATGAAAAAGAAATTCATACACTAAAAAATTAGAATGTGGAATGTACAATATCAAAATTATAGTGGAAAATGATTAGCCAATGAAAAAAAACAATAAAATCGATCTCACACAGGAAAATTAAAATTCAATAGAAGTGAACACAAAAATGGCAGACATGATAAGATTAGAGGAAAACATTACATGGATATTAAAAGTGTGTACAAATATTTAAAAAGAAACATGCATGTACATAGGAGAGATGGAAAACATAAAAAAGAACCATATGAAAATTTTAAAGCTAAAGACACAATATGTAAAATAAAAATTTCACTGATCAGTGAACTTGAAGACAGAGTAATATAAATTCTCTAATCGAAATACAAAGAAGCAAGGAAGGAGAACAATGAATAAACAGTTTCTGTGAACCATGCGACTATGTTAAGTGTAAACACACAAATAAAAATTGAAGCAGAAAAATTATTCAAAGAAACAACAGTCACAAATTTTCCCAATCTGATGATCCACAAAATTCAATGAACTTCAGGCACCATAAACGGAAACCATGGTATATCAGCAACAAATTCCTGAAATTTTGTAATAAACAGAAATTACAAGAGTAGCCATAAAGGAATAGACATAAGATATGCTCAGGACCAATGATAAGAATCACTACTAGATTTCTTGTCTAAAATAGTGCAACTCAGAAGATAATAGGAAATTTTCATTTTAATGTTAAAATAAAATTTTGTCAAGTCAGAATTCAATATCTATTGAAAATATCCTTTAAAATCATGACAAGCCTTCTGATTTCACCCTGAAAATGTAGGCATTTAGGAAGAGTGTCAACTCCATGCTTACAAAAAAAAGTCCTGGAAAAACATGCATACTAGTGACTTTTTGAATCAGTCAGAGAACAGAGGTCCTCAGGCAAACCATTAATCTTAAACCCAGTGAGGCACATGCAGTTGAAAAGAGAAACAAGACCAAGCATTTGTTTTCAGCAATACGTGCCACCAAACACTATCTAATCCAATGAGAATACTTGGTTAAAATTGTTCTGTGAATTGCTAAAGGCTGAGTGTGAGATAGAATGAAAGTATGAAGCAGATGAAGTCCTCAGATGCAGGGCATTCTCACTCTCCTGGAGACTTTATTCCCAGGAGTCCCACTATGATCCCAGAAGAAGGTTAGGGTGAATCCTGGAAAAGCTCTCCCATGGTACAAGCCACCAGAGAGAAACAGCAGTGCTCACCAGCACTTCTTCATGACTCCTTTTCTTTGTGAGAGAAAAGGTCACTTCTAGGACAGGAAGGTCATTCCAACTTGCAGGGAAGTGAAATCCAGTTGCTACTTGGGCCACCACTAAAGCTCACTCCAGAACTGTCTCCTTATTGCCTCTAAAGAATAAAAATGTTAATGTGCAGGGGTGGAACATCAAAACCATATCTTGAGGTCAATTGTGGAGATTCACTATAGCTAGAGAGAAAGAAGAGGGAAAAACAAGCTTTGTTCCTGTGGATGGTATAAAACTGTATGAGAGACCCAACATTATGTTTTTGAGAAGGACAGGAACACGAGCTGCACAATGGCTGCTCAAGATTGAGGTAAAAGCCCTGTTCAGTGGCACACGCTTGTAATCCCAGCAGCTCGGGAGGCTGAGGCAGGAGGAATCCGAGTTCAATGCTAGCCTCCGCAAAAGTGAAGCACTAAACAACTAAGTGAGACCCTGTCTCTAAATAAAATACAAAATAGGGCTGGGGAGGTGGCTCAGGGGTTATGTGCCTCTGAGTGCAATCCCCAGTCCCCGCCACCACCACCTCCCAAAAAAAGAGATGGAGGCTAAGCTAGAATCTGAGTAAGTTCTTTTCCCTCTCCCCACTACCACTGCCAGTAATTATCATGGAGGCAAATGAGCAGTAGAATAAACAGAAGAACTCTGCAAGGGATGGATTCCCTCTAGGGAGCAACAGCCAAGTAAAACACAAAGTAAAATGCGCAGCTCATCACTGGATGAATTTAAAGTCTCTGAAGAGAAAATCAAATCATCAGAACCACACCCAGATAACACAGATGGTACAACAGTTGCACAGAGAACATAAAATAGCTATGATTAAAATGTTAAAAGGTCTAGTGCAGTGACTCACGACGCGGTTGGAAGATGCCCCTCAGAGGACATCTAACAATGGCATTTCTGGCTGTCTTGACTTGAGGTGCCAAAGGCATCTATGGGCAGAAGCCAGAGATGCTGTCAAATATTTAACATTGCCACAAAGCAACCCTGAAAACAAAAAAAAATCATCTAGTCCAAATATCATTCGTGTCAAGGCTATAATGAAAACAGTCAACATGAAAAATCAGATAGGAAAGTTTGTAAGAGAGATAGTAACTATTTTTAAAATGTTTTAGAAGTGTCAGGCATCAAAAACACAGTAAAGGAAAAGAAGGATGGTTTTGATGGGCTCATCAGTAGACCCAAGGAAAGAATCTGACAAGTTGAAGTGAGTTAGGTAGGAAGAACCCAAACTGAAACGCAAAGGAGGAAAATGGGGAAACTCGAAGAACAGAGCATGTAAGGGCTATGGGAATATATCAAACAAAACAGCATAAGTATAATTGGAACCAATAAGTGAAGAAAGAGAGGAGAGAACTATTTGAAGAAGTTATGGTTAACAACTTTTTAAAATCACTTATAGGGACTGTATAACAGTCCAAGAATCTCAAAGAACATTAAGTAGAATGAAAATCAGACACACACACACAGCCTATTTTATTTTGTGTGTTTTTTACCACAAGTAAAAATTTAATAATTAAAAACAGCAAAACAACAGCAATAAAACAACAAAAACTCTTGAAGACACAAAAGAATAAAGTCCCATTCCTTATAAAACATTTGTTCTCAAAGGCATGGAAGTTGGTTTCAGGACAAGAGGCCTCCCCAGCATAATTGTTACTGAAAAAAAAAGCTATTCCTTGGCATTTAGTTGATATTTTTAGGGAGGAATTTAAATTAGCTAATATTTTCCTAGGTAGGGCGATAGGAGATCATAATTACTACAAGGTTGATTGAGACAATTCACTCCAAGTGGAAGAACAAGAGTAAGAACTATAGCCAACATCTCATCAGAAACCACATGAGCAAGAAGGTAGTGAAAATTTTTAATGCATTACAAAGGAAAGAAGTATTGTATGTGCAGAAAGTAAACTTCACCAATGAGACAAAACTCCTGTTTCAGAAAAAAATCTGAGAGAGTTCTCATTAGGGGTAATGTATAAAATATATTTAAGTAACTTCTCTGGATGTAAGAAATATGAGATAAGTCAGAACCTCAGATTTGCAAAAGTTTAATAAGGAATTTTGGAAATAAAATAAATGATGATTAAATAAAATTCTTCTTTATAATTCTCTAAAGAAGCAGTCATTTTATTCCTTGGTCAGGAGAGATGAAGCATATGAGGGTAAAGTTGTGACTCTATTTTATGATGTGCTATGTGGGAGTGGGCCAGGTGAGACAGGCGATTTCCTTCCACCTTCCTCCTGTCTGGGAGGAGTACCAGAACGACAAGTTGGAGGTGGGGATGATAAACAATTTCACAGATGTTTTTGTCAATCAAAGATCCATTTGGAGAGAATGAACAAAACACAGTGATGCTCATCTCACTCTCTTACTGTATTACTTGAGCTGTTTAATTCATGATGGTCCTTCCCCTCACATCTGTCATGCTGTTGGAACACACCATTGACCAAAACTGTCTGGAGGTGTTGGTGGCATCATGAATGTGGTCTCTGAGACTACACAGTTTTTCATAATGTGGTCAATACACTGTTATGAGAACCAATGTTCCCACGCCTCATAAGGTGCTGTATGATATGTCCTTCATGACATTAAATTTCTTCAGTCTGAGGACATTTGTCAATAAATATTCTCAGTATAGAGCCTAAAACACCTTTACAAGCATTCCTCATGATACTGGTTGATATGTGCCACCCGTCTTTACTGCAAAGAATGTCTATAGGAACACCATGATGCTAGCCCCATTCCAGAAGGGAAAAATTTGCAGTCAAAGGGGTTAAAAATATTATCAGGCCTGTTCACAATTACCAGCTATCTCAGCAGTCCTGTGGAAATGACCTCCTTGAGGATTGAGAGATAACGCGTGACCATAGGGTATTGCATGATAACTTATGACAGTTTTCTTGGAAAAGCTGTTTTAGGATGCACAGCCCTTCAGACGTTAAGATTATGATTCCAGACTGAGTTAAACTGATAAGCTTTTAACTAAGTCTCTTATTCCCTTTCCTTCAAAATTTATTGAGCATTCACCATGCCCTCTTAAATCCAGGGATATAAAGAGAAATGAACCACAGTCTTCAGCTGTGGTTAATGAAGTAGGTGGCAGGAGGTTGGCCTTGATATCACATCTTGTGTGTTTATCTGTTTACTCCCTGTAGTCAATGGGCAGCTTCTGGTGGATTTTATTAATTGGCTTTTAATTTTTATTTGTATCCAGGTCACAATTCCCCTGCAACAAATTATAGTACAAATACTCTAAGGCTTCCGGCAGGGGACCACATGAAGGAGCAGGGAAATATTACCAGGAGTATTTCTTGGAGTTCTACCGGGGTTGAACGTGTCATCTCTGGATTAGTAAAAACATCGCAACATCTTTATAAAGGCAAGTAGTAATTACTACTCCATACAAAGAAGGTTAAATTACCTAATTAAGATTAATCATGGGCCCTTCTCTCTTCCTTAAATCAATATCAAGAGGTTTCTTCTCTTTTTATTTCTACTAAAACCAGAAATCAATAGAATGAGATAAAGTTAGCACAGAAAGAAACTGGAACAAGGGGAGAATATTTATGACTCTTCAGCTCAAACTTGAGGAAGGAATGGCAATGCAATCACCCCTAAAACTGTCCTACTGCTAAATCAATGCAACTTATTAAAAAACATTATTGTTACTTTTCAGTGTACTGATTTGCAGCCAAGTTTTTTTAAAAAGTTCTAATTTTCTAGAGATATACTGGAATGCTTACAGACAAAAATTATATGATGTCTATAATCAGTTTAAAGGGTTGGAGGGGTGGGGCTATGAATGAAACAAGGCTGGCCTTGAGTTGATAACTACTGAGCTGGGAGATGTGTATGTAGAAGTGGCACCTACTCACGACATGATATTTAAAAAAAGAGAAAATCAGAGGATTGTCTGGGACCATCAAGAAGTGCATTAATTGGGTTTCTGGCTTGCAAGTGATGGAAATTTCGCTCTAACTCAAGCTAACTTAGCTTAATAGTCAAAGCAGGGGCTGGCTTCAACCATTGCTGGACATAAGATCTCAAATGATGTGTTAGGGATTTTTTCTCTGTCCTCTTCTGGAATTAATTTCTTCTCTACTAACTGCATTCTTAAACAAGCTCCTAGCTAGGCATGGTGGCACACAGTTGTAATCCCAGTGGCTCAGGAGGCTGAGGCAGGAGGATCAAGAATTCAAGGCCAGCCTCAGCAAAAGCAAGGCACTAAACAACTCAGTGAGACCCTGTCTCTAAATAAAATATAAAATAGGCCTGGGGATGTGGCTCAGTGGTTGTGTGCCCCTGAGTTCAATCCTTGGTATCAAAAAATAAAAAATAAAAACAATATCCTTCCATGTGACAAAAAAATTTAGCTGCAGACTGTTCTAGCCTTATAGTGTTATGTTTTTTTTGGTTTTTTTTGAGTTTTTTTTGAGACAGGTTCTCATTAAGTTTCTCAGTCTGGCCTTGAATTTGCAATTCTCCTGCCTCAGTCTCCTACATGCAGCACCATACCCATCTCTCACTTCACACTATTTTTCAGCAGTAAGAATCTCACAGTAGAATAACCTGTCTCCTCCATATCCTGTTACACACTTAGCAACATCTGCATTAAACTTACCAAGGGTGCTAATTGGTCCTGCCTTGGCCACTGTTTCCATGGGACACATTGAAAGTTCAGAGGGAAGAGGCAAAGTCCCTAAACTAATCCTTAAGTCAGCCCAAAAGACACACTATCCTCTATGACCTCATCTCTATTATCTTTTTCCTTGCCACTCTACAGCAGCCATACTGGCCTTCCTGCTAAATTGCTCTACATTCCAACAACATCCTCACTTTGAGACTCAGGACATTGGCTTCCTCCAGTGTTACAGTTTAGATGTGATGTCCCCCAAAAGCTCATCTGTGACACAATGGAAGAAGGTTTGGAGGAGAAATTATTGGGTTTGAGCCTTAATCAATCTGTGATGGGATTAACTGAATCTGTTAATCAATCCATGATGGGATTAACTGAATGGTAACCGGAAGCAGGTGGAGTGTAGCTGGAGGAAGCAGTCAATTGGGGGCATTCCTATGAGGTATGTATTTTGTATCTTGTGAGTGGAAACTTTCTTTCTCTGCTTTCTAATCATTATATGAGCTGATTCCCTCTGCCACACTTTTCCAACATGATGTTCTGCTTCACGTCAAGCCCAAAGGAAAATGGAGCAGGCCTTCTAAGAACTAAGACTTCTGAAACTATGAGCCCTGTCATAAACTTTTCCTCCTTTACAATTGTTCTGGTTGGGTACCTAAGTCACAGCAAAGAAAAAGCTGACTAAAACCCAGAATCCCTATAGCTAATACTATCCTTCTTTAAGTTTTTGTTTAGAACATTCAGATGCAACTTCTATCCCCTTATCTCTGGAATTCCTTTATTCTATTCTATTCTTCTCATCCACAGAACTTATCACCTTTTAAAATGCTATTTCATTCACTCATTCTTATGTTATGCTTGATGGGGTTTTTGTCTTTGTTTTATTTTTGTTTTTGTTTTATTGTTGTTGTTGCTGTAGTTTTTGCCTATCCCTTGGGGAGAAGAGAGAGAGAGGAACAGAGAGTGCACTTCATTAGAGCAAGGTTTGTTTTGTATACTAAGTTTTTATTTGGTGTTCTCTGAGTTCTTAAAGAAAATCATCTGGTAGATGCTCGTTAAATATTTAAATATGAATGAAGGAATGAATGCACCTAACCAGAATCATTAGTTTGGGTTATAATAAGCTCTTTTAGCAAAGTGAGTTTGGTGCTAGTGAAAATGACTGAGGCTAAATAAAGCTACACAGGCATCCTAACACTACATCCTAACACTACAGGTGCATCTAGTCTTGACTGGTATCAAGAAAGGATCCTTGGAAGAACAGACATGTGAGGAGGTGTCAGGATTTTTAGGTGAGGAGGGAATTGTAACAGTGGCCACTGTGTGTGTGAGACAGTGTCAAGAGAGAGCACATGAGCACCTTGGAGAAGGTTTTCATGATTTGATGGAATGATGCACAGAGAAGAGTGACTGGAGATGCAGTGGGAAAACAAGCAAAATCTGGCTATAATAACAGGTGACAGTAACGAGCTTGGACTTCAGCCCACGGGCATTGGCAAGCTGGTGAAGGGTTTAACAAATGGAAGTGACATAATTGGGTTCATTTAAAAATGTTCTTTCTGACTGTAGGATGAAAAGTGGACCCAAAGAGACCAAAACAGTAGATGGAAAGTTGCATTTGAAGCAATGCATGGGGAAACTACTGGCCCAGATAGAAGACCATCTCTCTGGGGCCTCCATGGGGAAAAGGCAGATGTTTTAAAGTTGTTTGTAACATATGTTGTTCTGAGGTTTTACCAGAACTCAGTTAATATACTTCACTCTAAAAATACACAAAGTTAACTGTATAGAAAAGAAAATTTGTCAGTTTACAGTGAAATTTCAGACAGTTAGTTATATCTCAAGCTGAAAATTCCAAATTTGGAATAATAACAGATTGGTATCAAGGTGAAAGTGAAGTGTACTTTAATTAAGGGCAAAAGAATTGATAGCTATGATGCTCAGTTAAGTAGCAACCTACACCCAGCTAAGTCTGTTTATATTTTGTAACAATATGTGACTAATAAGTTCATGTAAGGCTTTTCAACACAGAGTAACAGAGGCAGTCATTTCTATTTGTTTTCACTAATTTTCAACATTTTCTTCCTGACTAATAATGAGCCAAAAATCATGTCAGAAATCCTGTCTAGCTTTCAGAAAATGAGCAATAGCATTCAGTCTAATACAAGTCAGTCTTCCACGGAGTCAGGATGGGAACTGACAACGGCCACGTGTGACATTCATGTGGCAGGATGTGAAATTCTTCCCCATCAAACCAGGCTCTTCACACCAAAAGCAAACATACCACTTTAAAGTCATGTACTTTGAAATCCGCTATTTCCAAACTACATTTTATTTTGGGAAAGACAAATGCCTTTGACCTTAAAGAATGAATTTTTTTCATCATGTGGAGACCTTTGAAAATGGAGATAAACTTCCAATTTTTAAGATTAGAGGTGACAACACCTCTGGGGTGGGGCAAGAGAAAGATGTTGGAAGGAGCTTCTTGGAACAGAATCAAAGAAGAGAAAAAAGATCCAAAGGTGACTTGTGAACACACAACCGGAGGTAATTGTTATAATCTTCTTTTATTTAGACCACTGTGGATCTAACTGTATGTATCTTCCTCGAAATATTTGAGAGAGATTTTGTTTACATAAAACAATGGGGTATTAAGTGAGAGAAAAAGTGACAAAGCAGGAAGAAAATTGAACTGGGAGCCCTAGCTGATGCTGTGATCATTTAGGCAAGACACATCCTGCCCCAGCTTCCCTTACTAGAAAATCAAAGGATATGGCCACATTTTCCCTTATTTTAATAAAATTCATTCTTCAGTTTTGGATTTACAGAAAAGATGCCACCAGGGTATAGAGAGTTCCCTTAAATGCTCAACCAGGTTCCCCTATTATAAATACATTAGTATTTATATATGAATGAATCAATAGTAATAATTATTAACTGAAGTCTACAGTTTCTCTAAAATCCCTAGTTTTCACCTTGTGCCCCTTTTCCAATCCTGGATTCCCCAGCACACTACATTACATTTCATGGTTATGTCTCCTTAATCTGCATGTGGATGTGAGTTTCTCAGACTTAGTTTGATGATTTTGAGGTTTTTGAGCAGTGCCCATCAGGCATTTTGTGGAATGCCCTCAACTGGGATTTATCTGATGCTTTCTTCATGGTTACTGGAAGTATGTGCTTAGGGACTAAGATCACAGAGGTGAAGTATCGTTCTTACCAAGGGTGCAACCCTTCAAATGAGACTGATGTCAATGTGGACAATGGTCACCTGTTGAGGTAATTGTTCTCAGAGTTCTCCATGGAAAATTCACATTTTTGTCTTCTATGCTCTTTGAGAGAAGTCACAATGTGCAGCCTTGTTAGTCATCTTTGCCTCACTTGTTTGTACCCAAAAAGAGAAGGGAACATTTATTTAGGGCTCACAGTTTCAGAGCTCTCATTTCATAGACAACCAACTTAATTGCTGTGGGCCAAGATGAGACAGAGAATATCATAGCAAAAGAAGCAGGCAGAGGAAAACTGCTCACCTCCTGGCAGCCAAGAAATAGAGAGAAGGGGAGGAGGAAGGGGCTGCAGAGAAGATGAACCTTTCCAGGGCATTCCCGCAGTTACCCGCATCCTCCAGTCATACACCATCTTCCAACAGTTACCACCCAGTCTTTTCAAACTAGGATGGACAGATAAGGTCACAGCTCTCATAATCTAGCCATTTTTCCTTCAAACATTCCCTGCATTAACACAGGAGTTTTGGGGGGACACCTCATATTTAAATCATAAGAGTAGCCTACAATTAAGGAGGTGGAAATTACACTTGTAATTCATCAGGGCTCTGTAAGAATGCAGAAGAAAAGAAGCAGTTTTCTGTTGAATGCATCTTGCCCTATCTTTTTCCCTTACTTTGTATAAAGGTTTTTTTGTTTTGTTATTTGATGTTTTTTGTTTTGTTTTTCTTACAGAAAGAAATGTCAGCCTACTGGGTGCAGTAGCACACACCTGTAATCACAGTGGCTCGGGAATCTGAGACAGAAGGATCGCTAGTTCAAAGCCAGCCCCTCAGCAACTTAATGAGGCCTAAGCAACTCAGTGAGACCCTGTCTCTAAACAAAATACAAAAAAGAGCTGGGATGTGGCTCAGTGGTTAAGTGCCCCTGAGTTCAATTTCCAGTACCAAAAAAAAAAAAAGAAAAAAAAACAAGAAAGAAACATAATGCTGTATGAATGAATTCAGTGTGTAGTTTCAAAATGAAATATTAAAATTTTTAGAACTTCTGCATGGGATATTTGTCTCTTCTGCATTTATTTATTCAATAATTTATATTAGTATGGACTCATGGACATGTATCTAATCCTGTAGGTTATCATCAAACTTTTTGCTTTCCCCTTTTTTGTTATTTCTGCTCAAGTCCTTTCAGTCTTGGCAACTGGGAGCTTTGACAGACATCCCTTTGACATATTCCCATATGGTTGGCAATTTACTGAAGCACTTTCTTACTTCCTGGCACGACAAGATGTCTAAGACCCTCTTGTCAATTTCCTGCCACAATTCTACAATTAGCCACTTCTCCAAGAAATCTGGCTCCTTTCAGTGGAGACTATCTGTGCAGGAGCTGTGATCACTGCTACTGCCCTTACCTCTGCTGCTGAACAGGGAAGCATATTTACATACAAGCTCAAATGTATACATGTATCCACCAGTATTTCTATGTGTGCACATCTGTGTACATTAGATTGAAGACAAGTTCATACCAATGACCCCAACTTTAAGGCAATGCTGCACAGATCAATGAAGTCTTCTCCACTTATTATTGTCCTCAATGATGAGAAACCTGGTTCATACAATTATGAAGATGTTCTCATCTTATTGAGTCCTGTGAAAATGTAGGTACACTTTTGACTTTTAGGATTAGAGATGGCAACATTTATGTAGGGTTGGGGTAGAGGAAACTGTTGGAGACATCCAGTTACTCAGTTTTTCACTCCAGTATACATGTTTAGAGCAGTATCCACAGTGTTGATTAGCACCCTGGTAAGTACTCTTCCAATTTCCAAAGTTACTTAGGTCAAACCCTTTTCCCACCTCTTTCGGTAATATGTTTGTACTAATGTTAGATCATTTTGCTCCATTCAAATTCCATACTGGGTTCCACCAACCTTTTATTTTTTTATTTTTTTTTTAATTTTAATTTTAATTTTTTAATTTTTTGGTACCGGGGATTGAACTCAGGGGCCCTTGACCACTGCGCCACATCCCCAGCTCTATTTTGTGTTTTATGTAGAGACAGGGTCTCACTGAGTTGCTTAGTGCCTCACAGTTGCTGAGGCTGGCTTTGAACTCCTGATTCTCCTGTCTCAGCCTCCCAAATTCCTGGGAGTAGAGGCGTGCACCACCATGCCTGGCTCCTTTTATTTTTTAATACATTATTTTTAAGCTAAATGTTTCTTATACTAAAGTTTACTCTTTTTTTGTTTGTTTGTTTCCTACCAGAGATTGAACTCTGGGATAGTCAACCACTGAGCCACATCACCAGCCCTATTTTACTGAGAGACAGTGTCACCCTGAGTTGCTCAGGGATTCGCTAAGTTGCTGAAGCTGGATTTGAACTCACAATCCTCCTGTCTCAGCTTCCTGAGCTGCTGGATCATAGGCATGTGCCACTGCACCTGGCTAAAGTTTATTTTTTATGCTATCAAATTCTATGAGTTTTGATCAAAGCATAATGTCATGTGTCTATCATTACAGTATAATGCAATAGTTTCAGAGCTCTAAAAATATTTCTTTATTTCACATATTAACTCTTCTCCCAACCTAACTCCTTTCAACCACTCATCTTTTCATTACTTCTATAATTTGCCAGAATATCACACACTTGGAACCATACATTATCTAGATTTTTGAGACTGAGCTTAGAATTTCATCCATGCCTTATGAGGCTGGGGATGTGGTTCAGTGATACAGTGATATTCTAGCATGCACAAAGCTCTGTGTTAAATTCCCAGCACTGTCAACAAAATAAGTAAAATAATAAATCATTCATGCCTTTTGTAACTTGTCCCTTCTTTTTAATCATTGAAAAATATTCTATTGTTTTGAAGTCCTTCAGTTTGTATGGTCAGTCACCTATCAAAGGACATCTTAATTGCTCCCAGTTTTTGCAATTATAAATAAAGCTACTATAAACATCTGTGTGATTTTATATGAAAATAAGTTTGCAACTCATTTTTGGGTAAATATATAAGAGTGTATTTAAAATTCAAACAAAACAAAACAAACTATGATAAACATAGTTTTAGATCATAAAACTATGTTTCATTTGTAAAAAGCTAACACACTGTTTTCCAAAGAAGCTGCACCAGTTTGCATTCCACCAACAAGGAATGTGACTTCCAGGTGTTCTATACCCTCAGCTGGTGTCATCAGCATTTTAGTTTTGGCTATTCTAACAGCTGTGTAGTGCTGCATCATTGTTACCTAATTTGCAAGTCACTAATGTTATATGATGTTGTACATCATTTTTTCCTATCTGTATGTGAGTTATCTGGTCAAACATTTGGTCCATTTTTACTGTTCTGTTGTTTGTTTTGCTTTCTTTGAATTTTAAGCATTCATATATTTTGGACACAAGTCATTCATCAGCTATGAGTTTAAAAGTTACTTTCTCCCTGTATGTGGTTTATCTTTTTATTGCTATAAAACATTTTCACAGAGCAGAATTTTCCATTTTAATTAGTACAATTTATAGATTTTTCTTTATTGGATTGTCCTCTTGATCAAACCCAGGGTCAAATAGATATTCTACATTTTTTTCTTCTATTATTTTTAGAATTTTACATTTTACATTTAAGTTTTTGATCAATTTTGAATTAATTTTTGTGAAAGATATAAGACATATCTCTAGGTTCATGGTTATTTATTATTGTTGTGGGTTTTCGTTTAAGTCAGCACCATTTAATGAAAAGAATCTTTTCTTCATTGAATTGTCCTTGCTTCCTTCCCAGAATGTGCATGGTTGCCTCTCAGGACCTTCACTTATATTTCATTCATCTATTTTTTTCTCCATTACACGTCCTTTATTTACTATAGCTTTAAGAAAACTCTTGAAAATGGGTGGTGTAAATCCTTTAACTTTGTTCTTCTATATTGTTTGGTTTTTTTTCAAATCTTTTGTTTTTCATATAAATTTAGAGTAAGTCTTTCAAATCTACTAAATATCTTGGGAATTTTGCTTGGGATTGCATTGGATTCCAGTTTGAAAGAATTAACATGCTTACAAATTGACTTTTCTTTTCCATGAAAACAGAATATTTTTATTTATTTATTAGATCTTTGATTTGTTTCACCAGACTTTTATAGTTTTCAACATATAGATCCTGGACATACTTAATGCTATTTTAAATGGCATTTTTTAAATTTCAAATTCCAAGCAATGACAGTCTTATTTTTCCCTTCATAATCTGTTATCATTTTTTTTCTTTTTTTCTTTTTTTTCTTTTTTGCTCTAGCTGTGATTTCCAGGAGAACTTTGAACTGGTATGAGAAGAAGGAGCCTCCTTACCTTCTTCCTTATCTTAATAGGAAAGTATATAGTTTATTGCTATTAAATATGATAGATGTATTTGAAGATATTCTTTATCAGGTTCAGGAAGTTTCTTCTCAACTCCTATTTATAGTGAAATGTTATTGCAAACGAGCGCTAGGTTTGCTAAATGCTTTTTTTACATCCTTTGGAATGATTGTGTGATTTTTTTTTTCTTGTGCCTGTTGATATAGTTGATCTTATAAACTAAGTTCCTGATAGTGAACTAGCCCTGTATAACTGGCTACCTTATAATTGGTTAGCCTTGTATAACTTAGTCATGATTTTTTATTCTCTTTATACCTTGTTGGATTTATTGGCTAATATGTTTTGAGAATGTCTGGACTCATGTTCACTAGAGAGAGTCCTCTGCTGTTTTCCCTTCTTTATCTTTACATGGTTTTAGTATTAGAGTTATACTGGCCTCAAAGAATGAAATAAAAATATTACTTCATATTATAGTTGGAAGAGAAAATTTGCAACATTTATTCCTTTGGAAGAATTGACTAATGAAGCAAATTGACCTATTCATTTCTTTTAAAGATGACATTTCTGATTTAAATTATTTAATAAATATAGCCATTCTAATTGTCTATTCCTCCTTATGTGATTTTTTTGAAAATTTGTGTGTGTGAGGGAATTATTCTATTTTATGTAAGCTATCTTCATTGTAAGCATAGAATTAATTCTTCATAGTTTTGCCTTATTATCCACTCAGTTCCTGAGGGATCAGCATGGGCAGTGAGATGAACTCTCTTTCAATTCTAATATTAATAGTTTGTCTTCTCTCTTTTTTTCTTAGTTAACCTTGCTATAGATTTGTCAATTTTATTTATCTTTTAAAAGAAGCAGTTTTAAGATTTGCTTTCTGTACTGTGTTTCCGTTTGTAATTTCATTGATTTCTACTGTGTTATTTCTTCTCTTTTCCTTGTTTTACCTTAAATTGCTCCTGTTTCTCTAGTCTCCTGGAGCAAAAACTTAGGTTATTGATTTTAGATCTTTCTTCTCTTGTAGTATATGTACTTAATGCTATCACTTTCCCTCTAAGCCTTGTGTTCCATAAGTTCTGATAAGTTGTATTTTCATTTAGTTCAAAGCATAAATTTTTTGAGACATGTCCTTTGTTTCCTGTGTTAAAAGTTGTGTTAGTCTTTAACTGTTTGGATATTTTTAATTATTTCTATTGTCATGCTGTTGATTTCTAGTTTCATTTTATTGTAAACTGAAATTCTTTCTATAATTTCAATTTATTTAGAATTTATTATGGTGTGTTTTATGGCCCAAAGTTTTGTCTATTTTGATGAATGATTCCTTCAAACTTGAATAAATGTATATTTTGCTGTGGTTTACTGGAGTTTTCTGTAAGTATCAATTAGATCCATATGATTGATATGTTTTTAGGGCAACTATATACTTATTGATTTTCTTTCTGCTTGATTTATTAATTACTGGAAAATTAGTGTTGAAATCTCCAAGTATTGGATTTGTCTCTTTTTACTTGAAATTATATTAATTATTTTCTTGTGCACTATTATTAAGTGTATATACATTCAGGATTGATATGTCTTAGAGAATTTGTTCTTGGATAATTTTCATTCTGCTGAAATGTGCTTTGTTTGAAAATTAACATAGCTACTCTAGTTTTCTCTGATTTATCTTACCAAGTTATAAGCCTGTCTGTCACTTTAACCTATATGAGCCATTACATTCAAAACTGTTTCTTCTAGCCATCTTATATAGTAATGCACCAAATAATGACTTTTGGTCAATGAAGAACCACATATGATACTGGTCCCATTAAATTACATCATCTAATGACATCATAGCCATCTTAGTTTGTGTAAACACACCAAGGGTGTTCTTAAAAGGATAAAATCACCTAACAACACATTTACAAAGATATCTTGTTAAGTAACACACTATTGTATTTCTGTCTTGTTTGTTTTCTTTTAATTAGTATATTACCAACACTAATTTATAAAAAGATTTTTCACAAATATATGGATTAATTATTAATTTCTAATTATTTTGCATTTATGACTTTTACTTTTTTCTTTTCCTTTTTCCTGCTTTCTCTGGTTGTAATTGAGCAATTTCTAGAATTCCATTTTATCTCCTTTCTTAATATATCAATTATATTTTAATTTTTTGTTGTTTGCTTTGAGTTTGCAATATATACTTTTAATGAATATAATTCCACATTTGAAGAATACTCTACCACATCTCATGTTGTACTATCACCTTACAACAGAGTATTTAGTTTCTTTTATCCCTTATATCTCTCATTCATTTCTTATTTATGTGCCATAAGTAACCAGCACATTGTTAATATTACTTTAAACATTTACCTTTTAAGTCAATTAAGAATAAGACAACTAAAGATTTTATTTTATCTTTGTTCATTCCTTCTGCATAATCATCCTTTCTTTATGTAGCTTAAATTCTGATCCAGAGAATTTTCCTTCTCATTTACTAAATATAACATTGGTTACACAGAAGGTCTGCTGATGAAGAATTCTCTCCATGTTAGATTATCTGAGGATTTCTATATTTACTCAGGATAATTTCTTTGGACATAGAAATTCTAATATTGTAGTATGTTTTTGTTCATCTTTAAAATTTTATTTCACTCTTTTCTTGCACGCATGGTTTCTAATAGTCATAATAATTATTACCCCTGTTCTTTAGGTAATATCTCCTTCCCCTCCTCCTTTTCTTTCCACAGTTTGTCTATTCTTTTCTCATCTTGCTAAGCCTTGGTGTGATAATTTGGGATATTAATATCTTAGCTTATGTTTCCTGAATTCCCTGGGTCTGGGTTTTGGTGTCTGTCATTAGTTACAGGAATTCTCGACCATTTTATTACTTCTAATTATCTTTGCTTTCTGTTATTTCTACTGTGATATTCCAGTTACCCATATGTTATACCATTTTAAATTGTCCCATAGTTCTTTCATGTTATTTTTTTCTTCCACAAATTTTTTGTATTTTTGTGTACAGTCTACTGATGAGCCCATCAAAGGCATTCTTTATTTTCATCACCATTTTTTATTTCCTAGCATTTCCTTTTATGTCCTTCTTTGAATTTTTATCTCTCTGCTCACATTACCTGTGTGTTCTTACATGCTCTCCACTTTTTTAATTAGAGCTTTTAACATATCAATAATAATTACTTAATCTCCAGTCTAATTATGCCAGCATCTGTGTCACATCTGAGACTGTTTCTAATGCTTGCTTCATCTTGGCACATTTTGTTTTGAACTTTTCTTTTGGTATGCATTATAATCTTGTATTCAGTGCTGAACACGGGTCCTCTTGTCTCTGTAGTTTTTGAGCTTCCTGAAGAACTCTCAGCTAGCATCTGATTCTTTCAGCTCTTTCAACTGTAATCCGCTGTTATTCTAGAGTCTTGTTATTCTAGATGGTGTGGTGAAGAGTGGGTGAGGGGAAATATTCTATAACCTTAAAAGTACATCCAAAGGCTGTAATAGGCATTCCTGGACTCTAACCTTTACAAATGGTTTTTAATTGTTGTTGCTTATTTTAACCCTCTTGGGTGAGATAAGAAAAGTGGAAGGAGCTAGAGTAAGAGAAATATCCCTCCTCAGAGTGAGACAAGCCTTTAGAAGTCTTTTTCCATAGTATGTAGGCCTATTTTATGGAGAAAGACCTGAGGATATTTTTTAATGTTTTTATTAATGCATTATAGTTGCAAATAATATTAGGGTTCATTTGACATAATCATACATGCATGGAAAATAATTTTCTCCATTTCAGTCCCCAATACTCTTTCTCACTCTTTTTCCCTCCTCTTTTTCTTCCCTATACTTCACTGGTCTTCCTTCTGTTTATTTATTGTTTTTTAATTGGTGATTTATAGGTATACATAGAGGTGGGATTCACTATGGTATATACATAGATGTATATACCACAATTTGCTCAATTTCCTGATAGACTCTTGCCATCTCCCTGCCAGAGCTACAAGAGATAACTTAGAGGAACCTAGTGGGGTTCTTGAAGGTTAAACTCATGACAGTATGTGAGCCCCAAATAGTTCCTACTTATGATTCTGCACACTTAGCCACCAATTGCCATTTCAGCATTCCTGAGTTGTTGGTTCTACACAAGTATATTATCAGTTCTGACTTTGGATTTACATGACCTCTGACATTTTAGGGTAAAAGTTTGCCCTACAACCTCAGTTTGCTTATGGATCAAAAAAAAATTCATTGATTTTTTAGTTGCTTCTTCTTGTCATTAATGTTGTTGTATGAATAAGAATAACAATTGCCAAGATCATCACCTTTTGTAGCTGAAACCAGAAATTCCCTAGAATTGCTTACAAGCCCTCAAGTATTTCCCAAATGAATTGATTTGTTATTTTCTGATCCCTATTTCCATGATCCTAGGAATAGCATGTACCTTATTCTACATGGAATGGTTGATCTTCCAATTTCCAAACCTACACACTTGCTCCAATCAGCTCTCCTTACCAGTGAGAGGAACCCTTCAGAATACAAATTGCATCAGTTCCCTCCCTGCTTCATCCATGGTGGGCATGGAAAGTGAAGTGAAGTCTCTTCTGTGTGTACTCTCTAGATTTTACACCTGTAAAACTCCATGAAATGATAATAAGGAATGCAAGATCCTATGGCATAAAGATGATAATGTACAGAGTGGACCACAGATTAGAGACATCATGAAATACCACATAGAAAAGAGATAGATGAATCTCAATGGTAAAAAGAGTTGAAAATGCTAAAAAAAAAATGAATTTGGGGATTACAAAATGTGTGAAATGCAATAGCAGTGATGAGCTAATAAAGGGTATTGATTACTCTCCTGAATCCTAGGATGGCTTGGAAAATGGAGTCACCAGATACTCCAAGGGCAAAGCCAGTAGTCCCAGATGAAGAGCAAAAAAAAATTTAAATTTAAAGCCTACCTAAGGAGAGTTGGGCACTTAGTTATTCTCCAATACCATAAGTCTTAATAACTTGCCCAGGACACAAAAAAGAGCTGAAATAAACTTGATTCACTAAAAGGCTGACCCCAAGTAACTTACAGTGCAGATACAATAAGAGCTAGGCAAGGATGAGGGGGATTGATGAACATGTGCACACTCAGCTGTGGCACACTCATGCCACTGTGTTCAGGTGCTCAATGAACATAGGTATATGTGAGTCAGTGAATGAATAAATGAAAGATTCAACCAACTGGCTTCTAAATATTTACAACTTTATGGTTTTAAGAATTTATAATTTTACCAAATATTTTCCTGTTAAGAAAAATTACTCTAAAAGTTTAGCTGCTAATTAGAGGGACAGTAAAACAAATGTACAATAAAAGATAATACTCAGTGTCATCCTCACTGGTAAGAAGACATTGCATCCCACTGGCACATGAGCTACCTTGCAAGTTTCACTGCAGATCATTTGCATTAGAGACACATGGACAAGCAAACTCCCTTAGCACTGATGGTTAGGGAGACACAGCATCTGATCCTCTTCTGCATTAGCAGAAATTAATGTTAACTTTAATAAAAGACTAACAGTTTTGTTCAGACATTTCCCAGGCCCAGAAATCATAATTCAAATTATATTCACTAGTTTAAGAAATATTTCTGTACTTATGCCAGGATTCATACAGCATGTTTAATGCAGCAGTTACTGAAACACTCCTCACATGTCCATGCATCTCTCCAATTAATAAAGGCCAGGAGTACTTCTTAGTCGTTTACATTTATCTTCACTGGACTTCTTTTAGTACTTTAAATGTAAATCAGGGCAGGTAGACCAGTATAAGTAGAAGACAGTACAAGAAAGGCCAATATTACTTATGAATATGGATGCAAAATTCCATGCTAAAATTAGCAAACCAAATAGAACAACGTATAAAAAGGATGAATCACTGTGATCAAGCCAGGTGTATTTCAGAAATGTAATATTGATTTGACATTTTAAAAGATCAATTGATAATATCAATATTACCAAACTAAAGTATCAAATGTTTTGGTCATCTCAATAGATGCAGAAGAAAACACCTCGTAAAATATAACCTTCATTTGAGATTAAACAGACACAAGCAAAATAATGGCTCTTAGAAAGTAAGATTAAAAATAAACAACTCCTTGACCTGGTAAAGGATGTCAACAACAACAACAACAAAAATAAAAAGCTGCCTTTGAGATTAAAGAACAAAATAAAGATGCATGCTAACCACTGCTATTCAGGAGTGCCCCAAATGTTTTCGTTAATGTTAAACAGCACAAAAAAAGATACTTTAAAGTGGATGTGAATCAGAAAGAACAAAAACAAAATAGCAAATATTATAGAGATAATACAGTAGAATGAATTTAAAAAATGAGTATCAAAGAAATTGTATATAGACAATATTCAAAAGTCCTTCATATGTTTAACTGTCAAATAAAGGAAGCTTAAAAACATCCAACGTAGGATACTATCAAAATTATACAGTATCTAGAAATAAATCTAACAAAATATTTACATGACTTTTGTGGAGAAGCCTTTGTGAATATTACTGAGTGGTATTTTAAAAAGGTATGTAAATAGCTGGGCGTGGTGGCACACATCTGTAATCCCAGCACTTAGGGAGGCTGAGACAGGAGAATTGCGAGTTCAAAGCCAGCCTCAGCAATAGTGAGGTGCTAAGCAATTCAGTGAGACACTGTCTCTACATAAAACACAAAATAGGGCTGGGGATGTGATTCAGTGGTAAAGTGCCCTTGAGTTCAAACCCCAGTACCAAAAAAAAAAAAAAAAGGTATCTAAATAATATGGAGGAGGTTATATAAATGAAGTAGAAAACCATGTACATGGATTGGAAGACTCAATATTTTAGAAATTGCACCTTTCCAAATTGCAATTTTTATAAGTAAAATTATCACAATGTTTATCAAACATTAATTTGTTTATTGCTTGTTTATTTAATTAATTTTAAATGAAGAGAATGACCAAATGATTCCAAATTCCCTGCATATATTAAATGCCAGATCAGTTTCACAAACAGAAGAAGATGGAGATGATACCTCTACCAAACCCTAAGGTTCAATTTAAAATGATAATAATAATAGAATGATATAATTTCAAATGGGCTCAAAGAGTCATTGGAAGAGACTAATTGGAAACTAATGTATGGCAGAAGCAGCAGGACACATAAGTGTAAAAAACAATAGACGTGTTAATAAATTTTGATGAGACAAAAGTCTATTTTCTTGGGCAAAAATGAAGTCAAATCCTTCTCTTATATCATTAGCCATTTGTTATGGTTTGGATGTGAGGTGTCCCCCAAATGCTCACATGTTGACACAATGCAAGAAGGGTCAGGGGAAAAATGATTGGGTTGTGAGAGTCTTAACCCAATCAGCCAATTAACCCCCTGATAGGGATTAACTGAGTGGTAACTGAAGTGGTAGTATGTGGCTGGAGGAGGTGGGAATTGAGGGCATGACTTTTGAGGTATATATTTGAATCTGCCAAGTGGAGACCTTTTTCTCTGCCAACTGATCATCATGTGAGCTTCTTCTTTCTGCCACATTCTTCTGCCATGATGTTCAGCCTCACCTTGAGCCCTGAGGAATGAAGTCTGCTGTCTATGGATTGAGACCTCTGAAACCATGAGCCCCCAAATAAAACTTTTCCTCCTCTACAGTTGTTCTGGTTGGGTCCTTTTAGTCACAGCAGCGAAAAAGCTGACTGAGACACCATTCAATGCCAAGTAGAATAAAATTCTAAAGTCAAATGGCAACATTTTAAAGTTTATAATCAAAAGTATCAGAAATTATCAAGGCCTTGGATGAATGCTTTAATATAACAAAATGAAAATTACAAAGATAAATTTGATATATTTGATTATAATAAAAATCAGAAGTTGACTATATCAAAGCATACCATAAATATTGGAAAAATAAAGTTCATCTATTTACTTACAAATGAGCCAAAAAATTAACAAGAAAAAGTCAAAATATCCAGTTAAAAGTGAGCAAAAACTTCAAGAGCCACTGTAGAAAATAGAAAACTCAAATGACCAAAAACTATGTGAAAGTATGATGAACATAATTGGCAATCAGGAAGAGAAATGAAAATAGCATTATAACACTAACAATTTGGCTAATATTAAGACATATTAGTCTGTATTCCTTACAGAGAGAAAACCAGCATGATTTATTGATTGACTGATGAAAGGTTAGAGGAATTGAGCCACGGGGTCATGGAGGCTAAGAGGTCCCACAGCAGGCTGTCTGCAAACTGGAGGCCCTCTGGTACTGGTAGCATGGTCCAGCTCAAATTTGAAAGTCTCAGAACAAAGGAATCTGATGGCTTAACTCTCAGTCTGAAGCTGAAATCTTGAGTACCCAGGGCCGCCAAATGCAAGACCAGGATTCTACAAGCCTGTTGTTCTAATGTCCAAGGGCCGAAGAAGATTATATCAGCTGCAGGAGAGAGAGAGAGGGAGATAGAGTGTGCACTCCAAAATAAGCTTTTTCTCTGCCTTTTTGTTCCATTTGGTCCCCAGTCAATTGGATACTGTTCCCCTTCATTGAGGATGGATTTTCTCCACCTACTCCAATCCTCCTCACACGACAATCTCCTATAGAAACCTCTCATAGACACACCCAGAAGTAAAACTTTACCAACTCTCTCAGCATCTCTTAATACAGTCAAGCAGATACCTAGAATGAACAAAGAATTAAAAAGCATTCGAATACTGAGCTATACCCAACGTCACACATAGAAGGTAAGTATGTAAATAGTTGCAGCCCATAGTGTGCTTCTGTAACAGAATACCTGACTGAATAATTTACAATGTATCAAAATTCATGAGCTTATGGTTCTGCAGGAGGCTGGAAGTCTGAGTAGAAGAATCTAGTGAGGGTCTTTTTGCTGTATTGTCACATGGCAGAAGGCAAAGAGAAAGTGAGAGAGAAAGATAGAAGGGATTCAAACTCATTCTTTCAGAAAAAACAAGTGCCCCCGCCCCATAACAGCAACAATCCATTTTTGAGGGCAGAACACTCATAGCCTAATCACTCTTAAATATCTCACCTCTTAGTGCTGTTGCAATGACTATTAAATTTCAATATGGATTTGGGATGAGATAAATACTCAACCAGTAGCAATTCTACATCCCATTTTTGGGATATAGAAACTAATAATTAGATGTTCTTCAATCAACACATTTCACCCCTCAGTATAAATGTTATATAGTAAGCCTTGCATATGTGAGTTAGGAGATCTGTACAAAAATGAACAAAACAGGTGTTTTTGTGTGTGGAAGCCAAAAACTGGAAACAATTTGAATTCCCATCAACAATAGATTAGGTAAA
Organism: Xerus rutilus; assembly: GCA_028644305.1. Lineage (NCBI taxonomy): Eukaryota > Metazoa > Chordata > Mammalia > Rodentia > Sciuridae > Xerus > Xerus rutilus. The sequence continues at coordinate 94,771,001 of CM053407.1, forward strand.
CATACCGTAGTGCACTGTACAATGGAATGTTGCAAAGCAATAGAGCAATTGGTAATACAGCCAAGGGCATCAACATAGATGAATCTTAGATGTATAATTTTGAGAAAATAAGCAAGTCACAGAAAAATACCTATGATATGGTTCTACTCATATGAATTTCAAAACCAGGCAAAATCAAACATCCCATTATTTAAATATTCATGTGAAAAGTGATAAAATCATATTTACAAAATGCAAGGGAATACTGTTACAAATGTCAAAAATAGCTCAAGGGAGAGGGTGGGAAGATGCAATTGGGAAAGAGCTTATGGGGGTTGTACTTGCAACAAAGTTCTGCTTTTTATCTTAGGGGTGATTACATGTATATTCACATTGTTAGTTTGTTAAAGTATACCTACATCCTTTCTATTCTTATTTCATGCTATATCTCTAATCAATAGGATCCTCATCAGACAATAAAATGAGAAATATTCTGTACTATTAAGTTATATACAGTAACATGTGCCAATAACCATAAGCTAATTGAGAGAGTTAGAGTTGCAAAACTGAAAGAAGGGGTTGAGAATTGGTTTTGGAAAGGTCAATTCTAAGCAATGTGAACGACTATAAACACTGTCTGAGAAAATGAAATAATCCTGTGGTCAGGCAGGAGATACCGAAATTTTTTGAAAAGAGGTCTGATATGGCAATATATGTTTATCACAAATACTTCAAAGGACTACGTGCGTGCGCACGCACACACACACACACACTACATGGAGCCATGGAAAGGGAATAATGCAAACTTGAGGCTCACTGGGCTAAGGGTATTCATGGACTGTAAGCTGTAGTTTATTAGGGAAAGGAAAACATATTCTTTTTCAGATATATGTGCTAATCTTTGAAGATGCTACTTCAGAAGAGCCCAAAAGAGAGTCAGGTATTTCCCAGTGGGTGGTTGGATTTACACTTGAGGAGATGATAAAAACTAAATATGGTTAGTTTAAATTGAAGGTACCTCTTCATGGAGTTAAAGGGTAACTCTCAGAGTAAGATTCTTGAGGGATTTCATACAGGTGAAAATGATACAGGGATAAATGCAAAATCTCTGCACAACTCTCCACACATAAGATTCAGGAAAGAAGAACTCAATAAGAAATCAGAGAAAGAGATCTGGCACAAAAATAAAAATAACTAAATAGGTTATAAAATTTAGTTACAAAAATAACTAAATAGATTAATGCCAAAAAGTTGAGGAAGGAACTTCCTCAACTGTCTGGAGAAAACCCCCAACTACTTAAATAGAATTTTTGAGGGCCTCTTTCTCCAGAAGTTTTGACCTCTGTGGCAGTCATGAACCATGATAAAAAGAACCCTGCCACAACCATAGTAGACCAACTCTAAGACTGACTCCTAAATCTCCAGTGCTGAATTTATACTGCTGTTTAATTCCTAGTTTTTGAGTATGAGTGAGACCAGTCCCCTGGCTATCGTGAGTAGAATTTGGCAAAAGTGATCATCACTCAATGGCTACCTTACATAATATTATAACTCATCTTACTAGCAGACTCTTCCCTTGCTAGTTCTGATGAATCCAGCTGCCTTGTGAAAAGCTACCCTACAGGTGGAAACAAACCATAAGTGACAGAGGCCCCAGACAGCATCCAACAATAAACTGAAGCCCTCAGGCTTACAACAGATGAAAAGCTGTTGAGTGAACACCTCAGGAGCTCAGGAGTGTCTCATTTGCCTGTTGAGTTTTAAGATCAAACAATGGCCCTGCTTAACATTTGTTTTTTTTTTGGGGGGGGGGTATAGGGTAGGACTAGGAATGGAACACAGGGTCACTTTACCACTGAGCCACATGCCCAGCCCTTTTTATTTTTTTATTTTGAGACAGAGTCTTGCTAAGTTGCTGAGGCTGACTTGGAACTTGTGATCCTCCTGCTTCAGTTTCTCAAATCAATGGGATTACAGGTGAGCACCACCATGCCCAGCCCTGCTCAACATTTTGTTTGCTGTTGTTTCCTTTCATTTCTTTTATTTTTTTAACTAATACATCACAATTATAATGTTGAGCTTCATTGTAGCATATTTGCACATACATAAAAACACAATTTGATCATTTTCACTCCTCTATACACACAGGTGAATCCTGCCCTCTGCCAGAATGGTCTCCTTTCTACTTCCATGGTGTCCCTTTTATTTCTTTTTCTCTTTGTAGCTTCCATTTATCAGCAAAAACGTGATACTTTTCCATCTGAGTTTGACATTTTGCACTCAGAATTATGGTCCAGTTCCATCCATTTTCCTGTAAAAGATATAATTTCCTCCTTTATAGTTGAATAAAACTTTGTTGTGTATATATACCAAATTTTCTTTATGCATTCATCTGTTAACAGACACCCAGACTGAATCCATAACTTGGCTATTGTGAGTTGTGTTAAGTATAGGTATGCATGTATCTCTAAAGTATGCTGAATTTCTTTGGATAAATTCTAAGGAGTGTTATAGTTGAATCATATGGTAGTTCTCTTGTTAGTGTTTTAAGGAAACTCTATACTAATTTCCAAAGTGGCTGTATTAATTAACAGTTACTTGAACAGTATATGACTTCCTTTTTCTCCACATCCTCATCAGCATTTATTATCATCTTTTTGTAATGATTGCTATTCTAACTGGAGTGAGATAAAACCTCAGTGTAATTTTGATTTGCATTTCTCTGACAGCTACAAAAATAACTAAATAGATTAATGCCAAAAAGTTGAAGAAGATACTGAACACTTTTTCAGACAGTAGTTTACACTTATACTTCTTTTGAGAAGTATCTGTTCAGTTCATTTGCCCATGTATTAATTGGGTTATAATCGGGATGTTAATCTTCACTTGGAAGAGTAACTGGCAAAGATTTTCTTCCGTTATCTCAGTTGTCTCTTCATTCTGTTGCTTCCTTTGCTGGGCAAAAGGTTTTGTTTGCTTTCTTTTTGCTTTTTAATTTGTTGCCATTTCATTTATTGATTCTTTCTCTTATCTTCTGAGCTATAGGAATCCTATTCAGAAAGTTTTTGCATCTGCCTATACGTTGAAGTGTTTTCTCTCCTTTTTTTTTGCTAACGGTTACAAAGTTTCTGGTCTTCTACTCAGGACCTTGATCCATTTTGAGTTGAATTTATATGGGGTAAGAGATACAGATCTTGGATCATTCTTCTACATATGGATATTCAGTTTTCCCAGCAATAGTTGTTAGAGAGGCTATCTTTTTCTCCAATCTGGTTTTTTTCTTTTTTTTGCAACTTTGTCAAGAATTAGATGATTGTAATTGTACAGGTTTGTTTCTGGATCTTCTATTCTGTTCATATATTGGCATATATGTCTGGTTTTATGCCAGCACCATGCTTTTTTTGCTACTACGTCTATTGTAGTATGATTGGAAATCAGGTATTGTGATGTCTCCAGCATTACTCTTTGCTCAGGGTTGCTTTGGCTATTCAGGGTTCTTTTTTCTTCCATATGAATTTTAGAATTGCTTTTTGTAACTGTTTGAAGAACATCTTTTTTATGGAGATTGCATTGTATTTATAGATTCCTTTGGTTATACAGTCATTTTAACAATATTAATTCTGCCTGACCATGAGTGAAAGAGGTCTTTCCACCTTCAAGTGTCTTCTTCAATTTCTGTGTTCAGTGTTTTATAATTTTCATTGTCAAAATCATGAACTTCCTTGGTAAAGTTTATTCCTTGGAGCTTTATTCTTTTTGAAGATGTTGTAAATAGATTGTAATCTTGATTTCTTTCTCAGTAGAATCATTATTGGCATATAGAAAAGCTATTGATTTTTGCATGTTGATTTTGTATCCTGCTACTCTGATGAATTTATTTTTTATTTCTAGAATATTTCTGGTGGATCCTTTAAGGTTTTCTAAGTATAGGATTACATCATCAGCAAATAAGGATAATTTGACCACTTCCTTTCCTTTTTGTATCCCTTTCATTTTTTCTCTCGTCCAATTGCTATGACTAAGATTCAAGTATTATACTGAATAATAGTGATGAGAGTGGATATCTTTTCTTGTTACTGATTTTAAAAGAAATGCTTTCTCCATTATGATATTTGTTTTGAGTCATACATAGCCTTTATTTTATTGAGAAAAGTCCCTTCTATCCATAGGCTCTTTAGGGTTTGTTTGTTTGGTTTTTTTTGTTTTTTTGATCATTAAATTTGTGTCGAATTTTGTCAATGGCTTTTTCTGCATCTACTGAGGTGATCATGACATTTTTGTAATTGGTTCTATTCATGAGGTATATTACATTTATTGATTTGCATAAGTTGACCCAGTGTTGCATCCCTGAGATGACACTAACCTGGTCATGACATATGATTTTTTAAAATATTTTCTTGAATTCAATATTTTATTGAGAATTTTTTCATCTAGGTTTGTCAGTGATATCCATCTCTAGTTGTTTTGTTTTGTTTTGTTTTGTTTTTCTTTATTATGTCCTTATCCAGCTTTGGTATCAGGGTGATTCAGACTTCAGAGAATAAGAATGAATATGTACCCTCCCTTTCAATTTTATATAACAAATTGACAATAATTATTATTAGTTCATCTTTAAAGATCTGGTAAAATTCAGCTATGAATCTGTGTGGTTCTGAACTTTTCTTAGCAAGGAAGCTTTTTATTACTGCTTTAATTTCATTCTTTTTTATTGGAATTTTTGCTTTTTACATCTTCTTTGTTCAGTTTTGGAGATTGTAGGTGTCTAAAATATTTTCCTTTTCTTAATTTTCTGATTTATTACAATATAAGTTTTCAAAATAGTCCCTAGTAATCCTCTGGATTTCAGCTGTGGCAGTTGTCATCTCCACATTTTTATCTCTAATTTTATCAATCTTAATCTTTACTCTATTTCTTTTGGTTAGTTTGGCTAGCAGTTTATTAATCTTAATCTTTTGAAAGAACCGATTTCTATTTCATTGATCAATTGTGTTGTATTTTTAGTTTATATTTTATCAACTCTAGCCCTAATCTTTATTATTTATTTCAATTTACTCATTTTAGGATTGGCTTGTTCTTGTATTTCCAAGACCTTCAGATGCACCATTAGGTTATTTATTTGCGATCTTCTTTGTTTATAATGTACACAATGAGGCAACAATAGCTATAATCTTTGCTCTTAGACGTGGCTTTGCTGTATCACAGAGATTCTGGTATGTTGTCCTCACATGTTCATTTTGATTTAGGAGTTCTCATATTTCACCTCATAATTGTTTCAGACTTCATGCTAAATTATGTTTTTTGCCCAAAGTGGGTGAAACTATTATATGAAGAGTTTTTAAAAAAAGATTTTGCCAGTATTACTTAAAAATCATTTATTACAAAACTGTCTTTGAGGCAAGATTAGGATGCATGGAATTCTTATGAATGTACTTTAATGATTATGCTGTGAAATATATATTTTTTAATTTTCCTCTTAATTCCTTCAGTGATCCACTTATCATTTAATCTCTATGCATTTGTAAAGTGTCAGTAGTTTTTCTTTTGACTTCTTATTTTATTCCATTATAGTAAGAAAGGATGCAAAGTATTATTTAAATATTCTTGTGTATTTGCTATGACTTGTCTTAGGGCTTAATATATGATCATCAATTTTTGAGAAGGTTCCAGGAGTGGCTGAAAATAAAGTGTATTCAGTTGCTGTTAGATAAAATATTCTTAGATGTATTTTAAGTCCAATCAATCTATAGTAAATTTTACATATAATGTGTCTTAGCTGTTTCTATTAGAATGACCTCTCTATTAGTGAGAGTGGCATACTGAAGTCCCCACTATTATTGTATTCGGTCAATCATTCTCTTTATATGGAGTAATGGTTGCTTTATATATTTAGGTACACCAATTTTAGAACATAAAAATTTGCGATAGCTTCATCTTCTTGTTGAATTGCTCCCTTTCTAATATATGACATTGTCTTTCCTAATTTTGGCTTGAAGTTTGTTTTGTCTGTAAATGTCTTTGCTTGTCGACAAGGTGTTTCTTGGAGAAAACATACCATTGGTTCTTTTTTAATCATTGGGCTATTTTTTAACCCAATCTATCAATCTCTCTCCTTTAATTGGAAAATTAAAACCTTTTACATTTAGCATTATTATGGAAAGGCGATGTCACTTCCTGTAATTTTGTTTCATTTCTAATGTTTCCTTTGTTCTTAATTCTCATTTGCTTTTCCACTGTTCTAATGAGATTTTTTATTTCCCTTGTTCTCTTGGTTGTTTCATCTATTTCTCTGTGTAGGATTCCATTGAGTGTCATCTTCCATGCTGGGCTGACTTAATGGTCATAAATTCCTTTAGATTATACTTATCTTGAATAGCTTTGCTGGATATAGTAGTCTAGTTTGGCCATTGTTTTCTTTCAGGTCTTGCAATACATTACTCTCTTGTAGAGTTTCTTCTGAAAAATCTCTTATTTTATTGGTTTACTTTTATAAGTTAGTTGATGCTTCTCTCATGTTGCTTTTAAAATTATTATGACCTTTTGTCATTTTAAGTATAAAATGTGCAGTGCTTTTTTTCTTGTCCAGTATGTTTGAAGTTTTAAGTGCCTCTAATTCCTGCATGTCCATCTCATCCAGGAAGTTATTTCTCTGAATAAATTTTCTATAACATTAGTCTATTTCCTCTCTTTCCTCAGTCCTATGAATCTTATGTTTGGACTTTTAATGTTGTGCTAGAGGTCTTGCATATTATGTTGATAATTTCTAATTTCTTTTCTGTATTACTGCCTGAATTATCTAATTTCTACCCCTTGTCTTTGAGCCTTGATAGTATTTCTTCTGCCTGTCCTACTCTGTTGGTAAGAATTTCCTCTGAGATTTTTCTTTGATTAATTGAGCTTTCATTTTCAAGATTTGTTTGGTTCCTTTTTAGAATATCTATCTCATTAAAATGCTCTTTCGTATACTACATGCTCTTCCATAGTTCATTTCTTAGATCTTCTTTTAGTTCATCAATTATTTTGACAATCAAATATTTGAATTCTTTGGCATTTTCTACATTTTGACATCTTCAATATCTATGGTATTAGTTATTGGAGTGTTATGAACTTCTGGAACTATCTTATTACCTTGCATGCTCATGTTTGTTCTATTGCCATGTTGATATTTATTCATTTCATGGAATAGATAGTGAGCTGCTTTCTCTTTACTATATGCCACAAGCTGGGCTTCTGCCTTAGTAACAAAACACCTAGTCGACATAATCAGAGTCTCATATCAATTTCTAGCACCACTTTGAGATGAGATAATAGTCACCAGTATATGCAACCACTTGAGAGCAAACCATACACTAATAAACTATTAAATTTATTGAAAATATTCTGTATAACTTCCTAGGCCACAAGTGAAAAAGGGAAATTATACTACAGACTAGGATTAAAAAAAAAGTACTAAGGAAACGTGGGCAACCATGGCAGTGGATTGGTGTCTGAGGTTTGCACAGTGGTGTTCAGCAGTTGGTGTAAGATGCTGCACTCCTTGTCAGTCAGCAATCTTCAGTGATCAGCTCTCAGTATGCAGGTTGCTCAGAAGGCCTATTTCAAAGGTGTTCCCTATGATAGATTTTAGCTGGTTTTGCCAGGTGGGATGAAGCTGGCTGAGATGATTTAATTGCTCCCAAACCTGTAGTCCTAGAAAAAATGACTGCCTACTACTCTCTGCCAGCACTTTGATACAAGCACATTCTTGTTCACCACATGTCTTTGAAGCTTCTTCCCCAGCTTAATTAATTATTTCTCTTCTACTACTTGTGAACGAAGTTTGTCAGCTTTGCCTCTCCTATTTTCCCTCTTTGCTACTCCTCCCCCTAGACCTGCCCTTTTGCAGCAGGTCAAGTTCAGGGTTGACAATTTTTTTCTTATTCTCTGTTCCAGTAACTAGAATTTCTGAGTCCTTCTAAGTGTTGATTTTCCAATATTGCGTCTCAGTACATGCCCTTTGTTACCTTACGTCTCTAATCAGTTGTTCTCTCACTGCTTGGATTCCATATCATAGGGAATTCAGATTTGCGACCTACTTACACTTAATAATCTTGCCAACTCACTTGCAGTGTTATAATACATAGTTAAGTACATAACCCAACTAAGTCAATCCTGCACTCCTGACACTCAGAAATTGTGTAATAAGAAATGCATGTCATTTTAAATAATTAAGTCTGTAGTACTTGGTTACCTAACAATAGAAAACAAGTAAACTGGTGTACTTTGTCTGGAGACAAAGGGTGTAATAAACCATGAAATCTATTGGTCCAAAGGTTCTGGACAGACCAACTATGTCCAATGCAACTAAAGGGAAGAAAAAATTGTTATGGTGATATTTAGTAAAATTGACATGAAAATAAAAGCCAACGAACAGAATTAAAAGGAGAGGTGGGGGATTCTACTGCCAAAATAACAACAAGAGGATCTTGGCAGATAAATTGAATATGATGGTCATAATAACCCTAACTTCATGTATGACTGCACATATGTTGTGATTCTAAACAACTTACAACTAGAGAATTGATATGTTATCCTCTATCTATGTACAATGAATCAATTTACACTGTTAACATGTAAGCCTAAATAAAACAAAATAAAACAAAACAAAACCAAAAAAAAAGAAATGAAATCATGGTTGAAATGGTCTTGAAGACATGCAATATATGAAGCCATTTTTAGAAGAAAATCCATTTAAGTTCACTGAGAACCTGAAAGTATATGGAACTTGAATCATAGCCCTTCCTTCCTTGTCCTCAAAGCTCAGTTTAAATATTAAAAAACAAAAACAACAACAACAACAAAAACTCCACTTCAGACTGGTTCAGATAAAACTGCTAGCTCCCATTTTCCCCAGCTGTGCATCAAGGATTATGGTACCTTCCTAGGAAGGTCAGGGCATCCAGATTTCTCATTATCTTCAACAGCTACTCAAAGACAAAGACTATGTTCTGAACAATTTTGACCAATATATTATGAATTCCTCCTTCCACTCATCTCACACCAGTGTCTGAAGGCTCTGTCTCAGGCATGGAATGCTGAGGATACCAGTCTCACCCTGGGTTATTTATAAGAAGACAGTGATTTCCAGGCAGGAGAATCAACCTAGGAAGACCAGAGGCTAATTATCCCATGCTGAGCACCTAGATCTACCTAAAGTAAAATTGTGGCTGAGAAGGAAACACACTACTGCCTGCCCTCCACCTCACCCCCATTCCAGGGCATAGCACAGTTCAGGAATTCTGCTAATGGGTAAAGACAGGGTACAAGTAAGAGAGAATTAGGGTTAGAAACATTAGAAAAGAGCTAACCCAGGGGTCAGAGTAAACCTCAAACACCGACTTCCAAAAATATTCCTGTAAAGGAAACTAAGATTTATTTGATTAGGTTATAGAATAATTTATGTCCAAGGCATTGTTGAAAACGATAGAGTAGTCTGAAATAAATATACTCAGCTTAACACCTGAGTATAGTGTAGAAAGGAGACAGTTAAAGAGAAGCCTGATAAAACCACTGTTATCTGTGGGTGTCAGTACACAGGCCTAGGGGAGCCTCTGAGGATCAATGTCACAGCCCTCAGGCTAAGGGGAAAATACACTCTACAAAAATGACAGCCAATAAATAAACAAACAAGATTATACTAATAATATACTCAGCGGTTAGTGTTATTTCCCAGAGTTTTTATAATATATTATCTAAAATGGCAAGTTTCCAACAATAAACTATGAAACATGCAAAGAAACAAAAACAAATCCTGGGGGGAAAAGCATGTAACAGAATCTGTCCATAAGAGCAAATTAAAGTTGTATTAACTCTGAAATTGTGTAATAAGAAATGAATGTCATTTATTTTATGCATATAGTGCATGTATACACATGTATATAGTGTATACACATGTATATAGTATATACACTATATACATGCTTGAAGAAAGGAAACAATAAGGAAGAGGCAATATGAAATGGTAGAATGTATAAAAGGAAATAGAAGGCTTGGATAAATTATAAACCATTGAGGCCTAAGAGTTCTCCATAGAATACTCTATGCAACAACAGTAGAACACATAGTCTTCTCAGGTGTAAATGAAACATTCTCCAAGATAGATATGAAACAATACCGAATAAACTTGAAACAATGAAAATATTGTGAAGCCTATCTCCCAATGGCAATGGAATGAAATTTAACATAAGTAACAAATAAATTTGGAGAACATCTCACTCCTAAAGAATAAATTATAAGGAAAAAAACTTGAATGAAAATAAAGGCATAGCTATAAATGCCTAAACTTATAAAAATAATAAAGACCTCAAATTGACAATCTAACAGTCTACCTTAAGGTATTAGAAATATAAGCATAAAGCAAGCAGAAGGAAGAAAATAATAAACATTAAAGTAAAATGATACATTAATATAAAATATACAGAACTTTAATAAAACCAAAATTTATTCTTTGGAAAGATCAATAAAATTATCAACCTTTTAGTTAGCTGGACAAAAGAAAAGAAAGAATACTCAAACAGAATCAGGAAATGAGAGAGGCAACATTATTACCAAATTTGAAAGAATAAAAATGACTGTTTTAAAAATAGTAAAGAATTGTCCATTACTAAATTAAATTACTTAAATAAAATAGAAAAATATTTAAAAAGAAAACTATTAAAACTAACTAAATGGTAATTATAAAATCTCTGTGGGCCCATGATTAAGAAAAAATAAATAAGTGATTAAAAAGCTACCCCAAAATAAGCTTGGATTCACATGGCTTTACTGGTTAATTGTAGCAAACATTTAAAGAATTAGTGTCAACTATTCATATCACTCAAAAAACACAAGAAGAAAAAAATTGGAAAATTATGGAAACTCTTACATTCTATGAGGCCAGTATTACTCTTATACTGAAATCAGAAAGGATAAATAAAAAGAAAATGAAAATCCATTCTCTCTTACAAATATAGATGCAAATAACCTCCAAAGAATAGTAATAATCCAAATCCATCTACATAAATAATTATACACCATATATAGTGAGATTTATCCCAAGAATGTAAAGTTGGTTTAACATTCCCAAATAAATGTTGTAAGCTATATCAATAGAATAAAAAACAAAAATCATGAGCATCTCAATAGATGCTTTACAAATCCAACATTCTTTCATAATAAAAACCACTAAATAAACTAGGTATGGAAGAGAACTTTCTCAAGCTGATAAGGGACATATATGAAAATCCACAGCTAACATCATACTTAATGGAGAATGACTGGATTCTAAGACTGGAACTATAAGATCAGGCACAAGCAAAGAATTATTGCCACTCTTACTATCTCTACTGAGAATTGTATTTGGGATTATGACAAAGGCAACTAGGACAGAAAAATTAATAGAAGACATATAAAAGAAACAAGTAAAGCTACAAAGCTATATTCACTATTATCTTTATTTTCTTGTATATAGAAAATTCTAAGGAATCCACTAAAAAATATTAGAACTAATAAATGAGTTTGGCAAGGCTAATGGATCCAAAATCAATGTCCACCAATCAATTGTTCCATATAATGGTACCATGTTTTAGTATGATGGACCACGCATAACATGGGGACCAGTAGCAGCCCCATATATCCTGTGTTTACTGCAATACTTAATTTAATCTCATATTGTTTTATTCATCATTACCCCTAAGTGTACAAAATTCACTGACAATATTTCCAATAAGCGGCCATGTTGATGAGTGACCTGAAAATAAAATATTAAAAGTGATTAAGAACTATGGTTCACAACTGTAATCCCAGTGGCTTGGGAGGCTGAGGCAGGAGGATCAAGAGTTCAAAGCCAGCCTCAAAAAAGCAAGGTGCTAAGCTATTCAGTGAGACCTTGTCTCTAAATAAAAATACAAAATAGGGCTAGGGATGTGGCTCAGTGGTTGAATACCTGAGTTCAATCCCCAGTACCAAAACAAAACAAAACAAAACTATGAAGGTAGAAAAATTGTGACGGTGATTGGTGATTGCTCACCAGTCAGGCAAGTCCCATTGCACCATAATTATGACCTTGAAAAATAAAAACAAAGTGATAGAAGCTATTAATAAACCTGCTTCATTGAAATAAATGAAACTAATAAAATTTGAGAAGGACTTATATCAAATGTTGAGAAACTTCTATTGAGTGACATTAAAAATCCAACATAGAAGCATATCCCCCTCAGTCAAAATATCACAGCCAAAGCAAAACATTTGTTTGCAATATTGAAAGGAAAAGTTAAACCCAATTACAATGTTGAATTTAATGTCAACTTTAGGTGGTTTTATTTAATTTTTAAATTCAAAAATCATTTTTCATTGTATTATATGAAAATAAATAATGAGCGTATGAGGATTGATATAAATACAGGTGATTTTTTTTAAAACTCTGGATAAGCTTACTGTGAAGAAAAAATACTTACTAGAGTGAGTCTTCAATAAGTTCTAGATTGGTGTAAATTCCCTCCATGAAGTTTGCATGATGATGAAATTGTCTAGTGATGCACTCCTCATAATATGTCTCCATCATTAGGTAACACATGGCTGTATTTCTATACACATATGTATTTGTCTCTTGAAGCTGATATAAGAAAATATCTTAAATTGAGTAGATTATATAACAGACAATTATTTCTCAAGTTACAGAAGCTGGAAAGTCAAAGATCAACAAAGACACCAGCATATTTTGTCACTCATAAGACCTGCTTCATCATAAATTATACCTTCTCCTCTTGTCCTCACATGGTGCAAGAGGTGAGGCATAGGAGTATTAATTCCATTCTTGTAAAAAGAGTCCTCATAAACTAATTATCTCACAAAGAACCCTCCTTATAATAATGTAATTTGGGGAATCAGAATTTCAATACATGAATTTTGGAAGGATGTAAACATCAAAACCATAGCAACCTGCAATGAACAATACCTAGATGTCATTCAGAAAATAATTTTAATGATAATAGCATCAAGAAGAATTAAATACTGAGGAATAAACTTAAAGAAGTGCAGAACATAAAAACATACTCAAAATGTTACGACATGTTTAAAATTTTTAAAGAAATTTTAAATTTCTTAGTATTCTTAGTACAGAATACTAAAAAAAGAAATTGAAGAAGACCTCAGAAAATGGAAAGACCTCCCATGTTCCTGCATAGGCAGAATTAATATTATCAAAATGGCCATGATACCAAGTGCTATACAGATTTAATGCAATTCCTATTAAGATCCCAATGACATTTTTCACAGAAATAGATAAAGAAATCATGAAATTCATTTGAAAATAAAAGAGGCCCAGAATAACCAAAGAAATCCTTAGCACAAAAAGTGATGCAGGTAGCAGCACAATACCAGACCTTAAATTATACTGCAGAGCTATAGTAACAAAAACAGCTTGGTACTGGCACCAAAACTGACATGAAGATCAATGGAACAGAATAGAAGGGGAAGGGGAAGGGGAAGAGGAAGGGGAAGAGGAAAGAGGACGATAATGTTGGAAAGGGCCAAGGACAATATATACTCCACAAGAACATGCTCCCAAGGACCCACTTCCTCAATCAGATACCACTTCCCACAGTTGCTACCCCCTCCCAGTAGTTCATTCAGCTCTCAATGAATTAATCCACTGAAGAGTCAGAGACCTCATGATAAACTTACTTCCAAAACCCACCTCAGAACATAGCTGACTGGCAATCAAATGCTCAATACGTGTGTTTTGGGGGGACACCTCATATGCAAACCATAATACACAAAAATAACATCCTTTCCTTTCATCTTTCTTGACTGATTGTGGTTTTTTCTTTCCAGTTATTTATTTTTTTAAAATTTTTTATTTAGGCTTACACGTTAACAGTGCAAGTTGATTCATTGTACATAGATAGAGGATAATATATCAATTCTCTAGTTGTAAGTTATATAGAATCACAACATATATGCAGTCATACATAAAGTTAGGGTTATTAATTTTTGTCTTAATTTTTCCTGCATAAAATCTTAAATAATAACAATCTCAGAAAAGGGGAGATGCAGATGGTTGTTTCAATAGCCCCTTTAAAACAATCTTTTTATTCAAATTTCTTTGGAATTTGTGACATATTTATATTCATCTAGCTCTACAGCCATATCCATACTATTATCTGTGCAAAATATGAGAAGTAATCTATTTATAATTTGCATACCCACCTCTCACCTTTTATGCCCCTGTTTTTCTGATGAATGCATGGACTCCAGTGCATATATATTATATTATGATGATGTGGCTCTCTCCCAGTACTCTATTCTGGAAGCCACCACTTTAAAATGGATATCTATGTTCCACAAAATTCTGTCCACTTCAGCCTCTATTTATCACACTACTGTTCTCTCAGTCTGCACAACTAGAAACCAATGAGTCATCTTTGAATTTCTCTTTCAGCCCTAAGAAAAATTCAGTTGATATTTCTCCCTAACCTGTAATAGGAAACTCCTATGACATCTGTGCTAGTGCAGTATGAGGTGTCCCATCCTTCATGATCCAATGACTGTAGTTTCAGCTATGGTCACCACCATTTGGCTCCAGTTGCAATGGACCCTTGGTTCCCAGAATGCCCATCACTATTTGCTCTGCCTATAGACTCTATTCCCTCCAACCCATTTTACTCTTCTATTCCCCTAATCCCACCCATCATCTTCTCTGATCCCTATGATACCACATCTAATTCATGTTTCTGATCTTCAGGACAGTATAAATACTAAGGTTCAACGAGTATTTGTCACTACACATCTCATCATTTGAGTCAATTTGTGTACATTTCTCCTTAAAAATAAAGCCCATGCAGAATATCACTCTTTAATTTATTGAGAAAATTCACTAAAACTATTAATAAAATAACCTTAAATATTTAAAACCAATAGATAATCTAACATGTATATAAATGACTTCTTAGATGTGTGTTTTGGCATGTGTACATATGTGTACAAGGAGAAACTGGCAAAGATGATAATAGGTTTTTTTTTTGAGTTACAGAATTTATGAGGCATTTCTCTGTTCCTAATAGTTTAGGTAAAATTACAATTTCTGAAATGAATGTAAGTAATCATTTTAATATATTGTAAAACTATTTTTAGTTTGGAAAGAAGGAAATAATTAGGTAATAACTATTTAAATTTCTACTTAAAAGAAATAGGCCAAGCATGCCCTAGTGTTTGAATCATTTTAACTTGTATTAAACGTCAGGGAAAGCAAAGCATTTACTGTACCAGTCATTGATCTAAGTGTTGCATATGAGTGAGTTGAATGTTCTTTCTTCCATTTCATGGATGAAGAAATTGAAACAAAGGGAAGTTAAATAAGCTTGCTCAATGTCACCAAACTAGTAAGTTGAAAAGTCAGGATTTGTACTTGGGAAGCCTGGGTCTCTCAGGGTGAAACTTAATAGCCAACTATGCTGCTTCCTCTAGAATCACTCTGCTGCACTTCTAAATCTAAAGCCTAAATGTAGATAAATAGATGAGTCAATCATCATTGCATTTATACCTTTGAGGCAAAACATGTCAGATGATATGTGTATAAGGGAACGGTTCAAATTAAATTCAACTCCAATTAAAGTAGAAGTGCCGTTTCTGACAATTGCCTCTATATGTGATTTCTACAATGAAGCAGCATATGTTGTTCAAAACAGGACTTTGTTCTGGCTTTGTCAGATTATCCTTAACTTATCTACCATCTGCACAAATTATACCTTCATCTTAAAGAATGTTTGTAACTGTGGCTGAATGAAAACTAGCCTTTTCAGTCATCTGGAAAATTTGCCCACACAATGTATATTTAAAGTTGTATTTGAAAATCAGTGGACTTGTCCCTTCGTTCATCTAAATGAACACTACATATAAAAGTAAAGAAATTAGTAAGTACTGAGGACTCTGTGGGCAGGGACTAGATGCATTGATTATTAAATACAATAATTCTGCAAAATAGGAATTAAAATTCCGTATTACAGATGGTGAACTGACCAGCTGGAAGGGAAGGAAAGAGGATAATCATGAACTTTCAGTCAGCTGTTTCCATATATATATATATATATATTCCTTTTATATTTTAAAGCATTCTTAATGTTATATTACTTCAGCTTTAAAAATAACTTTAAAAACTAGATAGATGATTGATAAGTAGAGATGATAGATACATAAGCTAGCTAGACAGACGGTAGATGGTTATACTCTGATTATGTTCACCTTTGAATCACAAATTGAAGTTCCAAGCCTCCAGTACCTCCCAGTGTGATTGTATTTGGAGATAGGGTCTTTAAAGATATGATTTAGTTAAAATAAGTTGATTCCAGTGGGTCCTAATCCAATCTGATTGTATTCTTTAAAAAAGAGAAGATTAAGGCACATCCAGAGATGATCATGTGAGTTCACAGTAAGAATGTGCCAGTCTACCAGACAAGGAGAGAGGTCTCAAATGGAACTAGGCAGCCAACACCTTGAACTCAGACTTCCAGATTCCAAAGCTGTGAAAAAATAATTTAAGCAACCCAGTCAATTTTATTGTGGTCACCCTAACAAAATAATATAGAGAGATAGATATAAAAATATACAGCTCATTCTCATTTCTTCTGAACTCTTATTTTTTTGAAAAATAATATAAGGTAACCCCTCAGAGGAAAGGACATTTTTAAATGTTATATTTGCATGGCTCCTAACTACACAAGTAATCTTTACTAATATTGCCAAGGTAATTTTTGTCAGTGGCTGATTTGTCTGGAGGTAATTTAGTTTGCATTCCAAATTTTTACCTATTATAATATCATTCTGCTTGGAGTTTTATCTTCTAAAAACAAGTTTCATTTTGGTAATACATGAATAACAGATGTTATTGTTAATGAGTTATCCTGGGCACCAAAACAGATTTCCCTTAGCAATAATCACCAGCAAAGAACATGAGATTCACATTTTCACAATTGCAAGGCTTGGTGACCAAATTTGGTCCAGTATGCAATTTAATCTTATGAATATATTCCTGAAAAATGAAAGTTCTCTTTTATGACATGGTAATCCTATTTTGATATTTAATGTAATGTGCATTATTGTGGAATTTTTCTTTTCTTATGTGAATTGTTTGTGCCTGTTCTAATGGCTGGTCTTAGCTCATGTCATTGCATTTTAACCTAATAATCCCATTAATGTTAATAGGAACTGCCAAGTCAAAACCATAGAAACAAATTAATATGCCCTACTGTCCTTGTACATGACCTTGATATATTTGATATTATTAGTCTCATCTAGAAATGGATTTTGTTTTATTATAAATAGGCATAACAAGACTGGATGCCTGCAATGAACCAGGAAGGAGGAAGGTAACTCCTTGGTTGTTAATTTAGGAATGGCAGAGAACCAACCCAGAAAATCTGGGAAAGAAACCGGGTGCCGTGGTTCAAACCTGTAATCCCAGGACTTAGGGAGGCTGAGACAGGAGAATCGCGAGTTCAAAGCCAGCCTCAGCAACGGCAAGGTGCTAAGCAACTTAGTGAGACCCTGTCTCTACATAAAACACAAAATAGGGCTGAGGATGTGGCTCAGTGGTTGAGTACCCCTGAGTTCAATCCCCAGTACCAAAAAAAAGAAAAGAAAATCTGGGAAAGAAGTTCATGAAATGTTACAGTGTTACTAACTGCAATTGTAAAGTGTCAGGTCTCCTACCTTTGACTGGGGCAAGATCTGCATACCTGCAAAGAATGTGATTTTCCGCTGAGTATTTTCAAAGAACTTTGTTTGTAATCACACCCTGAGGTTACCTGTGCACTGCTCTGATTCTCCAGTTAGGAGGACAGTCCCTCCAGGATCTTCACAGTGCTTCAGTTGGCTTTATACATGGTCGGATCTAGGACTCTGCCAAGATATGTAGTCTCTTTATGTAGGCTAAGACTGTATTGACCTTAAGAGTGATGGTTTTGCCGGGCACGGTGGCTCAAGCCTGTAATCCCAGCACTTAGGGAGGCTGAGACAGGAGAATCGCGAGTTCAAAGCCAGCCTCAGCAACAGCAAGGCACTAAGCAACTCAGTGAGACCCTGTCTCTACATAAAACACAAAATAGAGCTGAGGATGTGGCTCAGTGGTCGAGTGCCCCTGAGTTCAATCTCCAGTACCAAAAAAAAAAAAAAAAAGTGATGGTTTTGAGTCTCTGTTCAATAAGAATTTAGAGAAGAGAGTATGGAGAAGCAGGACTAAAATTTGCCATCTTTCACCTGGTATACACCACAAAATGCAAGCAAAATACAAGCCTGATCAGTAAGTGCATTCCCCTTAGAAGATGCTACAGCCCTGTGTCAATGTTGTTGCTAGAGTTTTCTACACCAGCTGCTTGCAAAGTCCTGCTCCAATCCACCTGCACTCTGACTCTGCAGGCCACATAGAAAACACACACTGACTTTCCAGTCCTTTTCTTCTCTTTTCTTTCCCTTTGACTTCTCTTCACATCTCATTCCATCACCTTTATTTGAAAGACGAACTAAATAGCAGTCCAGGGGGGAGGGGAGAAATATCAATGTCTGCAACAGACAGAGCAATGTGAATGGAGACATTGTATCCCACTTCAATGGGCTGAGTGTCTCACCGCCTCAGTCATATTTAATCCTGAGAGAGGAAATATTTCTGAATTTTGACCATGGAGAAAACAGGTTTCACTATTTGTTTCTAACCCTAACTTGAGATGATGAGGTAAAAGAGCAGGTAAATTTGTACCATATGGCATTCCAATAAAGTGGCATTCCAATAAAGCATAGGCATTAGCTTAGCAGTTGCATCTCCCAGCTGGGCATGAGTGCACACATGTACACACACAGAGTATAGAGAAATAGATAATATATAATATATAAATCACTGTATGTATATTTTCTCTGTGTTCCTATTTTCATTTCTACCCTCGTTAGGAACAATTGGTATCATCTTAGATATCTCTCACTATGGCAGCCCTTTGGGTGCCCAGCTTATGAATGCATCTCACCTTGTCACCTCACAGACTATTCCTATGTAGCCCTCTCTTCTGCCCCAACTACTGGCCCCTCTTGACTCAACAGTACCAGGTCCTCAGCTCTCAACTCTAGTCTTAAAGTCTCTTCATTTCCTGTGCTTGAATACTTCTTTTTCTTTTACTTAAACCCACGAATGAATTTTGCTTCTATTCTGTTGTTTTATCCAGCATTTTGTGTATGCATTTTGAACATGAGAGATTTTACAGTGGCTTCATTTATTAGGTTACCAGGAACAAAGTCACATTTCCATTTTATAGACTTAGACACTAAGGCTGGGCAATTTGGTTACTTCCCTTAGGGCTATGGACATGCTGCAGTGGAATTTAGAATTAGAACACAGCCCTTCTCCAAATTCCACATTTTTTTCTCATAATCTCTGTACCTGCTATAAATTCTCTCATTTTAGAGGTTAAATGTTGAGGGTTTATTTCAGCTTCATCCCTCTTTTCAGCAAACTATGTTAAGAATACTTAATTTCTGTTTTCCCAAAACAAATGCAGAAAACATAAGTCTATGCTAGAGGTTATCTTCATTTTATTCCATTTATTTTACATTTTAATAGCATAGGCATTAGTCTCAAGGATATGGATGGGTTGAGAGATAAGAAAAGCTTGATATTTAGGTCTAACACTGCTTTTGCCAGATTTCTCCATCCAAACCTTGTCTGCATGCACAGTCCAGAGAAGGCACTTTCTGCTAAGACCGGCATCCATTTTCCTCTTTCTCCCAAGGTTTGCCCTATACTTTCTGCTGATGTGATTCATCTTCTCATACTAGAGCTGAGTTCAGCCTCCTGGATCAGTCCTAGCAGTTCTGACTGACTTCAGCTTGTAAAGCTCACAAAATATAGCCTGCTGCTTTTGTTAAAAGACTTCTCTCAAACAATCTGAACAAAATCTTCATTAATTTTGTTATATTAAGCCAGAGCCAGTTCTGGTCTTTGAAAAATATAAAAATACATAGAGAATAAAATATATATATTCAGGTTAAGCTCAACTTTGTGGATTATCTATAATGTGTCAGTTATTGTGTTAATTAGAAAATATTCCACACATTTTTATTTGAGGGAGACCATGTTTTATGATGCTTGGAGATTTTCTTTCTATAATCAATGTTCCTTTACCCAACATTCATTATTCCAGCCATCTCTCAAATACTTAATGTTTATTGTGTGTCAGACCATATATCTCTTAATCTCCTCTCATGTTAAGATATTTCCCTGGCCTTTCAGGGATCCATCTCAGAAGTTGATAGGTTTATAAGTCAGCTAGAACTGCCATAACAAAATACCAGAACCTTAGTGTTTTAAACAACAAATTTATTTATCACGGTTCTGGAGACTAGGAATCCAAAAAGTAGTTGTAGCTTTTATTTTTTTTTCTTCTGAGGCTGCTGTCATTGGCTTACAGATGGCTTCTTCTCTTTGGGTACTCCCTGTGTTTTGATATTTTATTTCTTTATGCATATATATTCCTGGCGTCTCTCTTACAAGGACACCTGTCCATTTGGATTAAAGCCCCATCCTATGACCTCATTTAATCTTAATGACCTCTTTAAGGGCACTTTCTCCAGATACAGTCACTTTGAGGGGTAGGGCTTCAACATAGAAAATTTGGAGGGAAACAATTCTGCAAGTAACCACAGGTTTTCTATTTGCTTTATGTTTTCATTTTCTCCTTTAACACAAACTGAGTGGTGTTCATGGTGATATGTTATGGAGCTACTGGACTATCATGGTCCTTATGATTTTTTTTTTTTTTTTGGTACTGGGCATTGAACTCAGAGGCATTTGACCACTGAGCCACATCCCCAGTGCTATTTTGTATTTTATTTAGAGACATGGTCTCACTGAGTTGCTTAATACCTTGCCATTGCTGAAGTTGGCTTTGAACTTTTGATCCTTCTGCCTCAGCTTCCCGAGCTGCTGAGATTACAGGCATGTGCCACTGTACCCCGCCCACTGATTTTTGATTAGATAGTGACTTTACACCTCAGCACCTTTACAGTGAATTAAATGAATTAAATGATATTTGTTTTATAAGAGTTTTCAGCTTCCTCAAACATGAGATAGAAATGAAATTCATTTCAGAGGAAGCAAAAGTGTCATTGATTCTACTTATAAGATTGGAGATGTTAGGGCAGGTGTTAGTAGGCCAAATAGTTCAAACAGAAGGCCACAGAACACACACCTGAGGTAGGAGAAATTGACAGAGGCATCAGAGAGTGAGACCAGAGAGCCATGTCTAGCCACCATGGGTGAGCTGTACAGGTGTCAGTGAGATGCAGCAAGCCGGAGGGGGGGGGGGTGGTCACAGCACAGCCTCTGCTTCTGAACAGTATATCAGCATCACAGACTCATGATCCAAACATAATCACAGTAATCCTCTCTGTGCTTCCTGCTTGAGAACTTGCTAAGAGGCTGAAGATTGAGCCTTCAGACTTGATAATTGATGAGATGAAGAACTGTAGTGAACAAAGAAATACTTCTCCATCACAGGGCAAGTTGGGGCCCATGCTGCTTTGGTATGATGGTAGCTGAGAGAAACAGAAACTAGGGTGTTCTTGGTCAGCATCTCCAACAAAGGGGATTGGCTTAACAGCAACATTTTCTGACAGTCTTCATCCAGAGTCCCAGGCTAGAGTTGAAAGTGTTAAGAAAGAGGAAGACTTCAGACTCGGTAACTAAAATAAATACAACTCCCCAAAAAGAAAAAGAGTGAAATGATGTGTGAGCCCAAATGACTGCTGGGAAGAAACCCACAGACTCCCTTGGCTCAGCAGAGAAAGAGCCACAACAGACAGCCATCACCAGGGAGGTGGAGAACCTATAATTAGTGCTTGGCTTTTGGACATCCAATCTGGCACTCTCCACAAATTAGGATGCCATCCCTATACCAACAACTGTATATGATTATTCCTAATTTTGGGATCATCCTTGCAGCTGTTTTCTAATTGCCTAAGTTTGTAGAAAAAAATCCACTGTGCATATGTGTGTTCTTGTTCTTCCAACAGAACCATAAACAAAAACAAGAAATACTTCAAAATCTTCCTCACTGAATTGTTGGACTATCTGTGGTCACTGAGAGCTGAGAAACAGGAATCCATCCAGAGGCCAAGAAAGCCACTGGCAGCAAGCAGGTGACAGATGGAACAGACCAAACAAGAGCAAGAAACCCAGAGTCAGATGAAAGGCTCAGGGAAGGAGAAGAAAGGTCAGGGAAGATGATGAAGGATCCATGAGACAGATGGAAGCTGGGGCAGGAAGCAGATTCCAGGAGAATGTGAACTCCTCCCAGAGGGGATGGGGAGAGATGCCATAGACAAGACCTATCAGTCTCTCCCAGGTTTGCCAACAGCAAGCACTCCCTTGGGCTTAACAGAGATTTTTTTTCAAAAGCTTACTGAGAAGCTTATTTTACTGTAGCATCCTCTCCAGCAGTCTGAGGCCCCCTCACTGGGAGCTCTAATGTCCCTACCTCATGAAAGTCTGTCTGCTCTGCCTGGGGCCTGACCCAGAAATGGGCACTCACATCAATCCTGCTTCCCATGACAAGGTGTTTAGGATCCCTGCCATGAGGCCAAATCCCATCTGCCAATCCTGAGGAAGCATTCAGCTTCCAAGTGGTGAATCTTTGTGCCTTTTCTTTATGTCCCCAGCAGTTATCTGATTCAAACAACCCCCCCCACACACACATCCTCTCATGCCCACTTCTTTCCCATGTACAAAAATACCTAATGCATATCTGCCCAGCTGATGTGAACCAGTACTGAAGGAGCCTGCTAATGGGAGGGATCTCTGCTGCTTGTCTAAATGAACTTCAACCCTCTTTCAGGAATTGGGCATGTCATCCCAAGACAAGTTGTGTGGTTCAACAGAGCATAAGGAATGAGCACAAAATTAAACTTTCCTGAATTTGAATGCTGACAAATTAAATAGCCTCTCTTGCTCACAGTGTCAAATGGAGAAAATTAGTAATAAAAGACGTTAAAGGATCTGTCTCCAGGTATTTGAAGAAAAGAAATAATTATTATGATTATTGGTAGTCAATTTTCCCAAAGTATAAATCTTTATTCTCTCTGACAACACATATTTTAGCTGGGGCCTTGCTTTTCTTGTGGAAGTCTTGGGTCATAGTGGACTTTTTCTTTTTATATGGTTCTACATACAGAGACTGTCTTACATACGTTCACTTATATAGTACTTCCTTAGATAGAGATCCGTGTATGGAGACCCCCTTACACACATACATATATAGAAACCTCCTTAAACACATGTTCATGTGTGTTTATAGGGAACACATATAGGGAGCTCCTCAAACATAGATCTGTACTTCCTACATACAGCCAGAGAGGGCCTCACTCTTTCGCACTCTCACTGCAATGGCCTCTCCTCTCCTGGGATAAGCCTGTGGTCCTCATTCCTCAGTCCCAGCATTTGAGAAGCAAGTTGTTTAAGACCCAGCATCACAGACATTGAAAGTAATTATGGAGTTTCATAAAAGCTGTCACTGAGCTCAGCATTCTGCTGAAAACACAAAAATGAGTACAATCCATAAGAAATATTATCTGGAAAGCAGAGGCTAAAGTTTTCACTTTTTGCCAAACCCATAGAGCCCCATAATTCACCTATGTTGCATAGAAATGTGTTCTTTGCTTTAAAATTTTCATAACATCACGGGTATTATATTCATATATTTTTTAACAAAGATAAATAGAAATGAGCCTGTTTTAAAGTCAAACAGACCTGCCTTCAAAGCCCAGTTCCTTTGCATCCTAATTATTTGGCTTTCATGATCCTGTTTCCTCATCTAGAAAATGGAAATGATAATAGCTGCTTCACAGAAGGCTGTGACAAAAAAATTGAAATCATGTAAATGCAGTTAACCTCTGCAGTTCCTGTTACAGAGCAGGAACATTACAATAATGTTCCTTCCTGTCTTCCTCTGGGATACAAATAAGAACATTAAAGTTCACTCTCCCTTCTCAAACACTATGTTCTTCACTGTATCATTTCTTTTTAAAACTAAATCTCATGTAATTAACAGAAAATAAGAACAACTATTTATTTTTTCTTCTGAGGAGAATTAGCATAGTCAGATTTCCAAGGCAACAAATGGAAATTCTGTATCATAGTAGAGGAACTAAATTATTAAATGAATGTCTTTTTCCAGATACTAGTTTATCAAAGAATATTTATGTGGGGAAGAACATACACAGCAGAGAAAATCCAAGGAGAGGAAGTAATTTGAAAGATAAAAAGACCCCAAAGAAATGTTACTGGTGCCAGGGGCTAGCTCACACAGGAAACCAAATGTGTTTTCCCACTGCAGTGTTTTACCAAATACAGATGCTCCTTACAAGATTTGCCTGCTTTGGCAGATAGGAGATGGAGTTCTGTGAATGCCGTCTCAAACTGAACCCATGCAAAGTATATGCCAAGTGCAACAGAATGGAGCCTTAGAGGGAGGAAGGGTGGTGCCCTTTCTGCATGTGGAGTCACTTTCTGATCCCACTACATATTTCAGATTATTTAAATACCCTAATCTGGAAAGAAAAAGAAAGAATGAAATTTTTTGAAGCCAGGCATACATTCAGATTTTCTCTAGTGCCCAGACTTCTAGATCTTGGCATCTATAGAAACTATTGGTCAGGCGACTCCCTGGTAGTATATGAGGATAGAAAAAACTGATCAGGACTGAGCTTTCAGAATAATCTAACAAGATTCCCCACCAACCCACTCAGGAAATGTGAGACAAAGACAAGCTTGTCAATAGGGTCTAGAAACAGCTTCAACTCAGGGCAACAAGAGCAGGTTTCAGTATGGTCAGTTAGGAATATAGTGATGGATATTGCTAGGGACTGAATTGTGTCCCACAAATCCATATGCTGAAGTACTAAACTCCAATATATTGAATTTGGATATGTCCTTTGGGAGGAAATTAGATTTAATGAGGTCAATAGATTGGGCTTAGTGTCCTTAAAAGAAAATACCACAGAGCCTACTTTCTCTCTCTCTGTTATGTGACGATACAGTGACAAGGTGGCTGAGAAAGAAAACCTTCACTAGGAACAAAATCAGACAGCACCTTGATCTTGAACTTCACAGCCACTCTCCAGAAACATGAGAAGTGGAATCCTGCTGTCTAAGCTACCCAGACTGGTGGTTTATTATCACAGCCTGGGAGGACTAAGACAGACATAAACTAGTAAGGCAGGAGCATCACTCACACCCATATCTCACTTTTCTTGCCAAATAATGTGGAGTATTATAAGGTGGAAGACACATATGTATTATAGTCCTATAAGGGAGAATCTATACCCTCTCCAACTTCAGATCACTATTGTTGGAAAGATAGCTCAGAGCTAAATGATCTAAATAGTCCTATCTATCTTTTCCAAAGCAATGCCTTCTGAAAAATTCTGAATCACTAGCAGGGGCTGGACACAGAGCAACTTGGAGAACAGTGACATTGCATTCTAAGCCTGGCACATGGAGATCAGGTACTGAAACCCTAGGATCACCTGGTGAGGGCAGAGGTTGAATGCCCTGTGGGATACATATAATGACAGAGGATATTCAAGAAGAACCCTCCTGAGGCCACCAACAATGGGGATTCTGATCAAGCCAGGCTTCTTTATGAATTTGCATATAAAAGGAATACCTAAACATGTGGGGAAATGGGCAAATCCAAAGAAAACCAGATTAATCAAATAGAAAGAAAAGGATCTAAGAAATAGTAAAGAACAAAAACTTATGATCCCTGGTAGGCAGATATGAAGAAAGAAAAAACTAGAATATTGAAAGTATGAAAAAATTCTTGCTACTTTAACATGATCAGTAAAATTAGAAAAATTATACAGCTGAATAAACTTTTCAGAAAAGCAAAATAGTGATTAAGAACAGTGTTGGGCATACTTCAACCAGGGTCAAACTGAGGACAGTGTTTGTGAATACCTCAAGTACATGTGTACAAAGAGTGAGATATTAGGGATGGTACCAATTAGAAAAATGCTCCAAAATGAGAGAATGGGGATATGAAAAAAATCAAAGAGGCAAGAAAAACCTATACAGATGAAGTAGGTGACTTCAGATAGAAAGGCTCACTTAAGGCCATCTGGATTATTGAAGGGAGTCATGTGTGCAAATATATCTTAAAATGAGGCAATTTCAGAATTCTAAAAATAATGAGAAAAATCCTAACAAATTAACAGGTTTAGGTGTGAGAAATCCCTATCCTTGGCACCAAATGCTCCAAGTCCATAGATGAATACTTCTTTCAACTTCTTTCTAAGGGGAAGTAGATTGTAACTCTGCAATTCCAAACTAGGTGAGGTCAAAACTAGTGAGGTCAAAAGAAGATATTTTAGGATTAACAAGGACTCAAAGCATTGTCAGCTTCAATTTGCCATTCCTGAAATTAATTACTTAATGAAATATTCTAGATAAAAGATGAAAGAATAGGAATGAAATGCTGGAAAAAGGTGCAAAATGTTATATACAAAAAGCATTGGTGGATGATGAAGTGGCTAAGAGTTAATGGTTTGCATAGTAATGTTTATGTGGAGACAGAATGGAGGCAGCAAGGACAGTAGGTGTGACTTAGCAATAGATGGGTGTGTTTTTTCGCCCCGATGGGATGAAGGAGGGTTAGCTGGTGTGCTACTAGATGGTTCACACACTTTACCAATTGTTTCCTTATCTTTCTACAGTAAATGGCCCATGTCCCAACTTCCACTCCGTGTCACTAGGTCCCTGAAGAACAGAGAGAACTGCCTTATTTGTTTGACTGCTTCATGGAGTTTTCCACTTATTTTGTATGGGATACAAGCCAACTGCAAGGCAGAAGTGCTTCAATGACAGGGCATTATTAATTCCAATGCATTCGCCTCTCAATCGACCTCCTGTCCACAACTTCCTTAATTATAACTTTTACTAAGTAAGAGTCTCAAATAAATGCAAAATGGAACAGTTTGCACTTGTACTGGTCAATGTTGTGTTGGCAGAAGTGATTTATTATGAAAATGTCCAATGCGACTATCTCTTATCTATATCATCGAATGCTGGCCAATTAAGCTCTGCAGTTAAACATAAATCACAGTTGTAAAAGACACCCTAGTAGGCTCCCATGTATAAATGGGGTATAGTAAAAGACACCCTAGTAGGCTCCCCATGTGTAAATGGGGTATAGTAGTTCTAGGGTTATTAGATGGAAAATAGTTGTGATTCAGATACAGAGTCAACAAAAGTCTCGGTATGTCTTAGTTATTAGCTGTATCCTATGAGCATCGGATATTATTGAGGCTTTAAAATAACTGCATGATGTAAATATTGCTACTTTAATTTTATCAATCAGGTCATCCAAGCATGGCATGTGTTATGTCCCTCTACCATATCTGGGATAATCTTTCCAAGCCACATGCCTTCATATACTAGTGAAGATAAGATTTAGATATTGGTCTCAACTCCATTACAACATATGGATATAGCCTAAAGTGGCAACATGGAATTTCTATCCCTTGATTTCTTATCGGAGACTCAAAGTCCAATTCTTTGTGTATCTTAATCTCACTGTTAAAAGTAAGTGTCCGTCATTCAGGGACGCTGTTCTAACATTGTTAGCCCATTCATGCAGCTACCTCTAATTGACACTTGGATTAAATCAGACCACCAGAGGCAAACAGCATGCTTGGTACACAGTACACTGGGTCCTCTGCCAAGCTAGATTGTCCTGCTTGCATTTTGTTTTTGTCATCTGGTGGCATTTCAGATCATTTAGTTAAGGATCAGCATGGAGCTTGTTGCTGTTATCTTTGCAGTTGGAATGTTGTTGACGGTATTAAATACATCACATGGAATTCCGCTTAGGAGTTTCTAGCAAGCCTGTGGAAGATGAGATCTAGAGTCTGGCAGAATGCAGTGGGATGGGGAGGTGTGTGCAAAGAGGTTGGGGCTATCTAAAATTGTTGAAAAAGAGGAGATGGGCCAGGTAAGGCCATGGTAATGAAGGAACATGCGTATGAGAGAAAAATCCAGAAAGGCAATCAGTCACAGACAAAAATGTAAAAACGTGGGCCCTGAACCGAGATTTCCCCACAAAGTTCACCTAGAGTCCTCATCTGTTGTGGTAGGGAGGTGCATGTCTAAATGTTGAACGGAGCACTTGGAGAACCACTCCCCATATGCCATATTGGTCTTGGCTTTGTCTGAGACTCCTGACTTATTCCGAGAACTTTACATTTGAAGATCTGATTTGGATAAACCTGATTTGGCAATAAAATCCTGTGTAGCCCCCTAACAGATTCAAAAATTACAGAAATTCTCAAAACATATAGCCTACTGATGATGCTTTTTTCTGTTCTGTAGCACTGTTGAGAATATAGAATATCATTTTTATACTTTTGTGGTCTTGTCTCTGGAGTGTTTGGAAATTGGAGCAGTTAAACTATAAATTGAATATGCCATATTGAAGCTGGGACCACCCCCACAGTCTTTAATAACTTCCATAACTTCTTTTTTGCCAGGTGACAAAAGAGTTCATTTCAAATGAAAGCAGAATGTGTCACTCTTAGCAACTCCATTTTTATTAGACAGAAACCAGTGATATGAGTTTAAATGAGGGAGTCCTACAATGAGCCATAGTTCAGAGAAAATTTTCCTGCTGGAAGGCTTAACAACTAAGTTCCTATGGTAGACAAGAATGTATACTCAGAAGAAACGAGAAATTATAAACCAAGAATGCAAAAAGAGACTCAACAAGCAAATATTTGTACCGAAAAGTCAAATTTCTTCCATATTTTTTTCCTCCATGTTGATCTTACTTTTCTCACTTTCCTTTGGGCTTATTGTTCTTGGATTCTCTGAGGTAGAATTGCATCTGGGCATCCAAATGGTGAGGAGGCATGACAGAGAACTCCCTCTGGGACCAGAAACTGGAAGGAGATTGTTACTTCACTCCTTGCAGGGAACATTATTGGACACCTGCTGATGTATTAAGTATGCTACACATGGTTTTTGTTTTTATTTGTGTTTTAATTTCAATACTGTTCTTTACAATAAGTGTGTAAAACAATTGACCAGAAAGTAGAAAGTATTCCCATATACCTCCTACCCTCCCAGTGTTACCTATTATTAACATCTTGCATTTTTGATAGATACACTTATTATTAATGAATTAATATTGACTCATTATTATTTACTAAAGTTCATAGTATTCATTTTTGTGTTGTGTAGATTTTGACAAAGGATAATGACATGTATCCACCATTGCAGAATCATATAGAATACCTCACTGTCCTAAAAATTCCCTGTGCTCTATCTAGTCACTCTTTCCTCTGAATCCCCAGAAGTCTCTAATCTTAAAAGTATATAGCCCTGAAGGTTGCTTATTTCACTTAACAATATGTATTTAGGGTGCTTCCATGTCTTTCAGTATCATTATAACTCATTTCTTCTTTAGCTCTGAATAATATTCCATCCTAATGATGTACCACAGTTTATTACTGCTGAATCTTGGTGGCTTAAAAACATTGGCAATTAAGAATAAAATTGTTATAAATATTCATGCCCCAGTTTTAATCTAGACATAAGTTTTTAATTACTTTTGATAAAGACTAAAAAGCATGGTTTCTGGATATGTTGAATATGTTTAGTTTTATAAGAAACCACAAAACTTTCTTCCAGAGTGGCTGTACCATTTTGCATTTCTATCAGCAATAAATGAAAGTCCTTGCTCCACATAGTCTTCAGCATTTGCTACTGTAAGTGGAGTTTGAGACTTTAACTATACTGTTAATTGTGTAATTGTATCTCACTGTAATTCCCTAATGGCATATATTGTTATTGAATATTTTTTTATATTCTTATTTACTATGTGTATATTTCTTTGGTAAAGTATCCATTCAGATCTTCTGCAAACTCTTTTTTTAATTGGGTTGTTTAATTCCTTATTGTTGAGTGTTAAGAGTTCTTTGGATATTTTGGACATCAGTTACACATCAGATATATATTTTACAAATAATTTCTTCAAGACTGTGGCTTATCTTCTCACTCTCTTAACAATGCCTATCAGGTCCTGAGAGTATAGCTCAGTGGTAGATTCTTTGCCTAGCCTGTCCAAGACCTTGGGTCAGATTCATAGTAACTTAAAAAGCAAACAAGCAAAAAAAAGTAAACAGAAGTTTTAAAAGTTAATAAAATTCCAGTTATCTATTTTTTTTCCTTTGGTGAATCATGTTTTTGTTGCTATATTTAAAAGTCACCAACCTACCCAAGGTCATCTATGTTTTCTCCTGATAGCTTCTAATAGTTTTATAGCTTTGTTTTATGCTTAGGTCTATAGTCCACTTTGAGTTAATTTTTGTGAAAGTTATAAGGTCTATGTTTAGATCCATTTTTAAGCATGTGGAAGTCCAGCTGTTCCAGCATCATTATTTGAAAGGAATATCTTTCCTCTATGGAATTGCTTTTGTTCCTTTTTCATATACTTTTAAAAAATGATTTATCATCAAAATAACTCAAAATTAGTTATGATTACTCCATAAAACTAAAACAACAAATGGGATTTAAATTATTTAAATATACTCCCTTCAAAGAAAAGCAGTGGTCAACCAGTTAAAGACAAAACCAGGGCAAGTCAGTGTCAGTCCCACAATTTCACTGGTCCAGTATTTCTGGTGGAGGGCTCTTGGGGAAAAAAATCCCATCAATTATGTGGAATAGCACATAATTGATCCTTTCTTTTAATTATTTTCTTTTTGGTGGGGGCGTGGTACTGGGTGGGGATTGAACTCAGGGGCACTGGACCACTGAGCCCCTGAGCCACATTCCCAGCCCTATTTTGTATTTTATTTAGGGACAGGGTCCCACTGAGTGAGTTAGTTAGTGCCTCACTTTTGCTAAGGCTGGCTTTGAACTCTCAATCCTCTGCTTCAGCCTCCTGAGCAGCTGGGATTACAGACGTGAGCCACTGTGCCTGGTCATAATTGATCCTTTCTAAGAGATTCAAAGTGTGCATTTGCCTACAGCAACAAAACCTCTATAAGTGCAGGCAACACAAGATTTCCCATGTATTGTTTTAAATACAAACTTTAGTTTTGCCTCTGACATAATATAGAGCACATCTAGCTGCTCTGTGATGAGCTTTGTCTTTGCTTCTACTCTCCAGCCACAATTTGCCCATCTCTAAAGTGAAGACATTAAATAGCTCCTCTGTTCTCCTGCTCTGACATTCTGAAGAACCTGTGATATCTCACCTAACATTAACCATTTCTCTATACCAAGGTTTTCTGGACAGAACATTTTTCTTGTATACTGATAGGGAGAGGGGACAACATAGTCTATAAAGAAGGTTTCAAGACAAAGGAAAGGAACCTACTACTTCACCAAATGTGTGGCTCCAGGTCATGGTCTCATCTGCATGTTAGTCTCACTACCATTAAGGAGAGTGGGCATTTTCACATGCAGTCTATGAGACATACCTTCAACAAATTGTGGTACTACTGCGAACTCATACTGACTTCTGAAATGATGTATGTGGTGGTGGTGTGTGGAGGAATTATTTAGGCTCTTTTTTTTAGCCAAGTTGGTGTGACCTGGCCCCTCCAGAAGGATGGACATCAAATCATGATCTCCTGCAGAGATGGAGGCCAATACCTGGGCAGCTGTGATTTACAGCTCCTAAAAGGATCCTTTCAAGGCTCTCAGGTCCACCTCAGCAGTTTGCACTGTTGGCCTTAATTGGAGCAAATGATTTGTGCTTTCCTTGTCTTGCCTCAGAGACAGATCCATGCTGAGGACCGTGGGCACACAAGTCCGGTAAAAAAGAATGCCCTTGCCTTCTCTGAACACAGAAAGAAAACACTTCAGTTCCCTTTCAGGGTGAAATATTGATGGCCTGCAATGACTTCAAATGCATTTTTAAAACATCTCTGTCACTTTTCAAGGTTTATGTGTCAGTTCTGCTGTCGGCACCACCAGACACAATTTACCCTGAGAATCCTAAAACATACCTCACAGAGGAATACAGGGATGTGAGGGGGCCATAGGCAGATGCCCTTCCAAATAGGATTGGCTACTGAACCTCCGCACTGTTTCCCCTCCTGAAACAGTGTCCACCACTCTCCATTCATGGCCTCCACCAACTCCATGGCATTCTTGAGGGAAGAACCTATAATTGTCCTGTTTTCTAGTTGAAGAAATTAAAATGTTAAAAAAACTTGCCCAAATATGCTTTAGCAAATGACAGATGCAAACATTATTCAAAACTCATATTGGGTCCTTAGTAGAGTAGTGTTAGATTAAGTAAATACTATGAATCTGACATAAATGTCCTATGTACATACACATATACACCGCAGTGAATCTCAGCATCATGTACACCCACAAGACTGAGATCCTAATTAGAATAAGATATATTCCATGCTTGTATGAATATGTCAAAATAGATTCTACTGTCATGTATAACTAAAAAGAACAAATAAAGAGAAATAAATAGTAAGCATCTGAAAACAAAAAGAATGACTAAGTCAACCAACCATCTCAATCAATTAGTAAATCAATACATAGCTGTCTCACTTGAAACCTCAATGAAGAGAACAGTCATGAAACCATAGATGATGAGATGCAACAACCAGTGAGGTACCAATTCACCGAGTTGAATACTCTGTTGTATGCCACCAGAGGAGGGTCACCCCTAAGGGCCCCAGGTCCACAAGTCAACAGTTCAGATGCCAGACATTTAGCTAATTAGAATCAATGCCTGAGTGTGGAAGTGGAGGGATGCTGCAAGGCAGAGCTGATCATGACACCTGTTTGGGGCGCTCCTCTTCATCTGGGGCCAGGCCACACTGTGTTAAGACTGCAGTGCTCCTTGACACTGAAAATTTACACGTAGGTTTTGTTTTTTTTTATTTTTGTCTTTTTTGTTTTGTTTTGTTTGGGTCTAGAGACAAACTCAATAAACAGAAAAGCATGTAGTTGTGCTTCCCTCGTCTCCCACATAAAACTGACCTGACAATTTACCAACACTGGTAATCAAAAAAGGGAATTGGCCAATAAAGATGAAATGACAGCACAGAAATGAAAAATAATAATTCTAGAAAGTAAAATCAAATCAAATGTAAATTGAATTGCAAAAGAAATAGCTGACAGAAGAATCGTGGACACCCACCATTCGAGAGAACCAAATATACAGCTAAGGGAGCTCAGTGAAGGGGACTCGTCAACATCAGTGGCCAAGGGGATGTTGACAAGAAGGATTCTGATGTCCTAGACGATGTGAGGCTGGCGAAAGAGCTTCCAATAAAGGAACTCTCAGAGATATCTCACAACATAGTAAGCTCAAAGGACAAAAAGTTGGAAACTGATCCAAACTTAGAAAGAAGGATGGCTACTTTCCAAGACCTAGAAAATCTGCTTACTCTGCATGCTAAGTTGTATTATGAGAAGAAGGCAAACTGTTCAAAGTGTTCTTCATAAGCTTTCAACAAAGAAAAAAACCCTGCAATTCTCAAGGTCTCTGATTTTTTAAAGCATAACTTATTGAATAATATTATTTTTCCTATTCTTTTATTTTCCTATACATCTACAACTGACTGTAAGAATTTTTGACATTTTAGAAAAAATGTTCATGTCATGAAATAATCATAATCTTCTCAAATACACATATTAAGAGTATGTTTGCTGTACAGTCATGTTTCTTGTCCTATACAATTTTGAAAAGCAAGGATTGCCTACATTATCTAATGTAATCTTCCTAGAAAATCTCAAAGGATGCAATGTTTTGCTTCTTGGATGGAAACTAAAATGCATAGTAACTAAGTAAACTGCTAGATAGCACAAAGCAAGTTAGTAATAGAGCTTAGACTTGCTCTTGATAACAATAAACTTCTTACTAAACAGCAATGCTAAGTTAGTTCATATTATGTTGCTACAGCAAAATGCTAGAAGCTGGGTATTTTATAAAGAAAAGAGCTACATTTAGTTCACAGTTTTAGAGGCTAAAAATACCAGGTTGGGTAGCCCCATTGGTTGGGTCCCTGGTGAGGGCCCTACTAGAATCATAGTAGGAATACTTGTGAGAGCTAGAGATCACATGGGAAGAGAGGAAGTCGGAGTGCAGAAAGGGTCTAGTGTTCTTTCGATAACAACTTGCTACCTCAAGCTAACTCACTGCAGGAATACCAGCACCAATCACTTCTAAGAGTGACCTACATATCTACCTCACCCCAGGCCCCCCTCTTAAAAGTTCTACTTCTTCTCACATCACAATACCAGGGACCAAGATTGCATTGCATGAATCCTGGGTACACACAGACCACTTCCAAACTATAGTAAATGCCCTAGAAAAGAGCCTGAAATGCCAGGAAACATCAGCAATGGGCCTGTCCTGGGGCTCGACATTCTCTCAGGCCCATTACTACATGATCTAAACCTGATGAGAGGTCATTAAGTAAAATAAGGTCATTAAGTAAAATAATTACAATTTATAGTAATTCTAATAATAAAATTTTCCAGTATTTATTTATCACTTCCTCTGAAAAGTATAGATGTGGTGTAAGTGCTTTGCAAAGGTTAACTCTTCTAATGCTGACAGCAACCACATGAGAGAATTTGTATTATTTAACACCATATATTATTATATTCATGTTATTTATATTATTTAACAACTATATAATTTACATTATCCATTGCACATTATATTTCATATTTATTTTTTGCATTTTATAAGGGAAATTAAGGAGCACAGATGTTAATTAATTCACAGCAGGCCACACAGCAGTGACTAACAGAATGGAGATCGAGTCTCAGCCCTGGACCCCTAGGGCAGTGCTTCCAATTTCTCTGTGTGTTCTGTGATATATACTAATGTCCTCTTATACCTGCCCAGTTCCCATCTCTCTGCCCTCAAGTGGCATAACCATCCCTTGTTTATCACCACCCCATGTTTATCACAGCTCATACCCAGCCTGACCTACTCATTTCTTGGCAATCACTTAGGCTTAAGCTGGGTTCTGTCCTGCCCATGCCATACCTGTACCATTGCACTCAAGGAATCCTGTCCTCAAGCTCATGCCACTCTGCACGAATCTAGATATCCCTGCTGGTCCTCAAATACCCCATTTCCAAACCCCTTTTTCTGTGTTCAACACACCTAACTAGATGGCCAGGGACTTGGAAAAGTTTATTTTATATGTTCCCCAAATAATATTTGCACCCTGGGTGTCTGACACTATGGTACGTATATCATCCACTTTAATTTTCACAGTAACAAGAATTGAATTTATTTTTTGTTGGCTTGTTATTATTTTATATTTATTTTTGATGTGTTGTTCTATTATTTATCTATGGAATTCAAGTACCTGGGAAGGATTGATAATAATCCTTAATTCTTGACATACACTCATCACTGATTTGACATGGTCAGCTTGTCTTGTTTAGTCAGTTAGTACTATGGTTTGAATATTAATTAAATGTTGCTCAATGTCCTTATGTAAATGCTTTGTCCCTAGTGGGGCAGTATTGGGAGGTAATAAGTAACATTAGGAAGTGGGGCCTATGGGAGGTTTAGGTCATTAGGGACATGCCCTCAAAAGGTATTATGAGACCCCATTCCCCTCTTCTCTCTTATTCTCTCTGTTCCATTGGAAATGTAAGCATTTTGCTCCAATACATGCTCCTCACCATTGCCATCTGTGCTGTAACAAGGTGATACATCCAAGGAGTAGCCTTCACCAAAACTTTACTATACCAGTTGGATTTTGAACCTCCAAAACTGTGAGCTATATAAACATTTTCCCTTTATAAAGTTAGTTGCCTCAAGTGTTTTGTTGTAAGGATCCAAAGCAGGCTGATACAGGTAGTTGCTGGAATTTGTATCACAACCCTGTACACCCAACTACCCAACAAAAACTGGGAGTTGATACCTTGACAGCAACCTATATTGACTATATGATAGGTCTGTCATTTTTTTCCTCCTCCCACCCAAGGTGACAGATGCCAAATCACAGGTCTGTTATCCCCTTTAGTTTTATCATTTTCATATTCTTTGGTATCATCTTATGTATCCCCACAAATATCATATATATATATATCATATATATATATTGTATCATATATATATCATATCATATATACATATATATATCATATCAATGTATGCATATTACATACATATGTGTGTGTTTATTATGTATGTATATATTCATATAAACACACACTTTGAACATTCCTTATCAGAAAATCAAAAGTCCAGAATCTGAAACTTTTGGAGCTTTAACATGATACAACAAGTGGACAATTCCACATGGTGAAACTGTTTCATATACATAATTATTAAAATTTTTCTTCATACACAAAAAAATTAAAAATACCATATAAAATTACTGTAGGCTATGTGTATAAAGTGTACGTGCAGATAAATAGATTTCATTGTTAGATTGGATCTCATCTCCAAGATAGCTGAAATAATCTGAAATCCAAAACATTTATGGTCTCAAGCCTTTCAGATATATTAACACTCATACACATAGACATACATATACAAAAATACACACAGAATAAATATACCATATGATCTAGCTATTCCACTCCTGAAATAAATTCTTTAATTTTTTTAAAAATAAAATTAGAATTTAAAATTGTACATAATTAACAAAAATACTGAGTTTTATTATAATAATTTTATACATGCAAATAATGTACTTTGATTGTATCCACTCTGTTTTCCTGTTCTCCCCAGTTCCCCCTTCCCTATCCCACCTTCCTTTCCCTCATAGTCTCCTGTTATGGTTTACATATGAAGTATCCCCCAAAAGCTCATGTGTGAGACAATGCAAGTTTAGAGGAAAAACTATTGGGTTATGAAAGCCTTAATCAATCAACACATTAATCCTCTGATAGGGATTAACTGGGTGGTAACAGCAGGTAGGTAGGGTATGGCTGAGGAGGTAGGTTATTGGAGGCATGCCTTTGAGGTCTATGCTCAAATTTTCAAAAAATAAAAATAAAAAATTTTGTATATCAGATATGCCATGTAAAGCCCTTGGGAATTTTTCACTTAGCATAACTTTGATGGGGTTCATCCAGAGTTTCACCTGCTGCTGGAGTATGCCTCTTTGAATTGTAGAATCCAGTTGTGTTGTGGGATTATATAGCAGTTAATTCACCCAAATTCCAGGTGATGTACATCTGATCATTTCCAAGGTTTGCTCCAGTGAACAAGGGTTCTATGAACATCTTCACATAGGTCTTTCTTTGTACATGCGCTACCATTGCTCTAACATGTATTCGAAAAGGTAGGAATGCGATAGTTAGAACACGTGCAGACATTTTACTTTAGGAAACAAAGCCCACCTATTTCCCAGAGAAAGTGCACCAAGATTCAGCCCACCATCAGTGCTACACATCCTTTCCAATATTCACATTTTCATACCTTTTTTGTGGACCTACTGTAGAAGTATAACATTCTAGCTTGTCATAGTTTTGACTTTCATTTCCTTCTTCATAAATGGCATTGAACGTCTCCCTATGGGTTTAGTAGAGACATCTGTTTTTGTTTTTTTAAGATGCCTGTTCAAGTCTTTGCCCACTGATTATTCACACTAATAATGAACCTGTCACCAGAGAAATTGCCTTTGCATCTTACCCTGACTGAACATGACTGTTTCCAAGCCCCTAACTCTGACATTCCTCTACCTGCTGGTATCTGATATAAGTTTGTTCAGTAAGACTTTAGAGCAAGTCATTGTTTCACTAAAGGAAACTGACAGGTGAAAAAAAAAGGGGGAAATTAGAGGCTGGTTCAAGAGAGGCCCCTTGAATGAGGCTCTTATACACAACTCATCAGGTTCCAATGGATGTCCTGGAAGTTTTGATGGGTGAACCACACAAAACCTTCAAGTTTGATAAGTTTTGGTAAATTTTAGATTTTATTTATATGATAAGTGGCTCATAGTTGAATAGACCAAAGCACAGGAAATAATAAAGGGTCTCATGAGAATATGCCCATCCTCTACAAACTATGCACATTCAACTAGCAAAGTCAGGAAAACTTCCTTTAAGAGGTTTTGGTAGAAGCAATCTGGGATGCAGTGTCTGCCATTGGTAGGAGCCAGTGGTCCTGGAAGACCATAGAAAAGAATCTATCCAGAACTGGGGCCTGGGGATTGTAGCAAAAATTCTATAAAATATAAATTGCATCAACAGAAAGGGAGTGGAGGAAAGAATGAGATTATCTCAAGGTAGGGTTAAGAAAGGCTATGGGCAAGAATTTTGAAAACAAAATAATCTCTTTCTAAAATAAAATGACCTATATCTGATTAGAAGAAAATGGTATTCTGGAAGCTATTTTGCATTCAGGAGTCATGAGCTACATATTCCAGTTGCATCCTTCAAAAGCTATATATATATACATATATATATATATATATATATATGTATATATATATATGTATATATATTTTACATGTGTTCTTACATATATATGAATACATATAAACCGTCTTTGCAAATAGACTTATGTTTTTAATTTACACCATATTTCTACATATTTTGCAAGCACAATATAGCATTTCAATACACATATACAATGTGTAATGATCAAGTCAAATTAATTGCATATCCATCATCATCATCTCGGACATTCATGATTTCTATGTATTAGGAACATTCAAAATTCTTTCTACTAACAAAGACTCAATTTATGAGACAGAGTTGTTTTCTGCTTCAGTCAGAACTGACTTAGAAACAATGGTGAGTCGAAATAGTCACTTAGGAAGCCCCTTTGCAAGAAACTATGGTGGATACAGAGGAATTTACCTTAATAAATTTTTTACATTCAGTATGTTCCAAGCACTTGACATTGTCCAGGGAACAGAGCTGAATAAGATATAGCATTTGCTCTGGAGTTGCCTAAAAATACTTATGTGAATTTTGTTTGTTATCAGCATGACTCTCAGTCCTAAATACATGACATCAGTTATCTCACATAGTCCTATAACAATCATAAAGTAGATGCCAATATTTCCCTCATTTTCTTCTTTTAAATTTTTTTTAGTTGTACATGGACACAATATCTTTATTTTATTTATTTATTTTTATGTGGTGCTGAGAATCAAACCCAGTGCCTCACATGTGCAAGGCAAGTGCTCTACAACTGAGCCACAACCTCAGACCTATTTCCCTCATTTTCTAATGAAAACATTGAGACTTAGAGTCCAGAGGTCCCCACCACACAGAAATAATATGCATTTGAGGAATTGGAAATGCTAATAACCCTGATTTGATAGATAATGCCTTGTATATATGTAACAAATTTTTTACTTTATCCCTATAAATGTGCAGAATTATTTATCAACTAAAATAAAAATATTAAAAGCACACACATAAACACAAAACCTTAAGATATTTTTCGTAAAGTCACTCAGAGAGTTAATGGAAGAGAAGGAATCTGAACCTAGGCAGTTAGACTCATGACCGTATCCTTAGCCAATATGCCTGCCTTTCCAAACTTTCCTTTTATCAGAAGCAGTAGGAGCTCCCACAACCTCCTCACAAGATAACTCATTGAGCTATAATGATAACCATCAAGACATAAGACTAACCACAAATTCCTTTAGCTCCTATACAAATAGAATATTAAACACATCTACAAATAATAGAAAAACCACAAAACCAAAAAATTTAAATTAAAATAATACATGAATGAGGCAGAGGATATGGTTTTGCCATAGGAAACCCGTCTCTGCAGCTCAGCACCTGCAGTGACTCATTCTCCCACCCCTCCCAATATGAGTGACTGTGAAATTTCATTAGTACGGTGCCATCTGGCCTCCACTAGGTGAAAGCACATCGTTTATGAATTAATTCACCCCAGTACTTTTCCATTAGTGTGTGACAGTAAAAGAAGCATGGGCTTGGCACCAACTCAGTTGCAAACACAAACTTGTGAGCACTAAAATTCCTGGCTATGTTCAAGTAGAAGTTAGCATCTGTCTGAACAATCACAGAAGAATCCCAATCTGAGCAATGCCTTGATCATCAGCTCCCTCCAACCTTAGTCCTCATGAATGACCATTCCACATGATAATTGTGGATGCAGACAAATCAGGCCATAGTACTCGAGAGGGTATCTACCCATCTGCAGAAAGAATAGAGAAGATTTTTCCTGAAACTGTGACTCTTGGGGAAATCTTTGGAGGCACTGGCCTTGTAGAGGAAGAGACGTGTTTTCAGGTGAAAAAATGGAACAATAAAAGACAAGGAGGCATGAAAGAGCATCATGAATGCACAAAATGGAAAAGAATATATAATACATAAGATGAGATTGGAGAAGCATGTAGAAAACAGATCATATATATATCTCCCCAGGCCATTGGTGGTACTGGATTGGTACTTGGAGCTCTTACCTGCCATCAGCAGCCTTAGCTTGACTAAGCAATTGTGGTTTTCTGGGCCCTTGTAAGTTGCATTCCCACTTTGTTTGATCTCATCGTTGTAGCTTTCATGGCTACATCCCTTAAAGCAAGAACTTTTATTTATAATCATCTTCCTTTAGTAGGGGCGCATTGGCCAATATTCATGTGTTATCATTTGCATGGAATTTTTCATCCAAGGTCTTGTATGACTGAATAGGTGAAGTTAGCAAAATCATAAAAGCATAAAGAAAAAAATAGACATGGCCTATGTACTCATTTCCTAGAGTAAGACTTTGAACTATCCATAGTGCTTCTCTCAGAGGGATTTCTTTTTGCATATTTGAGGCATGTTGAATTCTGACCTTTACTGGTAACCTTATAGCATAAATATTTCTATATAATTTTGAATATATTAGGATCTAATTTAATGGATATGTCCTATTTCTTTATGTTTTTCACATCATTGTTAGCCATTTCTACTACACTTTGGTCCTTCCTTTACAAAGAAGTTATCAAATATCTGTTGTTTACTCACCTGAATGAGCAAGATGAACAAGGTCCTTGTTCTCCAAGAGCTTACAATTTAAGGGAAAGAAGTAGATCATTAATAAGTCAATAAAAGTTATAAGATCCCAAATTTATGTATACTATACTCAAAGTATGTTCAGAGAAAAAAAATCTCAGTTTTCAAATTTCAGTTGCAATCCTTTCACATAATTTCCCATCCACTAAAGTGGTGAACACAAGTAAAAAGTAGTATAAAGTTTTAGTCCCAACCAGAACCCCTAGGCTAACAACAACATTTGAACACTTTAGCTAAATCTTAGATTCTTTAGTCAAAAAAAATCCATGGCTTATATTCCATCTCCCTCACCAGAGCAGTATCTATCAATTGAAATTCCTGCCTCCAGTATCTGTTCTCAAATTTATTGCCTGGAAGATCATCTTAATCCAAACTCTAAGGTTGACTAGTCTACTGACTTCTTAAT
Organism: Xerus rutilus; assembly: GCA_028644305.1. Classification (NCBI taxonomy): domain Eukaryota; kingdom Metazoa; phylum Chordata; class Mammalia; order Rodentia; family Sciuridae; genus Xerus; species Xerus rutilus. Next base: position 94,812,436 of record CM053407.1, read on the forward strand.
ATCTCCAAGAGCACATGTGGAAATTTCCAGGTTCAGGAAGGCCAAAGAGATCTGCAAGTGATGCCACAGATTTCCTTTGCTACCTATTCCCAAATTTAATGACCCATCTTTATTTGACTCCCAAAGTGCTCCACCCTTAAAGCAATATTTCCAGTATGGTCTCTAGATTGTCAGGCCTCATATCATCTGAGAGCTTATCAGAAAAACAAATTCTTGTCCATGTATCTACCACATCAAAAACTGTGTAATCTGGTGATCTATTTTAAAAGGCTTGAAGCTCATTCAAGGAGATTCTTTTGTGCACTAAATTTGAGAAGCACTACCCTAAATGAGTACAAATTGTACATTCAGCTAAGGCAGCTAATGACCTGATGTTTTTATCACACATAATGTCAATCTAGATATTTCTAAAATCCCCACTCCCATTCTAAGACACAAGCTCCAAGTCATGGAAGAAAAACCAAGCTTTCAGGATTGTCCTCTGTCTCCTTCCACTTTACCATCTTTTATGGCTTGAAGGAGTCAGCTTGGAGGGAATCCTTGCCCTACAATCTGTCCTCCTCTTCACCCTCCTCTGCCTCCTAGGCAGCACACCTCATTTTCCTGCCAGGATAGAAGCAAGTATCACCTCTACATTTCTGCAGTGAGCACTTTAATACGCATCCTCCAGGTGTGATTCTTGGTTTGGGGGATATGGGGACTACCAGGGATTGAACACAGGACCTTTCATTACCTCTGAGCTGCACCCCTAGCCCAAATTTGATTCTCAGTATGCAAGAAGACCTGAAAACATTCTCTCTTTCTTTTGTTCTCATTTTTGCTTTTCGTAAACCTTCTGCTTGTCCCAGCGAAGCCTAATTTACAATCCTTATTGTTTGATACAGATTCAAATTTTTAAAAATCTACTTTGACAGTCAAAATGGAGACACAAATGTATTAATTTAGCAGGTATGTCTTCTCTCTCTAAAGCTTTAAAACTCATTGTTTGAATGGGAGTTAAGTCTCCAAGGCAAAATATATTATAATAATAATGTTAGAATATGAAAATACATCTGAAAATACTTCCAACAATAATATCTTTATTGCATCAACACAAAAATCAATATGAATTCTCTGATTCAACAAGTATTTACTGAGGATCTTCTAGGTGCAGTGACTATTCTAAGCAACGGGGAATCAGCTCTGACACTAGATGTTACACTGTTCATTACTCAAAACAATATTAGGAGTATATACCATTTTATGCAATTTTCTTAGGGAAGAGAGACTGGAAAAGCAAAAAGTCTTAAGTTGCTTGTGCAGGCAGGGCTGAGTCTCCAAGTTATTCGCTGCATTCACAGGAAGTAGATTGCCAGGCCTCAGCCCGGGAACTGTGTCACCTTTCAGTTCTAAGCATGGATAGCACTTCTTTCAATTGACTTCTCTAAGTCTGCTTTACTCTCCATCACAGCGCTGTCTTTGCTTCTGTCAAAATGAACTCTCAGGTGTGAAATCATATATGTGTACAAATGTGTACACACCAAAATGCATGCATTTCCCTTATTCATTGACCTGGTCATGGGTTCTTTGTAGTGTAATGTGAGGTTGGAAAAATAATACCCCTCCCTACCAATGATGCCCACGTCCTTCTCCTGAGAACCTGTGAGTGTACTAAAGTTATGTCTCAAGATCTACAGAGGATTGGTTCCAGGACCCCTGCAGATACTAAAGTCCTCAGATGCTTAGGTGTCTTATATAAAATAGTGTAGTTCTGTATATAACCCACATATATCCTCCCACGTAGTTAATATCATCTGTAGATACATCTCTAGATCTATCATACCAGTGCAATGAAAATGCTCTGTAAATAGCAACTAGACCATATTATTTAGGGAATAATGACAAGTAAAAACAATCTGTACATGGTCAGTAAAGACATAAAATTAGCCAGGTGCAGTGGCTCAAGCCTGTAATCCCAGCACTTAGGGAGGCTGAGATAAGAGAATCGCAAGTTCAAAGCCAGCCTCAGCAACGGCGAGGTGCTAAGCAACTCAGTGAGACCCTGTCTCTACATAAAACTCAAAATAGGCCTGGCGATGTGGCTCAGTGGTAGAGTACTCCTGAGTTCAATCCCCAGTACCAAAAAAAAAAAAAAAAAGACATAAAATTTCTTTGAATATTTTCTACCTTAGTGGGTTGAATCCTGAGAATGGGAAAACAATGGATAGGGAGTACTAACTATGCATTACGTGGCAAGGGGGGATTAAAGTTGCAAATGAAATGAAAGCCAATAGTAACCTACCTTTAAGAAAAAGAGATTACCAATGTTATCCAGAAAGGGCCAATGTAACCCCAAAGCATAATGTGAACAACACGGCAAATATTGCTGAAGAACAATATACTCAAATGGCTCAAGCTAGTGGATGGAGACGACTTGGAAGCATCTCTGGTGTGCAAGAGATGGCTTCCCACGTTCCTGCAACTTCCTTTAAATAAGCCTTTCAGGCATTTCTCTCTTTAAACAGAGTTTTCAGGCATTTATTCACCCATGAATTTAAAATTACACATACCCTGTTCCATATATATATATTTGAAACTATTATTCTCTCTCTCTCTCTCTCTCTCTCTCTCTCTCTCTCTCTCTCTTCTCTCTCTGAATTCCTGTCTTGCATTATCTTGGGACACAGGACTAACCCTCCCAACTCAGTTCAATTTCCTCATCCAGGATCTATAAGTAAAAGTCATTGAACATGCTTCCTATTGTGCAGGTGTGTTGAATTTGGACTTTCCATCTGAAGAACCAAGACTGCCTCTGCTGAGTCTTCCCTAGGGCACTGGGGAAGAATACAAGGCAAGCTCCCAGCACCAGAGTGATGATCAGACAGCATAAACTGGACACAAACCAGACAAGAGCCAGAGGGGTGCCTACCAGCATAAACATGTTTCCAGAATGAGGTGGTCATAGGATAGACAACTAGGCATTAGGCTGTTTGCCAGGTAAAAGAAGCATCCCTGGAAAGGCTCATAGTAAATACCCAACTCCACCAACCTTTCATCTCCCATCAGGGCACTTTTACTTGCAACTCAGATTTTGGAGCCCCATTTTAGCTGCGAGCTCTCAAAACACAAGGATATTTTAAATGTGGAGAGGAAAAAGAGTCAGTGATGGAGTAATGCAGTGTGAGCAAGACTCAGGCCATTGCTGGCCTTGAAGAGGGAGGAAGGGGAGGTAAGCCAGCCACACGTGCAATCCCTAGGGAAAGGAAAGGGTAAGGCTATAACTTCTTCCCTAGAAACTCCAGAAGGATGCAGCCCTGCAAACAACTTGATTGTGGCTCACTCAGATCTATCTCAGACTTCTGACCTCAAAACTATAAGAAGTTTTCATTGTTTTAAGCCACCCGAAGTGTGCTCATTTATTACAGCAGCAAAAGGAAGCTGCCCCTCAGTGTGGGCTCCATGAAGGCAGTGCTTCACTATGTGTATTTCCAACCCTAGAATAAAGCACACAGACGATGTGTATACGGTGAATGGACAAATAAGAATCCCCTACTGCCTCTTGAGAAGAATGATCGCATGCCTGTAATCCCAGTGACTATGGAGGCTGAGGCAGGAGAATGGCAAGTTCAAAGCCAGCAAGATTTAGCAAGAGTCTCAGCAACTTAGTGCGATCCTGTCTTAAAATAAAAAGTAAAATGGACTGGGGATATAGCTTTATGGCAAAGCTTCCATGGGTTAAATAAATTCCCATTACTAGGAAGGAAAAAAGAATGGAGAAGTATGACTGCCTCCAGCCCCACAGTTACCCTACTAGCTGGAACCTTATTCATACCCCACCTAGCACATTTCTATATCCTCTAAACATGTGGTATCTGTTTCTAGGTGAGACTTTATAAAGTTCAGGTCTAGTGATGTAACTAAGTCTTGTGCTCAAACCCATCAATGGTAATCCAAACCCCTTTTCACAAACTTCCGAGCAGGCTGCAGTGTGGCCACTTACCTTTTCTAATTTTCTATAACTTCCAGCTATGTGCACCCAAAACAAGCCTCTAGCTATTGGCTACAGATGCCTTGAACTCTCAAAAGCCCCTGCCCAAGCCTTTCTGCCTAGATACCACCAGCCCCTGTCTAGACCCATGTTGTACTCTTGATGGGAAGGAGCACCCCTCAGAACTCTATCTCATGACACACGACCCTATCCTACCCCAGAATCAGCAGACCCAAGTATGTAAAAAGTTCTACCATGACAGTTAAGTTGAGAAGCCATGGTTCAATTATTATCACTCCAGGTAGCTCATAGATTTTCTGTGAAGACCTTCTCAGCTTGCAGGGAGAAAAAAAATATATCTCTCTGCTTTGAAATTCAATGTCACTCTAGCTGCACTTCTAGCTCTTGGTACACTGTGTTTTAGCTTTTAGTATGGTTATCTAAGCATTGCTTTCCTATAGCAACTACTAGATTGTAAGCCCCTGATAGCTGAGAATTTGTTGTCTCTGCAGTGACAGATCCTTGCAGGCACAAGTACACATTATAGTATTTTCTTAGATTATACTGTGTGTCCAACTTAAAGTCACCCCAAGAGATTTTTGAATGAGTAATTCCATATGATTCTCATCAAGTTTGTCCTTGATAGTCTGCATAAATCAGATCATTTAGTTATCCCAAAGGCTAAGCCAGCAGTGCATGATTCTCACCTAAAATATACATGATGAGACAAATTTAATGACATCAAATCATTTGTGGAAGGTCTGAGCCAGACTCTAACTTGCATCCTCTGATGCCCATTTACTGCTTTCCCAGCTGCTCCAAGCTGATCTGGTGAGAGTCCCTCCCTGAACCAAATGGAGTTGGCAACAACAGGGTGGGCTGGTCTGTGATGGAACAAGCCATCATCTCTGGATACTCTCTTTCAAAATTGCCATGTTATTTCTCCAGGTTCTATTTCCAACCCTCTGACCTAAACAACAGAGTTGTATCAATTTCTCTCATTTTCCTTCCAGGTCCTCATGCCTACTTCCTCATTCTGCCCAGCCCTGTTAGATTCATTCTTCACTGGATGGTTTCCTTTCCCTGAGATTTGTTCCTCCTCTGTGATCTTCTAAGTTTTCCCTCCACCCAGGCTTCTTGTTCCGCCCATAGCTGATCTAGGAAACTCCAATCCTCAGCTCAGCTTGAACCTGGAGCCTTTAACCTTGGTTTTTCAGGAAGAAAACCAAGCTAAGAACTGTTCTTTGCACAGAATAAGCTCCAGCAGATATTCATTAATCTGAACATGGCTACAATAAAATAACTAGTGTGCAGGTGAGTCCAAACAGCATGAGGAATCATCTCTACCACTGCCCTCCCCCAACACACCATGGTGCAGGATCCATGGCCTCAAGCTAGAAGGCTAGAAGGAAAATTTGACAGTGAAATAGAAATTGTTATAGTCACAAGGACCACTGCTGAATAGTCCAGTATCTGCTGAAATTATGTTGTCACAAATCTGAGAGTAAAATAAGTGAAATCAATATCAAGGCAAGAAGTCAGTAAGAGCCAACACAGAGCTAGAAGCAGGCTGTTGACTCAGAGCATCCTGCCTCTGTTCTCTGCTTCCTGCTTAAAATGCAATAGATACAAAGCATGCAGCTTACTCAGCATCAGTGTTCTCTCTTTCCTGGGAATCATATACCACCATCTAGTCATTAGCATTGAAATGCATGCTTCTAGGTTAAAGATTCCCTCGGTTCCAGCTGCGCCAGGAGGGCTGCTGGGAAAACCTTCCCCAGCCCCCATAGCAGCACCATGTAATCGGCCACTCGAATCTTGTTTGTTTTTTCCTTACTGTTGTTCAGTCTTTTGTAATTAATCCATTCATTCATTAATTCATTCAGCAAACATTTACAAAGCATTTCCTCTGCCCTAGTGCTGTGCTACTTTACCGAGTTTAAAAGATGAAATACATAGCTGCTTCCCCCATTTATTTTAGAGAAATAGAGTATTCCAGATTTCTCAGGAACCCTCAGTCTCATCAGTGCTATCAGAAAAGTCTGGGGCCAATCAGAATACCCAGTCACCTTATTGTGGTGATAAAAATTCTGATAGTTGTCATGGTGTAAAAATGCTAAATAGAGATGTTTCTAGAGACTTTAAGGGGTCACAAATTGTTCAGCATTTTTAGCCATCACTGCAACTTGTGAACACACAGACTGAAGCTAGACACATGCAGGGGAGACCAGAAGACTGACAGAAAAGCTGTGGGTCTGGAAAACCTAATATTCAAGTGATTTCCTAGGAAAGGGTGTGTGTTCAACCTGAGGAAAGGAAGATGAACAAAAAGTAGGACTTTAAGAAAGCTGTAAGAGAGCATTTAGATTATAAAAAGAAGAACACAAACTAAAGGAAAATGAGAGAGAAAGAAAGGTCCTTTCAGAGTACAACAGCTAGACCAATGTAGACCAACGAGGTGAGAATAATGGGCCAGAAGGAAGAGCTGAAGGCAGATGGTGGAAGGAAGCTACAGAGAAAGCTTAGCAGTGAAGAATGCAGGAGGCCCTCTGAGGTCTGGAGCTTTGTTCCTCAAGCCTGATTTCCTCCATGCCTCAATGACAGCACCTCATAAGTGCCACATTCCTGTGGCTGAGGTCCTTCATTTGTGTTCATTGTGGTGGCAGCATGGGCAGCTGGTTACACACTCTTCCTATCACCCTGGCTGATTTCTCCCAGTTTGAAAACTGGCTGAGACTTACATGAGTGTCTGGCATTCCATAAAAGATGTAGCTATAAGCCATTGGAATCAAAGAATGAATCTTCAGCAATACAGATAGAGTCAACCGATGTTTATAAGGGATTATTTTGTCTGTGGTGTAGAGGAAAGAGAGACAAGATAAAAGAGAGGGCATAGTTAGAAGTCAACCCCAACAGCAGTGGAATCATTAGGAATTAGGAATCATTAGGAATCTATAGCCTAATTGCGGAGTGGCCTGAGCCTGTCCCCACCCCCACCTGTGCCTGGATCTCCATTGTGGGACAGTAGTGCCTACCCTGCATAGATCTTGAATGAAAAATCCACTCAAGAGACGTAGTCCCACTTCCTCTTGCAGAGGTTCCTATTCTTCATGAGTTTCTAGATATGATTTGGAACATCCATTAGCCCATTGCCTAAGTCTGAAGTCACTTTGGGATGGTCTTTGGTAATGTTCATGATACATGTGTGCATCACCATGGCCTATTGGATATGGGAAACATCCAACTCAGAAACACAATGCACAGAGAGAACAAAAGTGGACAGATTTCCCTGCAATGAGCTGAAATTTCCTATGAAGTCAAGTCTGGGCAGGTCCCCTCTGGCCATCTACAGCAGAGGAAGGGTTGAGGGAAAGCTATTAGGAGACATGGCCACTATCATGCAGTCCTTAAAAGATATAAAATGTCAGGGGTCTTCAAATACTAATTTTCTAATTTAGGGGAAATACTGAGAAACAGGAACGAACAATATTGTGAAGACACAGAAAATTAGAAAAGGATGCTTCTGATTCCAATTTTCTTGCTGCCTAGCTGAACTGATTTCTTACATAAGTCAATGCATTATCAAATTTAGAAGAGCACCTGGTGAATACCAGCACATGTAAGTGCTGGCCACTGTTATTTTGAGTAATCATGAGAATGTCTGTGGTGATATTGGAAAGTAAATGTGTCAAAGCAATCTGAGAAGATTCCATCCTGGTTCTGCCACTAGAGACTAGAAAATTGCAGAATGCATTATATTTCTTCATTGCCAGAAAGTTTCAGAGTTGTGGTTGGTTCCTATTTTATTTTCCAAATGAATTAAATACTCTTAAAATTTGTTTTCTGGACCAATTGATCTCTATCTGCATATCAATTTTGGTGTTTCACTTTCTTTGATTGTCAACAATATCACCCTGCATAGTTTGATTTAAGGGCAGATCAAAAAACTTTTGTACGCTGCAGAAAATGGCTTATTTGTAAAGTTTGCTAAGATCTTACTATTATACCTTGTTCCAATGCAACAGTTTCTGGTCATGAGTCATAAATTAAAACTGAGCAACAAAAATTATAATTTTATTCTAACACCCATACCATAAAACTGACAAAATGTGTGACTCAAAAACTACATTAGTTCATATAGCAAAGTTTGATTCAAGAAAACTTACTTGCTGGAAGTCATATGC